>OY986439.1:139580023-140180023 GCA_963920525.1 Dichetophora obliterata
TTAAGTTAAAGTTATTTTTTTGCATCAAAAATGAAATGAAAAATTTGAGCATGCAGTTTTAGAAATTCGACAATTTTACGTCAATTGCAGTATAACCGGAGAAAAGTGACTTCAAAGTTACAAAACTTTGATTTTGAAAAAAATCAAAGAAAATTTTAGGCAATAAAACATTTTTTTTTTTTAAATACTTACATATATCAATCTGCAATACCAGCCCCATAAAGAACTCCTTCCTCTTCTTCAAAGAATGAGGACTCAGCGGCTCTTTGTGCTCTCCGGGCAGTTATACCTTCTTTTGATGCGGCCAGAGCTCTGGCTTCGGACCTTTTCAAACGTTCTTCGTTCCGAGACATGGCGAAATCATATGTGACGTTGCCAATCGGGATGCCCATTAGGTTCATTATTTGAAGTATTGGCAAAAAACCTTCGTTACATATGACAGTTGCAATACAATTGGCAATCTCAATAGTGCGTGCGCCGGTGTGCATATGCTTCGGTGCGAATGATCCCAGCACTGCGTTGAAAGATTCGTTGCTGTTTTGAGTTTCGGAGCCAAGGCATCTTTTCAACAAATCATCGGCTGACAGTGCTTCGTAAATAGTATTGATTGCTTCCTGGACTCTCTGATTTAGTGGTGCATACGTATGCTTGAATCGGTCGATTGTCCCTTCTGCTACCGCTTTTTGCCAGGCGCACCAGCTCGACGCACCGGTCGGACAGTTTTGGTGCTGTGGAGCTTCATCAGTGGAGATTTTGTGGAAAAACGTTGCCCAAACAGCCTTCTTCATGTCAGCAGCCGCCTTTGGATGACGACAAATAGCGAGGCCATAATATTTTGTTAGTTCAGAGAAGACATTATCTGTGAGTTTGCCTGCACCCTTGCCGCCAATGGTTCTGTTCTCTTTTTTGCCCTTGCGGAGTCTGGTGCAAATTCTTTTTTGCACGTGCGATATACATTCTTTTTTTTCGACGATTGGGTCGCCATCGTACGGATCGTCGTCTATAATAGCTTTGAATGTTTTTGAGTTGCCATCGCCGATATACTCCACCTACATCTTCCCAGAGCTTCCTTGATGGTTGGCAAGGCATTCCTATTCGTGGTCTTCAATCCGAATTTCATATGCCAGTGGGTCTTTTTCTTTCTTAGCTTCCCATTACTTGCAACTGTTGCACACGCTGGACTTTACAACAGAGTCGACTATTTTTTACTGTATTTGCCGATCAACGTTGTAGCGCCGTATAGTGAAGAAAAGCCACGTTTTTTCCAAGTGCCATCACCTGATACGGTAAACATTGTTGGGTCGCACTGTGGATCGGCTGTGACCATGGCATCTTTCTCTTCTTTCGCGGTTTTTGAAAGAATGTATCCATAGATCGCGCTTGCAGCTGCATGAAAGTTCTCCAGGGCAGTGTAGTATAACGAGTTACCCACACCTCTGCCTAAATCCATGAGTCCACAAAATGTGTTAATGCCTTTTGGCCCAATGCCTAAAAGCCTCATGGCAAAAATCAAGCGCCGGTTCATCAAATATGATTTGCCAACCAAAGACGACGAAAAAATGTATGATGTGGTCGGGCAAGCGCAGTAAACACCAATTTTGAAGCCAATTCCATACGGCGATGCTTTTTTAAACTCGATTTTTCCTTCACATTTGGCACATATCACCAGATTAGCAATCGCCGAGAAAACTGTATAAAACTCCAAAAAGTATCTCTCCGTTTCGTTGACAATGCCTATGTCTTCGTTTTCATTATTTTTAAATTATTTTGCCGATTTATTTGTGGATTTATTTGTGGAGTCCTCATCTCTTTCGTGTTGGTCACCACGAAACTGGCGTTTCATGGGAAGAGTTTTTCGATTGCTTCCGGTGTTTCTTTTATTTTTATGTCTCTTACTTTTTCTATCCATTGTCTTTTGCACAAACAAAAATTTTAATCAAAACTGTACTTTTCAAAACTGTATGCGCGTGCATCCGGTTTATAACTCAATTAAAAGTGAACTAAACGCTGCCAACATTCGAATACCTTAGCTCTAAAATGTGTATTAATTTATTTTTTAAATGCGCATACAAATAAGTTATTACCTACTAAAGAAAGCGTTAAACGAAATTCGGTGGTTGCTTCAAACCGTTGCATTCAAAAAGTAGCCAAATTAAGCAAATCGCATTTTTTCGAAAACATTGCTGGACAAAAAAAGGCCATATCTTCTAATTTCGAACTTCAAAAATCCCTTTTAGGACGATATTCTCAAATATCCAAGCTATAAAAATATACTAAAAAAACGAAAAAATTTTTGCCAACCAGGAATACTCCCTTAACGTAGAGGTAGAATAATAATTAATTATATTTTATTCTTGGTTTCAGCGCAATAGGAAATATGACCCAATTTTCCCATGCTAAACCTATTTGTACGCTTGTTCGGCTCAAGTTGGTATTATTAATTAAGTATGTGTATGTAGGATTATGTTTTAAATTAAGGACGAAAGTTCACGTATTTTAAATAATGAATATCTACATCATTACAAAAACTAGATTAATAACATAATAGTGAAGTTAGTTAAGTCAAATTATTGTGTAAGATGCGGAAGGCAATCTTGCACAAATGGTAATTTATCAATAAGTAGATTTAATTTTGTATGTAAAATTAAGAAGAAGAAGCGAGGTCAGATAGGTTATAAATATCTGGTCCCCTCTTCAATAAGGGGAGTTAATATTCTGACTTGAAAATAGACACACCAGCACAAAAGAAGTCCTTGGAGTTAATTGGTGAGTATTCTATTCCAGGAAAAAATAAGCAGTCTATGACAGTGTGTACTTTCCTCTAAGGATAAAACGCATATGGCAACGCGTGCTTTCCTTCGGTATAAAACGCATTCGGCAACTTTATGGCCTCGAGCCTGCCCATAGGGACTGGTAGGTATTAGAATCTACGTGTATCCTCGCAAGAGGATACTATCAATATGCGAATATATTCCCGTTATTATAACATGAGATGTATGACAATATCTCGAAAACTGTAGATTTTCTCAGTACAACGTATTTTTCTGTGAAAAGTCGGAGGTTAACACTGAGCGGCAATTTGAAAATAGAAATAGAGTCGTTTCTTATCTCTTTCCATGCTCATCTGTGAACGTAAGCGATTTCAAATTACAGTGCAGGTCGATAGGTCACAGTGTTAAATTTCGACCACTAGCAAACTCTAGTCTATATAAGAAGCTATCTTAAAAGATATGGCGTATTCAAAATTCATCGGAGAGCAGAATCCTTCGGCTAAGTTGCTTAAAATTATGTAAGTTTTCAGTTTTTCAATCCCGCTTTATAGCAAAAATCTCATCCCATATACTTCACTACGCCTTAATTACAGATCGATTCTGTCGCGGTAACGCTAATCTTATTACCGAAGAAATTCACCTTATGGTAACATTTACACCCTTTTGGTATTCTGCAACCAAGCGTTACCGAAGAATATTGTTACCATCTCTTTAGGTGGTAACAAGCAAAACAGCTGGCGTTTGTATAGCTTGCAGCTGCACTGAGTGGCTGCGAACAATATTAACATAAAACTGCTGCTGTGCTGGCGTAGTTCGTTCTTATTTCATGCTTAGAAAAGCAAATATTATTTTTAAGTTAGCGAAATTCAATTAATTCTTTGAACTTACTGCTCTTTTTTACTTTATTTTTGTTTCACCACACTCTCACTCAGAACTGCGAGTGCTTTATTTCAATGAGGTGAGCTTACGACGTTTGACAGCGTTACCGAGTGCACAGAATACCGATTGCTAAGAACAGTAACAAGATTACTATTACCGGTAACGCACAGAATCGATCTGTTAATATGCATAAAAAATATCCAAAATTATTGCTTTTATATTTGAAAATTTCAACACACTCCCATTACTTTTTAAACACACTCCCACTTTTGTATTAAGTTTTTTTTTTTGCTTTCAAAACTCATCCTTATAATTTATTCTTACAAAAAATAAAAAGAATAATAAAATATTTGTAATTTCTCCGACCATTTTTTATGATTTTTTTTAAAATCACTTTTTCGGACACTTTCCCCATATTTCTTGGAAACCAATCACCTGATTTGGATGAAATTTTTCTCCGTGAGAGTTAACACACAAATGCATCAGAAAAATCTCTCAAAATAATCGGAATTAAATTTCATTATTCCAAAAATAATAACTACCTTTAAATGCATTTATTTCGAAACCAATTTTCGCTATTGCTTGTGATAAAAAAAAAGAAAAAATTATAAATATGTTTCAAATTTATTCCGATTGAAAAAAATATTTTATCTTTTAACTTTTTTGACATCAAAATTATGCATTGTCAGCTAAATATATGCATTTACTGCACACGTTTATGTCATATACATATGTGCTAAAGGTACACACAAAACGTATTACGAGATAAACGCTTATCATTTCAAACAGATACAAATTGAAAAGTTTTAGTAATTTTGTTTTCTTATTTACTAATATTTAAATCAGTTTATTCGCCCATGCCGTCTTAAAAAGTCTTAATCGTGAAAGTAAAATGTTGGTCCTGCTTTTATAATGGAAGCTCATAACAACGGAGTGCTTTGTAATGACTTACAGTTTTCTTCAAATGAAAGAGGAAACGAGAATAAGCGACAAATTTGGCCGGGAAAATTTGAGTTCCTTATGTCATGCGTTTCTTTATCAGTTGGCTTGGGAAATATTTGGAGGTTTCCATATACAGCCTATGATAACGGTGGTGGAGCTTTTATCATTCCGTACATTATAGTTTTATTCTTAATTGGTATGTATACGATTATACTAATTCTTTTATATCAACAATTTTTATGAACGTGAATATGTGAATTATAGGAAAGCCAATGTATAACATGGAGGCTCTTTTCGGGCAGTTTTGTAGTAAAAGCTCCATTAGCGTATGGTCTATTTGTCCCGTACTTTTGGGTATGAATACATTAGAATTATTGAAAATTCTTTCAATAATTTTTTTCTTAGGCGTCGGAGTAGGGCAAGCCTATGCGGTGTCAGCAGTTCTAACCTATTATTCAGCACTAGTCGCGATAGCTTTTGTATACATATTTTCATCTCTTCAATCTGTTTTGCCATGGTCGTATTGCCGAAAAGAATGGATTGGATTTTGTATTGATTCCAGTGTGAACTTAAATTTTTCTTCCAATAGAGATTTTAAGATATATAGCAGTTCGGAGTTATATTTTATGTAAGTATTTACAAGCAATATCACGATAGAAATATTGAATGTTTTACTGCTAAGACGCTATCGAGCTGAAACATCAAAAATTTAAATTAGGTAAGGGGACGGATTACTGTACAAACTTAAATTTTAAAAGTTTGTTCCTTTTCCACAAATTAAATTATCGATTTCCTTCTGGTTTATTGTGAATTAGAGCGTATCACCAAAACTTCCCAGTTGGCGCTTTCAACAAATCCTTTAGCAGGCTTTATATTATTACGCATTTATCACTGATAACAGTATTAGGAAAAACGGTGATTTTTTCTCCTTACAAAAAATTTTAATTAATAAGGGAGAGTTGTTTAAAGTGGAACGTCTTCTAATGTGGGACTCACACATGTCTTTACATTAAAAGTGTAGCTTCATGTGTACTTGGAGAGAAAATACGCGTTATTTATATTCGTGCCAAACATAGTGAACAAAATTTCAGAAAAAAGTTTTTTATTAATTTTTGGCAGCAATAATTTTGTCATTATTTCTTATGCTTGGTTTTCACTATGTCATTTTTATAACGACACAAAAGTTTATTACCTTAATAAAACTCTAGAAAATTTTCTGCATAGCTCCATTTAATAACTTAATTGTTTTTAATTTTTCAAGATTGCCAAAGTTAGAAAAAATTTCAACATGTTGTTATTTTCATTTGACAAGAACTGACCATTGAAAATAACATAGTGAAAACCAAACATGATGCTATAAAAACGGTGAGTATATGCATTGTGTTAGTTTTTCGTTTATCTTTCAGATTTCAAAGTGATTTCTGTTCAAACGCAAAAAATCAATTTCAGATAATATAAAAAATGTCCATGAATTTATAATGTGAGACTTCACATGTTTTCCAATATGGGACGCACTGCAAACAACATACCGAAGACCAGATGTTGTCGATATATGGAAAAGGTGAACGTGAAATTTGATGATATTTATCAGTTTATGCGATGAAAATTTATAGTTCTATGTTTTCGTATCCAAGAAATCGATACACTCTAATGAACATACACACATTTTTAAAAAGTAATTAATACGAGTGGGTGTGTATGCAGTTTTCTATAAGAGCTGTTGTTTCATCAGGCGAATTTTTTTATTTAAGCACCAAAAGATAAACCATCTTTTACTACAACCAGAATCCGTGAACCGATTTTAAGAATAAGTTAAGCGGGTTTTTCGTTTAAGCACAAAATCTTCTTTTGACCGGGGTTTTCATATAAAAATTTCAAAAAGTATTTTGCTCGTACTTATATCCGGAAATTACTGTATTTGAAACGAGCAGCTTTATATACGACTTTCTTCTATTATTCTGAAGCTACTGAAATTTCAATGGGAATGTACTGGACGCAAAGAATCTGGGTTCGAATGCTGACTGACCTACTCCAAAATTTCCATCAGCTGTTCCTTCTCTTTTCTACTCTTTGTAACAAATTAGCTGCAAATCCTTTAAAAATATTTTAATTAAAATTAAATATATCAAAGTATTAATATCGTCCTTATGTAAAACAAACGCCTCGAGTGTATTTGAGAAACACAATGTTCAAAAGCCAAGAGTCAGATGTTTTGGCTCCATTTAAGAAGAACATCAGACAGCTGGCTTATCAACGAACGATAACGTTAACTCGGTATGAAATTGGCTTTAGGAAAGAAAAAAAATCCGAACGAAACGTCAAAATTTGACGAGAGCAAAATTGTCTTCGTTATGAACATTTTTAGCAGGACAATGGAAGTTGCTGCTAAGAAAACTTAAATTTTATTTATTTTATATAAAAAAAATAATAATTTATTAGGGCATTTCAATAATATTGATTATATTAGCCAATATTTTATAATAGCATAATAAGCAGCAGCACCAGCAAAGGCGGCAAAAAGTTGACGGTTGTCATCAGAAGCGCAATGCTTAACTTCCAGCATCGAGTGGATATCAACTGTGCAATAATAATTGCAAAGCTACGCTGGCTCCTCGCGCTGTGGCAATATTTATTATAACAATAACAAAAAAATTAACAGATATGATGTGAAAAGTAAAAAGCACCAACATTAAAATACGCTTCAAATTAACACACAACTTTTAAGAATTTTGGAATATTTACACAAAATCCTGAACTCTGAGAGTATTTTAGTAACGTAAGCAACGTAATTGTGGACGAAAACGCAAGGAAAAATACATAAAGCCAATTTTGTCCAATCTCTTCGACAAACAAACGAGGCTGAAAACGAAGGCTAATGTTTACATAAAAATGCAATAAAAATAACATTTTCTGATGACCATATCCGGATTCGAAACTAGAATAATTTTCATATATCACTTTCATGGAGGTATACTTGGGAAGGCCTAAAATTTTGGGACATTAATATACATAAAAAGGAAAATAGAAAAGAATACGGAAAAGTATTGCTACAGTTTTTTACCTGCTATTTATTTCCTACTGGGTAACCATGTGAAGAAATGAAAGCGATACAATGATTTTTTGGGCATTATCGATGGAAAACACTTTGCAATGCTGAATTACCGACGCCACATTAAAATGTAAAATTAAAATAAAAATTGATTATGAGCAAACAACAATCTCAAATTGTTGGTCTTTGAATGAAATCGGTCGGAAGTGTGCAAAAAATCAATTTTATCGTTTTCATTTGTCAACATGACCTTATATTTTTTTTTTTTTGCTGTGCGAGTTGAAAATTGACTTTAACGGAAAAGCCAGTCGAGCAGCATAAAGCTCAGTTATTCATATTCGTTGAGGTTTTTTGGTATTTACAATGTATAAGTACCGTTTGGCCGACTGAATCAAATTTTTCGATTGCGCGAAATTGTTAATGTGTCGCATCCAATGAAAAAAAAAAAAAAATCGGTCGGAAGAGCAATAAAAACAAATTTTATCGCTTTCATTTGTTTCCTTTCTTTAAAAGTTTTTTAATTTTTAAAGGTGGTCAGTAAAATGTGTTGCTTGTTCATGTTTTGCTTCAAAAATTTTACAAATTCAGTCGATTCCAACTTTGAAATTGCTTGGAGTTATGAACATAGTTGACCCCTTTCAAAAAGACTATTTGTAAAGAAGATTTTACACCAGTGTCCTCCAAACATTCGAATTTTTAAATTTGGCTTAGTGACTTGTTCTTAGCACAGGGGGTAAAGAGCATTATCTGCAACCATAATGCGTTGCTTCTGACAGCACAGAAATTTTTTCCGTATGTGTTTGCTTGATAGTAAGTGTATAAATGCCACTCACTGTCTGAAAGCAATTTTTATGACAATAAAAGTTTTGATAAGAAGACGCTTATCTATTTTATAATATGAAGCAAAAATATCTTGATTTCCTTATCGAATACTTGTATAATAAAATCATTGCACTATATGAAGATATGATATAATTAGGGTATGCACTTCACTTCGTAATTTTCCGAAATCGCAAATTTACGACGAGTTGAAGTGAGCGACTGTTTTTAAATTTTTTTTCGGAAATATTTGTCAAACTTACAACGCGCAAACTGTTAATTTATTAGAACCTTTGTCTTTGCCGTTTAATAGTGAAAAATGCCGAAAATAAGTGAAAAAACTAAATTATTTGCAAGGTTATATTGAGCTTTAGGTCAAGTAATTTATGACAGAAAGTAACAACAACAACTGTGTAAAATTTAATCACATAGCAGACTAGACAGCCTTTTTCGGAAATAGCTATATTTCCTTTTCAGTAGTCTTGAGTGATTCAGCTGTGACCAACCCACAGTTTTACGTGCATATGATTCGATACATGTTAGAGTAAGCACATCTGAACTATTATGACTATTATTCTGGTTGAAATTGGGAAAAAAGTTTTGACATAATTTACATCATTAATTCAAAGAATTTGATTGCAGCGTATGTATATTAAATAGGTTCTGGCAGCCGAGGTTCGAAGCCGGCAGCCGCAGATGGATATTTTGAACTTTCATAATTTATGTTTTTGAATGTTTTAATAATTTATTAGCCTCTTTTCAGTAGTAATTGAACAGAAAATTGGAAAAAAGTTTTGAATGTTTTTATTACTTTTTTCGCTATTTTTTTTAAGCAATTTAAATCATAATTTAAAATTACGAATTTTAACTGAATATTTAGTAATAGACAATTTAATTATAACTGGTACCTTATTTACTAAATTATTATGAAATTTTATTCATATCTTACTGTTTAAATTTTTTAATACATTTATTTTAATTGTAACGGATTATTACATTTTTAAGATGTTATTTTTACACTGGAAAAAATTTAGTTTTTGACGACTTTTGGATGGAAAATTAATTTTTCAAAAGTTAATGGTCAATTCGGAGAGTGTCGTCGTGTGGTCAGCACGGTCTGTGTTTTTTTGTCTTAATAAATTGATGAAGATGATTATATTTAACAATTAAAAATGCCGTGTATTTGCAAGCAGAAAGTCGATCGCAATCAGGCGAAAATTGTGCGTGTTCTTTGCATTGAATATTTTCATTAAAATTGCGTGAATATTCAGCCGAGTGATATGAATTCATTGAAAGAAACCATTCTTAATTTAAATGCAATGGCTGTTTGAGTGCTCGCCGTCCCTCTCTTCATTCCTCGCCGAAATCAGCAGCTGCAGCAAACACAACAACAACAACTACAGCAGCCTCAACAACAAAATGACTCTTGGGCGAATCAAATGCGAATCAACAGAATACTTCGATAACGCTAGAAATGGTTTTTAACGAAATCGTTGCATTGAAAAATGCAAATTTTAATGCTCTTTCGATGATTAATCAACTTCAATATTACAAGAAAGTGCTTAAAGACAAAATGTATGTTTTGCAAAGTGAGGTTGAGTACTTACAAGGAAGAGAACGCTGCGTTGAAATTGTTAGTGTTCCAGCACTAATTACGCCAAAGCTCTTGACTATGTGCTCAAAGTTTTTTCTAATGGCTTGGATGCATGGTAGAAAAATACAGGTAGATGCTCCAGATGAGAACATACTGCGGGAAATGTCAAAACGAAGCAAAATTTTTTATTTCTTTTCTTTTGTTTCCATTCACCACACAGCTGAATTTGACAACATGGCAGTATGGAAAGAGAGCACATTCAGCGCTCTAGCTCCCTCTATCCTTAAACCATGCTTGGATGTCGACGTAACATTGAAATAAATTGACGATTGTTATGCGCACCTTACACGGTCAATCATTTGACGTCCAGCATGTGTCCGTGTGGATTGATGCTACCCCTTTCACACATCAATCATATCGTCAAATTTTCATTCTGCATTATTTTTTACAGACGTGCGATGAGTTAAGCGGACGACTGTATCGCGCATTTTGCATTACTTGCCAATCAAGTAATTAGTAGCTACGCATTAAAAAGTGTAAAAATAAAAAGGAAAGAGTCACTAAATTCTGTCAAAAAGGTGTTTGTCCTCTTAAATTTATTATTTACAGCTATTTTTTTTTCCTGCAGTCATGTTTACTGCACGACGAAAGCAAACGAAATGACGAAAGATCGATCAATCAAGCCCTTACACACATCATAGTTTTGACATGCTTTGACATCATAGTTTTGACATGATCAATCAAGCCATCAACGTGTCTGTGTAACGCATACAAACAAATGTTTACTAACACATATACCTGATTGACGTCAAATGATTGACCGTGAAAGGTGCGCATAACGTAAAACGCAGAAGTCCAGGGATGCCGTATCAAATAATTCATCACAAAATATTTTATGCATTAAGTTTGTCTCTCGTTTAAGTAAGAAGGCTGTTATGAGGAATAAGTATAGGTGCAAAAATAACTTAAATACTGCTAAGATATTCAATTGTGATCGTGCTTCTAAGATTTGTATTAATGACAGTTTCTCTCCTAAAAAAATATTTATTTTTAATGAAGCTCAAAAGCTAGGTAAAGAAAAACATTTTAAATACGTTTGGGTTTCTAATGGTAGAATTTTAATGCCCAAAAAAGAGGGTGATTCCGCGGTTGTTATAAATTCTTGTGAGGATTTTAGTTAACATTTTTAATGCAGTGTTTTTACTGCTATTGCTTATTTTTTTATTTTTTATTAATAAATTTAAATTTTTAATATAATATGGTGAGCTTAAATCCTCTAGATAAGTTATTTAATATTCCCCTCGCGCCGTGCAATAAGTTAAATTTTGATATTACCTCATCTAACCATAAGAATCCAAACAGTTTTTATATCGTTCATCAAAATATTAGAAGTCTTCGAAAAAATGATGATAACTTTGTTTTGCATTTGGAGTCGTTCTTAAACAAGCCAGATTTGATCTTTTTCACGGAGATATGGGTATATGATTATGAAATAAATTTGTCCTATATTCCCAGTTGCAGTTGCTTTGCGAACTGTAACAACGACTATGCGGCAGGTGGAGTTGCTGTTTTTATAAAAGAAGAATGTGTTTGTGATTTTTCTTGCTTTAAATTTAAAAGTTCCGATATTGCCAAAATTTGTTATGAGATTGATAATCATAAATTCACTTTTTTTTGTATCTATAGAGTTCATGGTTCTTCCAACATTGACATGTTTTTGAGTGATTTGAATACTCTTCTAACATCTAATAGTAACAGAAATGTTATTCTTTTGGGAGATATAAATTTAAATATTCTATAGCATTCATCCGTTATTGATAAATATTTATTTTTTTTTTTCATCTTTTGGTCTGGAGTCCTATGTAAATGAGCCGACGCGTATTTCTAAAAGTTCTTTAACTTATATCGATAATGTTTTCGTAGTTCTGTGGCAAATTTGCGTTTTTCTGATCATTGTGTGGCTTGTTTGTATCTTGAAAATGTTAGTAGACCTTATAAATCAATCCCGTTAAAAAATTCTTCGTATAATAAAATTGATTTTCTAAATCTTAATAATAGTCTTAAGTTTGAAACTTGGTATTCTGTACTCTGTCACCCTGATCCATCGAAAGCTTACACCATTTTTTATAAAACTTTAGTTCAGCATGTAAGTTCATGTTCTTCAATATCTGAAAAAAGCAATTATAAGTTCAAAAAATTAAAACCATGGATGACTCAAGCTTTATTGAAAAAATTCATTACTAAAATAAAATTTTTAAAAAGTTATCAAAGCAATCTTCTAACCTAGGTCTAAAAGAAAAATATAAAAAACTATGCAAAGAAATTTCTATACAAGTTTCTTGTTGCAAAACTGAGTATTATGTTAATGAATTTAGTAAAATTGAAAGGGAATGTTTATTTTAAGGGAATGTAAAAAAAGAAATGGCAATTGATAAAATGTTATTTTGAATAAACCTAAAAATAATGTATGTATAAATAGACTGCATAAATGCTGAAGGCATTCGTATACAGGCTGCGAATGAAAAGACTGATATTTTCAACAAGTTTATTGGTAAGGCTGTGATTGCTAATGTTGGACGTATTGATGTTTCTTGTAACTGTTTAGATAGTGAATTGTTTTTCCGTAATAGTATGTTTTCTGAGCCCATATCTTCGTTTGAATTATTTAAAATAATAATGTCTCTTAATAATTCATATTCTTGTTGCGATGATGTTTTTTCTAATGTTTTTTTAAAAAAGATAGTCTTCAATGTTGTGAATGTCATCTTTATAATAAAAGTATTGAGCTTGGTATCTTCCCTAATGATCTTAAAGAAACAATAATCATACCTTTATTTAAGAAGGGAGATAAAACGGAGTTAAACAATTATAGACCTATATCATTACTTTCCGTTTATGCAATAATTTTTGAAAGGCTGTTAAGATCAGAATGATAAAACTTCTCTCAAAAAGTAACTTTTTTAGTAATTGTCAGTTTGGTTTCAGGGAGGGCTTGTCCACAGAAGATGCTCTTCTTAATTTTTGCAATAATATTTATAGTGGATTGAATGATAAGAAAGTTTGTGCAGCGCTGTTTGTGGACATTACCAAAGCTTTTGACACAGTAGATCATAAAATATTACTTGCAAAATTGCATAATTGTGGGTGTTTGGTGAGATCGACCCAGCTTCTTCAACATATAATATATTTTGGTACTTATAAGTGCTCTATGCTGTTTCTACTTTAAATCGCTACTTTTTCATTACATGAAATTAAAACTCTTTGAATTTATTGCTTATTTTGAATTATAATTGAAATTGGTTACCTATAACGAATAATAAAAAATTCACTTCACTAAGCTCGAAATATTTCTTTTCTAACTCTAATTTTTGCATATTCCTTTTGTTTCTTATTTCTTTCAACTCATTGTTCTTGCTATTGTTAACTTTACACTGATTTAAACGTTATTTAATAAACCTGTTAGACGAAAGACACCGAACCAAACACACTTGTTCTTTTTTTATCTCCCTACAGTGGGTTTAGAGGTTTCGTCTGCAATTGGTTTCAGTCGTATTTGTCTATGGCAACTTTAGTAATTTTATTGACATCGATTTAGGTGTCCCTCAGGGCTCTGTACTTGTTTCCATTCTGTTTCTTGTTTTTATAAATTACATGTTTAGTCTTCCTTTCTCGAGTAGGGTAATAGCGTTTGCGGACGACATGGCTTGTTCATTTGTTAGTAATTCCATACATCACCAGTCCTGTGAAATAAATAATGATTTGGAGCTTTTAAGACACTGCTTTGATTCACATAAGTTGATGCTCAGTGACAAAATCAAGCTTATGTATTTTAATATTAGTGGAATTGACATTAATTTGAGTAGTTTTGTTTTTCATTGCTCTGGATGTAAAAAATTCTTATATAGTAAATAAGTTTTTGATTATAACCATTCATTAAAAACTTTTAATGATCTTTCCCAATACTCTCCGTACTGTTTTCCTATTGAATGTGTGAAATCCTTCAAATATTTCGGTTCGTTGCTTGACTGGAAGCTATCATTGTTGGAACACACGGTTGCACTTAAAAGATACCTGTTAGGTGCAACGAGTAAGATGTTCCATTTGAATTCATATTGCGCGCCGAAGTTGCTAAATTGTATTAACCATGGGATCTTTCATTCAAAGCTGCAATATGGCATAACTTGCTGCGGAGGTACCCACCAGAGAACTGCATGAGTGGCTTCACTAATACATACACATATGGACAAAATAATAGGTGTGAAAGTTTCACCAACAAATATTGCAAGTTAATGGCGAAATGGTAAATAAAATAAGAAATTACCGTTATCTGCTTGCAGCTGTGTCTAGTACAAAGATGCCCAGTAGTGGCTGATATCAGCAAATTAAACTCACACGTATACTTACGCTCTTTTGTTTGATCGTCAATCAACCAATAGGAAATCATCATGTTGAGTGGGAGAGACAAACTGCACTTGCAAATCTTCTGTGTCTTATTTTACATTTTGATTGTCATCGAGACTGCTGTCAGAGAACACATAAATTGAAATTATTGCGACATATTAATGATGTCAGCCGAAAAGTATTTTATGTTACAAAATGCTTTTGATGACATGCAATGTCTTATTTGTCATAAGACATTTAAAAAAACTAAGAAATATAATTTAAAAAAACATTTTGAAGATGTTCACAAAGACATGAATTATTTGCAGGGGGAAGAAAAAGAAAAAAAATTTAAAATTTATAAGAAAATTTTTATTGAAACGTTGAAGGAATGGATAAATCAATCTAAAGAAAATGATGAAGATATGGTGGAGGAGAATTTAAAAATGTATTTATCTAACTTAATAAGTTTAGATGTTGTAAAAAATATATTGAGTACAGTTTTTGCAAAACTTCATTATAAAACTAATTTTATTGGTAAATTACCTTTGTCCCGCAATAGTATAACCCGGCGTTCTCTTTATTTGAGTGCTATTGTGGATTCGGCATTAAGGGAAAAATTAAAAATTTGCGAATTTTTTTCATTCTTTATTGATGAGAGCACCGATATTAATGACCTTTGTCAACTTGTAATCTGCATTCGATGCGTTGATTCAGATTACAATGTTTTCGAGTCAATATATTCTGTTAAAACATTTTATGGCAATGTAACCAGCAAATTATTGTTCGATGTCGTCAACGGAAAACTTCTTAGAAATGAAGTATTTGAATTTTTAGAAGCTGGAAATATCGAAATAACCGAAAAAGAATATTTAAAAGATTATCAATTTATTTTAGACATGGCGTTTTTAACAGACATTTGTAACATTTTGAATGAGTTCAATTTGAAGCTGCAGGGAAAAGATAATAATATTTCTGATATGTTTAAAACTCTTTCAGATTTTAAAACTCAGCTATTTTTACTTGCAGCTCAAATTGATTCTGAAGACTTTTCGGACTTTCCGAAAACTTCTGTTGTTTACGACAAGGAGAAAATCTTGAAAAAGTTTGAACTTTTGGAAATATTAGACACGCTTTTTAATAACTTTAATGACAGGTTTAAGGATTTTGAAAATATTCAGCATTTACTGGATATTTTTCAAAACCCTTTTAAATGCGATATATTAAAGTACGAATTTCAAATCCAAACAGAACTTATTATACTTCGAAGTGAATTAGATTTCCCGAATAATTTTATCAATATAGAATTCTGGAAAAATCTGGATGGTACAATATATCCTGAAATAAAGAAGATTTTATTGAAGTGTTTATCTTTATTTCCCTCAACGTATCTTTGTGAACAAATATTTTCAGATTTGAATTATATTTCCTCAAAAATACGCAATAAGCTGAATTCTTCTAGTTTGAGAAATATACTTTTATTGCGTAACTGCAATAAGAGTATCAACATAGAAGATTCCATTACTTTTTAATTGCAAATTGAACAATGATTAATTGAGGGAAAATTTATAAACACTTTCTTTTTATCTTTTTATTTAATCTTTTTATTTCGAAATATATCATTCTATCCAGATGTCCGCATATATAAATTATATATGTGTGTATTATAGATATATATATATCTATCAATACATTCATCAAGAGTATTACTAAAATATGTACATTCATTAATTTTACATTTCTCTCTTGTTAAACAAAGAAACAGAAAAAAATGACAACACCCGCCATACATGTGCTTACGTCGCAATCTCGTTGACGACTAAATATAATGAATAGCAAATTGTTTTCTTCCAGTGTTATTTCGTCACTCTCACCAATACTACTACCTTGGGCATCTATGGTCTAGTAAAGCGTTGCCATATGGTCCGATATATCGGATAGGTTACGATTTTAATACTTGAATCCGACGTTCCGATATTTGACCAAAATTCTTCAAAATGTTACGATTTCAGAAAAAGTAGATCCGACGTCCGATTTTGCATATATTTTTATATAAAGGGTGTTTTTTATAGAGTGATACAAGTTTAAATCATAATAAAACATAGTTTTGTATTTTTAATATCAACAAAACTATCTTTATTGGATTAAAAATTTTATGACATTATTGTTTAAATATAATTTCCGCCATGTGGCCGCCACGGCTGGCGCGTACAAGGCGCCATCTGGAACACCAATTTTTACAAACTTTTCGCAGCATTTGCGGCCGTATCTCGCCGATAACTCTTCGAAAGTGGATTTCCAGGTGTTCAATTGCTTGTGGTTTATCGACGAAGACAAGTGACACTACATAACCCCAAAGAAAATAATCGAATGGGGTTAAATCACATGATCTTGGGGGCCAATTAATTGGGCCATTTCGTGAAATTATTTTTTCGTCAAAAGATTCCTTGAGTAAATCAATTGTAGCGCCTGCTGTGTGGCAAGTGGCTCCGTCCTGGTAGAACCACATATCAGCAAGATTAATAGTTGCATACATTACCCCACTCCAGAATAATGATGATGATTGTATACAAATACAATCAACATCCTTCTTTAAGAATTAATGATTAGCAATCATTAATTGTAACATGATATTTTAACTATGTGTGGACCACTAAGCTGGCCACACATCATAAATTGTTCACATCATAAATTGTTCACATCAAAAATTGTTTACATTATAAATTGTTTACATGATCGCTGCTTCCATTCATCAGAAATGGAATATGGGAAGAATATTGATTACTAAGCAATATTCTTCCAATCTCTGGCTCTGGAGGTTTCAAAGATAATAATTGTGAATTTAGTTTATAAGATAAAATAAAGTCCTTAGAAGTTCCCAGAAACAAACTCTTTTGAAAAAAAAAAGAGAGAAATCGAGAAAATTTTTTAGGAACAATCCTTAAATGAAATAAATTTGTTTGTGCTCAAAATATAAAAAGTGCAAATAAACTGAACAAAAATATATGGTGAAAAATTTTATAAAATCATACAAAACTGTCAGCAAAACAACCTTTAAAAAAATTAAAAAGTTTGTACAAATCTGTGAAGTAAAATTACTGATTATATTGTGAAAATTTTACAAACTCATCTTAAACTATTAGCAAACAATAGTAAAATTAAATAAAATTGTTTGTGTGAAGAAGGAATACGAAAATCCAAACAAACCACAGTATTGGGAATTAAAACATCAATTTAACAAAAGTCATAGCAAGGCCAAAGCGAGCAGAAGCAGTAGAAACATCATCACCAATCACCAGGAGGATCCAGATCAACAATTGTAAAAACAATTAATTAATGTATGGAAGAATTGAGTCAATAATTTGAAAAGTTTAATTGTAAAGATTTTAAAAAAGATAAAATGGCTTTAACACTAAATATCGACCCTCTGAAATACTTAGAAAAATTACCAGAATTTTCAGGAGATTATAGAGATCTCCAAAACTTCGTAAATCTAGTTGATAAAATTCAACCAGTTCTTGTTAGGTATGATTCTTTAGGACAAAGTATCTTTTCTGACATAATAAAGTCAAAATTAAAATATAAAGCAAGGGAAATAATAGAAATTAATAATCATGTTGATTCGTGGGAAAACATGAAGGAAATATTAATTAATAATTTTGGTGATAGATTTAGCATAGAAGAATTATTTGATCAACTAAGAGGTTTGACTTTTAAGACCCACTGTGTAGATTTTTATAATGAAATAAAAACTACATTAAGAAGATTAAATGTAAAAACAAGATATTCTACAAACGATACTCAAATTGTAGAACAGACAATTAAGAACAATAAATTATCGGCATTAAATATATTTAAAAATAAAATTCCTGAACCAATGCGTTCAATATTATTCTGTAGAAATCCAAATAATTTGGAGTCTGCAATAGATATATTACACTAGTCCGGATACTCATATTATACACCTTTCAATAAACCAATTAATAACAATGAAAAAAACCATTTCCCAAATAAACAATTTAATCAATTTCAAAATAATAACGCAAGGAAATATCCAAGCAATTTAAACAAAAATTTAAATGAAAGGAATTCAAGTTATAATCCTTTCAATACTGTAAATAATCAAAATAATAACATAAGGAAAAATAATTCAAACAGATATATAAACGATAGCAACCAAAACCATAATCCTGTAAATAATCAAACTTATAATTCAAGAAGATATCCAAGTAACCCAAATAATAATAATAATATACAACATAATAACCCATATCATTATCAAAATTCACCTAATGTTAGTAATAACAATAATAATAATGATTATAAAGATAATATGCCAACACCAATGGAAATTGGAAATTTTCGGATGATCAGAGAAGCGAATTATTCTATATAGTAATAAATAATTGTAAATTTCTAATAGACACAGGAGCAACGAACTCCCTCATAAACTTAAACGTTTTTAAAAGTAATAAAATACAATTTCTGAAAAAACCCAAAATATTGAAAGCTCTCAATAAAAATACTTTAGTTGATAAGAAAGTAGTCGTTAAAGCATTTGAAGAATTCGAACTGGGCAATGAATATTTTCAGTTCATTGTAATAAATTTTCATGACAAATATGAAGGATTATTAGGAAATGACATTCTAAAGAAATATAAAGCAATAATAAATTATGAAACAAATATCTTTGAATTAAATTCAAAACGATTTAAATTATATTCAAGTAATCAATAATATAAATTTAGACGAAAAGGTCAATTTAGTGGAAGGCATATACGAGGTAGATGAATTCACATCTGTAGTCAAAATAAATAATTCAGATAACAAGGTACATGTTTTTGATATTTATAAACCATTCCGAACTATAGAAATTTTAGAAATTCACAATTTTAATGAATATAATGGAAGTGAAAATATTTGCAATGAAAACACAAACCCAAAAGAAGAAATTATTAAACATTTAAGAGTAAAACATTTAAATTCAGAGGAATCTTCAAAATTAATAGAAACAATAAAGGAATTTAAACAAGTTTTTGAGGAAAGTAAAATTCTTAATTTCACGAGTGAAATTAAGCATAAAATAATAACTAAAGACAATTTACCAATAAAAAGTAAAATTTACAGATACCCGTACATACATAAATCGGAAATTCAAAGACAAATTACAGAAATGTTGAAATCAGGAATAGTTCAACCGAGTAAAAGTCCATATAATAGCCCTGTTTGGTTGGTACCTAAAAAACTAGACGCATCTGGGAAAAAGAAATGGCGTTTGGTAATAGATTACCGCAAATTAAATGAAAAAACTATTGATGATAGTTACCCTATTCCGAACATAACCGATATTTTATTTCTCAATTCTAGATTTGAAAAGTGGACAATGGTCATTACGAATTTCGAAGAATGCCATTCGGGTTGAAAAATGCACCAATCACTTTTCAACGATTAGTAGACAATATTTTAAGACAAAATGTAAAAAGAAATGAATGCATGGTCTACATGGACGATATTATTATATTTTCAAATGGGCTAGAGGAACATATTAAATCATTGAAATCTGTATTAAAAAATTTGAAACACGCTAGATTACGAATACAACTGGATAAATGTGAATTTCTAAGAAAAGAAGTTGAATTTCTTGGACATGTTGTTACAGAAAAGGGAGTCGCCCCAAATGTAAAGAAAATCGAAGTAATTAAAAATTTTAAAGTTCCCCAGACAGTTACTGAAATCAAAAGATTTTTGGGAATGACTGGCTATTATAGGAGATTCATTAGGAATTATGCTCAAATAGCTAAACCAATTATAGTTTGTTTAAAAAAGGATGCGGTAATAAATCCGTACAATGAAAAATATATTGAAAGTTTTAACTATTTAAAAGAAAAATTAATAAGTGCACCCATATTGATATATCCTAACTTTAATAAGGAATTTGAAATTACAACTGATGCTAGCAGTTTTGCTATTGGCGGAATACTGTCACAAGAAAATAAACCAATTGCTTACGTATCCAGAACTTTAAATGAATCAGAACTTAATTATAGCGTAATCGAAAAAGAATGCTTAGGAATTGTGTGGTGTTTAAAACAATTCAAACCATACGTATATGGAAGAAAAATTAAACTTTTTACCGACCACAAGCCTTTAGTATGGCTAAATAGCTTAAAAGAGCCAAATAGTAAATTAATTCGTTGGAAATCACAGTTAGGAGAGTATGATTATACTATACATTATAAAGAGGGACAAGAAAATAAAGCAGCTGATTGTCTTAGTAGAATTGAAATTAACTTAAATGAAAATGACGAAGACAATCCAAATGAAATTATAGATAACCCAGAACAAGAGTCTAATGAATCAATTAAACAAATAGGAACACTAGGCCGGGCCAATTTGTATGGAGCCGAAAAATTCGATTAAAGCCACCCCCTGGGATGATTCTATGGACAATTCTAAGAACTTTGGTGAAGGAACCATAGGTCTATCTCGATTTTCGAGTCTCCCACTTTTCAAAAAATGATTTTTCCCCTATAACATCATTGATTCAAAATTCGATTTTTTATTCATCGTTATATTATCTTTTTTATGTGTATATGGGGGGTTTTTGGACTCGAGAAATTCATTTCTTATCTTTATTTTTACCTATGACCACCGCCAGAGGGCGTTTCATGCCTATTTTAACCAAAATTATTTCTGCTGCTTTGCGGACTTTTTATCTCTGACATTTATTGTTCTTAATTTTAAGTAAGTCAATTGTTTATATCCGCATTGAACAAACTCGTCGCCCACCGCAAACTGCATTGATGTGTATTGACGGTCGGCGATGGGTTTGTGTTGTTGATGTTCAGTGCGGCCTTTTGACACTTGCTGTCATATGTTTAGTGATTTTTCTCCCGTTTTGGCTTTTCTCTCGCATTCCTTTAACCGCGTTGGTTCGTTTTTTTGCGTATGGAATTTAGTTGGTTTTAAATAAATAAAATTAAAGTAAATTAAGTACAGAAATTGTGTTCGTATTTATAATTGTTTAAACGCGTCAGTTTTTTCGCATACTCCAGAGTGCATTACCCGGCATACCAACAGCACCACCAGACGGCACATCACCAGACAGCCGCAGCAATTAACGACACAAGGCTCCGCCACCAGCAGCAACATCATCCCCACCGACTACCAACGCACCCAGGAGAAACCAGGCAACACCAGTAACACCCACATAGTGTGTAGAAACTAATACGTTCTAACAAGAAACGTAACTAATACAGGGTTGTCCATATTCGAAGCGCCCATCTGGCAACACTGTAACTTTCCGCAGTGATGCCAAATCGACTAATGACATACCGCGTTTGAAGCGTCATTCCAAGCAAATGTTTACAATGGAACAGTACACGCCACGCGAACGCTCTAAAATTGTTGAAATTTACATTCAACAAAACAAGTCAATAGTGAAAATTCAACTCAATGAGCGATGAAGCTCATTTTCAGTTGAACGGAACGGTAAACAAACAAAATTGCCGTATTTATGCCACTGAAAATCCACAAGAGATTCAAGAGGTACCTCTTCACGATGCAAAAGTCACTGTTTGGTGCGGCGTTTGTGCTAAAATGCTCATTGGGCCGTTCTTTTTCGAAGATGATAATGGCCACAGAGTTACTGTCAATCAGGAGCGTTATCGCGATATGATAAACAATTTTTTCATGCCAATCGTTCGTCGAAAGCGTATCAGGCACTACTGGTTTCAACAAGACGGCGCGCCACCACACACAAGCCGCACTACAATCGATTTTTTGAAGCAATTGTTCCCTGGCCGTTTGATGTCAAAAAATGGTGATTTCGATTGGCCGCCAAGATCACCAGATTTAACGCCTCCAGACTTCCTTTTGTGGGGTTATTTGAAATCAAAGGTTTACGTCAACAAGCCAAAGACCCTAGAAGAGCTGAAAACCAACATCCGTCAAGAAATAACCGCCATTCCCATCGAAATGTTGAAGAAAACCATGGTAAATGCTGCAAAACGGGCACAATATGTCGTAGAGGCCAATGGCGACCATTTACGAGATATCATATTCAAGAAATAATGTAAGCAAATCTACTTGAACCCAATTAAATGATATTCATGACGAACAGACAAAAAATTGTGGTTTCTTTGATTTATTTAAAAATAAATTGGGCGCTTCGAATATGGACAACCCTGTATAAATAAAATTCTCATCATTTTTACCATTGCGTTTTTACCAATTTGCAGGTGGAAAAAATATATTCGAACCAAATGTTTTAAAATATACTAATTTCAGTTATTTTTTAAGTCTTATGTATGCAATGGATCTAAATGCATTGCCGTCTACATCGCAAACCGCAACAACATCAACAAGTAACGAAACTCATTTGAAGCATTTGCCTTCGCACGATGTTGCTGTTTTTGGTGCATCTTGTGATTTGAGTGGACTCAATCTGCCAACGAAACAGGATATTTTAAGATGTTTTTTTTTCTTGGCCGAACGTGCTAAACTTGAAAACAAAATGTTTTCGTATAAAACATTCGTACCGCACGTAACAGACAAATTGATTGAAATTTGGAGTCAACTTAATGTTGAAATTATAACAAAAAAAAGTGTTGGTAGAAAATTGGGTACATTGATTGACAAGTATCAAATCGAAACTAAACATCCAAAAATCGCCACATTCAGAACGTTCGTGCAATCTACAAAAGAGTTTTTTTACATCGGCAAATGTCAATGTGACTTGAAGGCAGCATTATGCTCATGTGGATTGATTCCAGATCATTTGAAAGAGTTTATGCGAGATCAAAATAATGTCAGAAGATTGACGATACCGGAATTCGTGCCAGAAGTTGAAGAGCCAGCACCAACGTCAACAATAATACCAACAAGCGTTGAAGAGACCCATTTAGCATATGAACCAAGTACTGATGCAGATGAGTCAATTTCAAATCCACAAGATGTTCCGCCACTGATACGAGGACCGTATACTCCCAGATACGATGCTTCGAACTTCGCTGCGATGTGTGATCGATTTGGTGTGTCAGATAGAATAGCAGCAGCACTCGCAACATCCCTTATGCAAGACATTGACGTAAAAGATGCACATGGCAATCCGATCATCATGGATAAAAATAAAGTGCGTCGAGAAAAAGCCAAATGCAGAGAAGAATTGCTTCGTAAGCAGTATGATGCATCCAATTTCATAGCATTTTCATTCGACGGCCGAAAAAATGATGCTTTAACAATGGAAAAAATCGATGAGAAGTTGCATCCAAGGATGGTGAAAGAACCACATCTAGTTGTTTTGAAGGAACCAAATTCTCGATTGATAGGCTACACAAAAGTCGAAAATGAAGATGCTGAACACAAATTGATGACATTGAATGGATTCTTCGTCGAAAAAGAAATTGCTCTCGATGCATTAATCGGCATATGCTGTGATGGTGAGCCAACAAATACTGGCGTAAGAAATGGGATTTTGCGTCTATTTGAATTGCATTTAAATAGACCGCTGCATTGGTTTGTATGCTTTCTGCACTTCAACGAGCTGCCATTTCGTCATTTGTTTAACACTTTGGACAAATCATCGACCACTGGACCACGAACAACAACCGGAACGTTGGGCAAAGAAATTGAAACGTGTGAAAATCTTCCGGTATGTATCATTTTTCACATCGATTTTTTCCATTATTAAATGGTAAAATTGCATTTAATTCATCTAATTTCTTTTTTAAATTTTTCTCAGAAAATAGACGAAAAATAGTTAAAATATGCATGAAACGCCCTCTGGCGGTGGTCATAGGTAAAAATAAAGATCAGAAATGAATTTCTCGACCCCAAAAACCCCCCATATACACATAAAAAAGATAATATAACGATGAATAAAAAATCGAATTTTGAATCAATGATGTTATAGGGGAAAAATCATTTTTTGAAAAGTGGGAGACTCGAAAATCGAGATAGACCTATGGTTTCTTCACCAAAGTTGCTTAGAATTGTCTATAGAATCATCCCAGGGGGTGGCTTTAATCGACAAAAAATTTTGGCCCGCCCTAAGGAACACCAATAAATTTTACCAAAAATCAAATTATTTTGGAAACAAAACAATCAGGATCATTAAATATAAAGAATATAAATATTTTTAATAAGAAAAGGAAAATAATTAAAGCAAAAGAATTGGATGATGCCACAATTATAATGATATTTAAAAATCATCTAAATCCAAACTACATGAACGCACTATTTACAGATGATGAAACATTTAACAAAATAAATTCAATATATTTAAGACATTTTAAGAAATACAAAATTGTTCGTTGTAAAAGATTATTAATAGACATTATTAACCCAGAGGAAATTGAAAAATTAATTGAGAAAAAACATTTAGAAAACAACCACAGAGGAATAAACGAAATTTATGAGGAAATCAAGTTCGAATATTACTGTCCCAACATGAAGATAAAAATTAATGAATATGTAAATAATTGTGAGATATGTATTTTAGAAAGATATGAAAGAAATCCTATTAAAATACCATACAAAATAACTGAAACACCAGAAAAACCAAATCAAATTATACACTTAGATGTATTTTACTCTATACGGAAATCTTTATTTGCAACAATGATAGATAAGTTCAGCAAAGTTGCTCTTTTAGTAAAAATTAAAGATCGCACAGAAAAGGAATTTAGAAAAGCTCTAACTAGATTTATTAGTACTTATGGTAATATAGGAAAAATAGTAACAGACAATGAGCTGGGAATGAAATCTAACTTAATGAAAGAGTTCCTGAGAGAACAAAATATATCTATACAATTAACTTCTAGTTCCAATCACAATGGGAACTCCGATATCGAAAAATTGCATAATACTATCAACGAGCATTAAAGGCTTTTAAAACATTCAAAAGGACATTTTAGTATTGAGGAACAAATGATTTTAATAAATGGCTATTTTAATAATAGTATACATTCCACGACCACGATAAAGCCAATCGAATTTGTTCAAGGAAAAATAAAGGAAGCTCAGTATGTCGAAATTTATAATAAAATCATAGAAAAGAAACAAAAAACTATCGAAAGATTAAATAAGGACAGGTTAGACGAAAATCAAATAGAAGATGGTATTAATTACATAAAAGAAGTACGAGGAGGTAAGAATCATTCTAAATATAGAAAGATAGAAGGAGAAAATATTAATCAAGATCATATAAAAGATAAAAGGTCAGGGCACATATATTACAAAACTCATGTGAAAAAAAGAAAAAGTTTCAAGACTATACAAAAGTAAAATTCCCAACAGAACAATTATCCAGAATAGAATTATTAAGATCCCTACAAAACTGAATTTGAAATTAGTTAATAATTTTAATTTATTTTTCAAATGGAACGATATTACTTATATATACCAGTACTTTTCATAATTCTTAGAACAAGCATACAGTCAACAACAGAAATAGAGATTCTGGACTTTGATAATAATAATGGATATTTACCTATTAAATTAGAAAATATTAAATTAGTAGAGAGTTATCTTAAGATTTTACATATAATAAATATATCGGATTTGGACATAGCCATAAATCATATTAGGAAAAACATTTTATCATTACAAAATTCTTACTCTAAGGAGAATTTACTCGATAGTTTATTTATCTCTTTAAACACTAGTTATCATAATCTATTAAATAAATTTAATATACTTACACTAAACAAAAATAAAAGAAATAAAAGAGGACTTGCGAATATAAAAGGAAGAACTTTAAAGTTAATAGCTGGTACTATGGATGATGAAGACAAAAAGGAAATAACTGAAACACTTGATAACTTAAACAGTAATAACAAGAAATTAATAGAAGAAAATAATAAACAAGTAACAATTAATGAACAACTATCAAATCAAATGAAAAACTTAATTAAACATATTAGAAACATGCAATTATACATATCAAACTATATAACAAATATTAATAAGGGAACAAATATTAATTTCCATAATGAAATAAACTATATAAAAACAATTTTTCAAATTGATCATGACATCAACTCCCTTACGAATTATATAGATGATTTAGAGCAAATAATTTTAACAAGCAAATTAGGCATTTTAACGAGAAACATTTTAGTAGATGAAGAAATCAGTTTACTAAAAGATATAAACAGTTTTGAACACATTAAAGTAGCAGTAGCTAGCGTCAAGCAATCATTATAATTCTTTTGATACCAAGTTTTTCGGAAAAAGAATTTGATAAAATTTTAATGGAACCTATTCCAAATAGAGAAAGTAAAAGTGCAGTCTTTAATTATCAAACAGTTTTAACAGATAGAGAGGGTAATGCATACGACCATAATGTTAAAGATAATAAAATAAACAATTTAAAAGAAATTAAAGACAATTGTATTGAAAACATATTTAAATCAAAGGAAGCCAATTGTACAATGAAAAGAGAAATTAATTCAGAAATTAAGGAAATAAAAAATGGATTAGTTTTAACAAAACAAACCGATCGTATAATATTGTATCAAAATTGTTCAAAAGATAATATCTCTTTAGAAGGAACAAAATCAATAAAATTTGAAAATTGTTATATTAACATTCAAAATAATACATTTAAAAATTTTGTTAACCAAATTGAGCAAAATATAGTAAAACCAAATTTCATAAATATAATTAAGGAAAAGAACATTATAAATAATATATCAATTGAAGATATAAATTTTGAAAATATTAAAAATAGACAAATTATTGTAGAAATTTCAAAAAATAATAAGAAACACAATGTTTTACAATATTCATTTATTACAGTTATATCAATAATTTTAACATTAATAATTATATATTACCTTTTTATACATTGTAGAAAAATTTGTAAAACTTCGTCAGAGCCTCAGACTAAGGGAGGGGGAGTTACATACATTACCCCACTCCAGAATAATGATGATGATTGCATACAAATACAATCAACATCCTTATTTAAGAATTAATGATTAGCAATCATTAATTGTAACATGATATTTTAACTATGTGTGGACCACCAAGCTGGCCACACATCATAAATTGTTCACATCATTAAGGTGAAAATTGTTCACATCATAAATTGTTTACATTATAAATTGTTTACATAATCGCTGCTTCCATTCATCAGAAATGGAATA
This sequence comes from Dichetophora obliterata, assembly GCA_963920525.1. Lineage (NCBI taxonomy): Eukaryota > Metazoa > Arthropoda > Insecta > Diptera > Sciomyzidae > Dichetophora > Dichetophora obliterata. The sequence continues at coordinate 139,607,609 of OY986439.1, forward strand.
TGGGAAGAATATTGATTACTAAGCAATATTCTTCCAATCTCTGGCTCTGGAGGTTTCAAAGATAATAATTGTGAATTTAGTTTATAAGAGGCAGCTTAAGAATAAAGTATTGTTTTTAAAAACTCAATTATCACGCAAGATAATTTAAGTATTAATGCTAGCTAATTGAGGTACGAAAAAACTTCGAATCATGTTCCTATACCGTTCACCATTGACAGTAACATTCTGACCATCATCGTTTTTGAAGACATATGGGCCAATGACTCCGCCAGCCCATAAAGCACACCAAACAGTAATTTTCTGTGGATGCAATGGTGTTTCGACCAAAGCTTGTGGATTCTCCTCACTCCAAATTCCATGGAAATTCAAAATCTATATCAATTTGTGCTTCAGCCCATTCGCCGAATTGGCGGCGCATACGATGGTCGTTTGGCTTTAATTCCTGCACAAGTTGAATCTTGAAAGGTTTTAAGCCAAGATCTTTTCGTAAAATCTTCCATAAAGTGGAAGGACACAACCCCAGTTGCTGAGAACGGCGACGAATTGATTGATTAGGATCATCTTCAATGCTTTCCTGTACAGCGGCTACAGATTCTTCAGTGCGCACTGTTCGTCGTCTCACGGGATGCACATTATCAGTAATAATAAATGTTTTCCGAAAACGATCTATTGTTCTTCGAATTAGCAGCTCTGAAGGACGTAAAGTAAACCATAAAATGGACGAAGTGCACGATAAGTTTGACGAACAGAACTATTATTTTGATTAAAAATTTCCACAATTTGCACGCGTTGCTCTGGTGTAAGTCGGTCCATAATAAAATGTCAAAGCAAACTAAGCAAAAAGCAACTATCAGCTGTTAAATGGGTGGTCAAATGAAACAGTAAAAAACACCCTTTGCATATATATATATATATGAAAAGAACAAAATTAATATAATAAAATTGATGGCAACTTTAAAATAAAAAGATGCGATGGTACTTCTGCATTTCCAACAATGGGAAAATTTATTTTTGAATTCTTGAGCTTACCGAATTCCTCAGCTAACGTTGAGCGAACTTTTAGTCAAATAAATATTAATAAATCTAAAGTTCGTAATAGATTAGAGTTAGACACAATGGAAGGAACTCTGCAAACAAAAGATTATGTGCATATGAAATTTTTTAACTGTTTTAGTCTTGAAATTGATAAAGAATTGATAAACAAATTTAATAAGGCAATGTATTTGACTTCGAAAAAATTATATTTTTTTATACATATTTTTTTCACTAAAATCTAATTTTTTTGTAGTTTTTGGTGGCTTAAAACAACAACATTTTTTCGTTAATTTACTTGTAGCAATAACTTTACATTTAAAGAGCTACAATTAAAAAATTATGTATTATAGCTCTATGTATTTCATTTTTACCGATTTAAGAGATCAACATTAAACCAAACTGTGTTGCAAATGTATTTAATTTGATTTTTACTCTTCGTTTGTGTGTTCAAAAATATTTTCAAAATGTTATTTATTATAATATATTTTCTATATTTAGAATGATTTTTGAATTGACTTGAAAAAAAATTTTATTTATTTAATTAAATAAACCTTAAATATTTGTCATACGTCTAATAAAATGCCATATTTTATTTGTCTTCTTTGTTGTAAAATGCGACTGAAAATTTCTTAGTTCTTGTTTTCAGAGTTTCACAAATACGACGAAAAATCCGACGAGTATAGTGCAAAAGTTACGCTGTAAAATTATTTTTCATGGCAACACTGGTCTAGTATGAACTTATTTTAATTGCGTTTGGTAGTCGGTTGATGCGCTTTTGATTGAAGAGATTTTAATTTTTTTTTAAGTTGAAAGTTTAAACTGGCCATAAAAATAGGTGTGTGTATCTTCGGATTCAAGTTTACCAAATTTCTTTATTAAATACAAAAGGTTCGTAACAAATTATATAATATACAGGGTTTGCTAATCGTCTAATGCTCAATTACCTGTTTTTTATATGGATCGCAAGAGCCACTGCACTCCAGAAGAAAGATGGCTTGTGCAAGAGCTAAGACGTCAGGAAAAGACGTATCAGTTTATTGCACTAGCACTCGGAAAGTGCTAGTGCTGAAGTGCTGATCGACGTATAGTCTTGTTGGCCAAAAAAGATCCCTTTAAGTCCGCGAGAACTATTTCTGCTGAAATTAGTGAACAGATCAGTTCCCGAACTATTAGACGGCGATTGGTAGATACCGGTCTTCCTGGAAGAATAGTCCGTAGGGTTCCTTTACTCCGAGCAAAAAATTTGCAGATGAGAAAACAGTTCGCTTTAGCACATTAGGAATGGTGTGGTGCTGTAAGAGAAAAGAAATGGAGAAATATCCTTTGGACTGATGAAAAAAAAAATTAATTTATTTTGTAATGATTGTGGAAGAAACGTTCGGCGGCCCAAAGGAAAAGAATTCGATGTTCGCTTTACAAAAGATACAGTCAAGCACGGAGGCGGAGGCGGAAGCATCATGGTTTGGGGGTGCTTTTCCTGGCAAGGTGTCGGCCCTATTTACCGCATTGAAAACACTATGACTGCCGAGGATTATAAAAACATATTACAGAACATTATGCTCCCGTTAGCCGAAGAATAAATGCCATTAATTTGGCAACTGCAACAAGATAATGATCCCAAGCACAGGTCAAAGCAAGTAAATGCATTGTTACTTAGCAACCACATCATACTATTGACGTGGCCAAGACAGTCTCCCGATCTCAATCCTACTGAGAATTTGTGGGGTGAACTGGAAAAACAGTTGGCTAGTTGCAGCTGTCAAAATAAAGAGCAACTATGGCAAAAAGTTTAAGAGATTTGGTATAGTATGCCTTTGGACACCTGTCAACGGTTGGTGGCGTCAATGCCACGGAGAATTGAAAAATTGCAAGAAAATAATGATGGCCACACAGGCTACTAACGTCGTTTATTAAAATTTAGTTCATTAATTAAACTTTATTCTTAATTTTTTTTAATATAAACACATGCCATCGTAAACACACCTATTATTTTTTCCAGGCTATTTAAATCGAAGTTATTGTTTAACTCATACAATATGAAATATTTTAATTTTTTATACTTTTCTGATTTATATTTAATAGAATTAAATAAAATAATCATAATAACACCGAGTTTTTGTCTTAATTATTGACTTATAGCTGTTATAGTGGTCACACCTATTATTTTGGCCATATGTGTATAAGCACTCGTTAAAAATGAGAGTAGCAAGCGGGAATAGTATTATATATCAACGAATAAACAAAATTCGTACTCGCTCAAGAAGAAAACTTCGCTCAGCTTAGTCTTCGCCACAGCAGTGCTTAAGAGACTCGCTGTAACGAATAGAAAAAGTTGAAAACAATCAGCCTCTCAAAACCCTATTCGCCCTATTCGCAGAAAGTTGATAAACTATTCGCATGACTCTCAATGCTTGAGCGAATCACAGCGAGTTATCTACGCAGTTAGCTACTGCGCTGATTTCAACACGCTGATGTTTATCGTGCACAAGAAATAAAAAGAAAATTTTTGCTAGAGACTATTATTGTTATAAAATAAAAATTGTTTATTATTAAAGTACTATTTTACAGCAAGTTGATTGTTCTGTAACTGACTTTAAATTTATAAAGATATTGGCCCATTATCATAAACAAAATAAAAGAATAACCTTAAGTTTAGTATAAGCAATTTTGACTGTTTTTCAATATAATATGTTGCCAAATAGCATTTTGCCATTATACATTTTCATAAAAATTAAAATTCAAGATATATATGTTTTTTAGTATTTGTTGACTTATATCCAAGTTTATACTTAAAGGGATCATTCCATCAGATTTCGCTAAGGGTAGTCGCCATCTAGAAATAAATTGGCAAAAATATATGTGAATGCCCCATAATTGGAGACAACTGAAAACTTTTTTTTCTTTTACCGTTAGCCCGTGGTGCCACTCGAAACTCTTCGGGTCGCCCCAAGAAACATGTTTTAGGTGTTTACAGTTTCACTTATATCTTTTCTTCTAAGACAGGTTTCGACATTATTTAAAAACAGTTTAACAGACAACTTAATTTTAACTGTATTTTGAAGTACAATTAAATTAAACTTTACTTAATTATGAATAAGATATTAAAATTTTATCGATTTCAACCACCTTGTTTCTAGAAGTTAAAAGTTTTTCAAATTTAAGTATTTTTTTATTTATTTTTGTTTAAATACTCTTTGATTAAATTACGTACAAAATGCATAAATGCATAAAAACAATTACTGGTTTGCAAACATCATGCTTTTAATATATGAATAGACGACAAATGTGTAAACTATCGGACCCTGCATCTCTGAAAACGCACATTATAAAAATCTAAATTTTTTTATATTTTTTTAGTATCACTCATTTTTAATACACTGATTAAATTTTTAAAGTGTATTTTGAATTGTTTTTGAAAAACTGCGTTTTTAAAATGTACTAAAAACGAATTTAATACTGATGTTTATCGTGCACAAGAAATAAAAAGAAAATTATTGCAAGAGACTATTATTGTTAAATTTTAAAAGTTGTTTATTATTAATGTACTATTTTACAGCAAGTTAATTATTCAAGCATATTAAAAATTAGTGACACTAAAAAAATTTTAAAAATTTCAATTTTCAAAAAGTGCGTCTTTGGAGATGCAGGGCCCAATGGTTTACACATTCTTCGTAAATTTATATTTTAAAAGCAAAATCTCTGTTATTTACGTTATTTAATCAAAGAGAACTTAAATAAGAATTTTTAAAAAAGGAATGAATTTTGAAAAACTCTAACTTTTAAAAACAAGCTGGTTAAAAACGAAAAATATAATATTTTTGCAAAAGTTTCAGTAATTTTTTTTAAACCTTATACATAAATAAGTAAAAAATAACTTTATTGCACTTAAAAGTACAGTTCACTTTCTGTAAAACTGTTTTTAAATGAAGTCAATGCGTATCTTAAAAGTAAAGATATAAGTAAGATCGCTAACGGTAAAAGAAAAGAAAAGAAAATTTTTTTGTTTAAAATAATGGAGCATTCACATATATTTTTGCCAATTTTTTTCTAGATGATGGGGAAACTTTTTTTTTTGTAGAAATCTGATTAAATGATTCAAAGAACATAAAAATTATATTTTAATAAAATGTATAAAAAATATTTTGTTGAAAATTTTTCATTAATATTTCTCATTTTTTTAAATTGAGTTAAAAAATTAAAAACTATTATTATATAGTCTTGGAAGTAGTACGATTTCTTTTTTCAACAATAATAATGCCATAAACAATGTAGCTGGATCTCGCAGCAGGCAGAATTTTCACTATATTCGCTATGTTTGTTCATTGACTCGCACAACTCGCAGCTGAATCGCGAAGCAGGCAAAATGATCACTATATTCACTATGTTTGTCCGTTTATTCACCCAACTCTCAACGTGAGGATCGAAGCAAGCACAAACTGTAGAGAAGAGAGTGAGAGCATAATTCGCACTCAACATTAAAAAAGAGAGAGAGTTAATGCGAAGCAAACAAAATTATTTGAGGAATGCGAATGGCTGAGAAACAGGGATGATAATTCCAAATTTCGGTTTGGTACTTAGCGGATTTCAAAAAGTACTAAAAATAAGAAATAAAATAAAATTTTAAAGTTTTATATATTTTTATTAGTTCAACATAAAAAAAAAACAATACAAATATATCAAAGTTTTAAGTTTCTGCATTAAAAATGACGAAATATACATAAAAAACATAAATTAATTTTATAATTATTAATATATTGTATTTTATGCAAGAAACTTTGAATTAGTAACGTAATTAGTTAATAATTAATAAAATGTAAGTTTATATAAGGTATGCATAAGGTATGCATTATTTTAATCTAATAATTCTTTAATACTAATGTTTTTTAATTTTTTTTATTTTATAACTTTTGAGAAATTTCAGTGTTATAGCAGTACGCTCCATTTGATTTTAAAAGGTCTTTTGTTTGCATTAATCTTGATTAAATTTTTATATGAAAAAATAAGTTTTACGTTAGCCAACGAATAAGGTGTGTAACGTAATCATTCGATAATTTTATATATGTTACCACACATAATGAATGATTTTGTTTTTAATTGCACCAACTTTAACCCAAAACTCTGCCATATTAAAATTTTTTAAAAGTACTATTTTAGACAATATTTGTTAAATGTACTGAAATCATCGAGGGGGTAATGCGGTGTTTTTAAAAAGCTAAAAGTACTGAATTCAGTACTTTAGTACTGAATTTATCATCCCTGCTGAGAAAACAGAAAATGTAGTAAAGACGGAGAGTGCGTTATGAAGCGAAGCGCTTGTTGCAGATCTCTGGTACCCACTCTAATAAGATTCATCCAATTCAAATCGCTCAAAAGCATGTGATACGCATAATTTGCAGAAAAAGAGAATGGAGAGTAGCTTTCCGTTATTTAAAAATTTAAACATTTTACCAATCCGGCATCTTTACATTTATAAAGTTTTTTTCAAAAGATCTGGCTACTTGTCTAATTTAAATTACGATAATTATAGCCTAAAGGTTAACAACCAACACATTGTTCAGATTCCCTTTTCATTGTTCAGATTCAAGCTTTTTTTACAATAGTGGCGCTTTCATCGCAACAAAGAGTGCGTATTTGAATTCCTACAAGAGTTAAAGTATTTTTGAGAAATATATAAATAGTTGTTGTGTCAACAGTTTTTAATCTTCAAATTTAATTCAAGGACGACACTGTTGAGCGTATAGATAAATAAAATATATATTCGCTTTTTCGCTCATTGAAATAATTTGTACACTAAGACAAATTGGCCCCAATTTCTTTTATTTCAGTTCAGCCAAACAAGAAAAACATCTGAAACACGAACAAAAGCATTAAATAGGACATACCAACGACCAACGTCAAGCAAGGAACAAAACAAGTTCTGCATAGACACACAAACATGCTAATAAGTAGCAGTATAAATTGTATTTATTACTTTTTCCATTAAAAAATTAATAAAAATCCAATTGGAGTACTTGCTTTTTTTTCGTTGTTGCTTGTCTCGCATTTGGTGGTGGATTTTTCTTTTCGTTTGCCTGTGCTGGCAGCACACGCTGCCAACAAATGTTTCGCAACGTTTTATTATTCGGATCGTTGGATTTCTGTTAACAGAGGCAAAATGTTTCGATGCCTTCTATCATTTATATATTCTCTCTGTGCGAAGTCTATAGCAGCGATCCCTAACTCTTTGCATTCTTTTAGAACAACTTCAATATTTTCATGATTGTTGTTATTCGCCGAATTCAGTTTGCAATTGCAGCCTCGTTTCTTAATGTTATTGTTTTTGTTTTTTCGAGCCATGGATAGCTGTTCTGCGTTTGCTTGTTGTTGTTTTTGTTCTTTGGCACCATCGATCGCCGCTGTTTTGCACTGTTTTTGGGAATCGCATTGTAGACGTTAACATCATGCGTCGTATTCTTTATATTTTTCGTTGTGCGAATACACATTGATAAAAAGTTATTGAATATTTGTATGTGGGTCCTTTTTTATATTGCATCAGAATAAATTATTTTTATAGGGGTTATTGTACCCTTGAAAAATGGCAAGAAAAGACTTTGCCTATTTTCTCATAGATAATAAAATATTAAAAATATGTTGAGCTTAATAATATAACAATTTTTTTAATAAAAAAAATAATTAAATAATAAAATATATAAAAAACGAAGTGAAAAGCAAATAAAAATTATTATAAGATTAAAAAATAAAAAAATGTATAATAATAAAAAATGCACAAAAAAATAAATAATAAAGAGGTCTTGTTCAACAACACCAGCAATACTAACTCTGCTTTTCAATCTGATGCTGTCTTGTTTGGGGTGCCGTTTGAACAAGAAGAAAATTTAAAATCAATTTTTAACCGCATTTGTCTTCTAATCGAGTTTCAGCCACCACAAATTAAAGACATTTTTCGTGTCAAACCAAAATTGCAAAATCCGAACTCACTCATCATAATAAAATACTTCTCTAAGTTTGATCGCAACCGCGTTCTAAAAGCTTTTGGTGCGTATCGAAAACGAACCAGATCAGCCGTTAATCTGAAAGATGCTGGGCTTAATTCTGACTCCAACGTTTACATTCATGAAAGCTTGGCTGCTGAGACTCGTAAAATCCTGCAAGCTGCGATTACTCTTAAGCGCCAAAAGACCATCTACAACGCTTTTACTTATCGTGGCACTGTTCATATCAGAAAGGAAAAAAATGCTGATAGTATATTCATATCCAGTATTGATGAACTGCGTAATCAAACCTTGGAAGCTGATACTGCTGGATTTTAGTTTTTTGTATTTTATATCTGTTGTTCTCTTAAACGTTACTTTTAATTTACTACAACTTCTAACCTTTCTCATTTCTAAACACCTGTTCTCATGTATATTGCCTATATTTTTCTTCCCTTTAGTGATACTTTATGTTAGAACCTAATAAGTCGTCTCTTGGCTTTAATGAAAATCAAAAAACTTTAATTCAGGTGTTATGTAGACAACATGATGGTCTTAATGTTGTCCATTTTAATGCCCGAAGCTTAAATGCGGCTAAACTGGATTATATACGATATATTTTTGAAGAATCATCGGTTGACGTTATTTGCATTTCTGAAACGTGGTTGTCTGATAATATAAGCGATGCAACTTGTAGTATTAACAACTACAATGTTTTTAGAAATGACAGATCTTATAAGAAGGGAGGTGGCGTTGCGGTTTACTGTAAATCTTATCTGAATTCCAAAATTGTAAGTAAATCAAGTGGCACTGGTATTGAATATATAAACATCTGTATTTCTGATAAAAGTACCAAAATCCTCTTGTCATGTGTGTATATTCCCAATAAATGTCATCCTGTGGACCCTTTGTTCTGTGAATTGTCAAACCACATTCTGAATAACGACACAATTTTGGTATGCGGCGACTTCAATATCAACCTCTTAAATAATGATCCTTTACAGCAATCAATGCATGATAAAATATCTTCAGTAGGTCTATCTGTAATAAACGTTACTGTACCCACTCGGTTTTCTAATAATACTACTCCAAGTCTACTAGATTATTTCATTGTGTCAGACACTTCGCTTGTTCTTCTGTTTGACCAAATATTCTTCATATCTGATCACGATTTAATCTTCTGCACGTTAAATGTAAATCTATCTCGTAATGTGACTTCTACGTCGATTTTGTATCGTGATTTTAAAAATATTAATTATTCCTCCTTGCTTCTTGATGTGTCTATGTTCTCATTCAATGATTGCTGGCAACTCAGTACTGTGGATGACAAACTTAGTTCCCTTTTAAGCCCTGTCAAATTTTTGTTCGATAAGCATGTTCCTATCCGCACAATAACAGTGAAAAATTCATCTTGTCCATGGTTCTCGCAGGATGTCCTTAATGCCATAAACAAAAGAAATAAACTGCACAAGCTTTGGAAAATCAACCCATCTTCAGCTAACTGGGAGATTTACAGAATGGCCCGAAATGCGGCTGTCAATATTACCAGACTGTCCAAGTCCCGATACTTCTCTTCCAAATTGAATCTTTCTCTTCCTAATAAAACTCTGTGGAATAATATAAAAAGACTAGGAGTACGTAATAAGACAACCATGGCATGTCAAATTGATCCAGACTTACTAAATAATTTTTTCTTAGATAATACCTCTAATTTTAGCAATAACACGATTTCCCTTACGCAGCTTCATGTTCCTAATCTCTTTGAATTTACACCTGTTAGTGAACTAGATATTGGAAAATGTGTTATGCAAATAAAATCAAATGCAATAGGAGAAGATGGTGTTCCGATTAAATTTATTAAAATAATCTTACCACATATAATTAGACCATTAACACATATAATTAATCACTGCCTTATATCTTCAACATTCCCAGCAACATGGAAAACTGCAATTGTGCTACCTGTGGAAAAAAAGTCGAATCCATCTAGTCCAAATCATTTCAGGCCCATAAGTATACTGTCCCCATTATCCAAGGTCTGTGAGAAAATAATAGGCCTACAAATCAATAAATTCTTACATGAAAATAAGCTCTTGTCTCCATTTCAATCTGGCTTTCGGTTAGGGCACGGGTGTAATTCAGCAGTAGTTAAGGTTATAGATGATTTACGGCCTGCATACGACTCTGGTGCGATTTCGTTACTTTGCTTATTAGATTTCTCAAAAGCATTTGACAAGGTAAGCCACAAATATTTATGTCTGAAACTCAAGTCTTTCTTTGGGTTTAGTGATAGTGCGGTGAGTCTCATATCAAATTATTTGTCTAATAGATTGCAAAAAGTTCAAGTCGGACAAAAATTTTCCAGCTATAAAACGGTAATAAGTGGTGTTCCTCAAGGGTCGATCCTTGGTCCCCTCTTATTTTCTATCTTTTTAAATGATATTTTTGGTGTTTGTAATCATTCTTCTATACATGCTTATGCGGACGCTATTCAGATCTATCACTCAAGTAGTGTTGATCTCCTAGATACCCTCTGTTACAGAATTAATGAGGACCTAAGAAACATTTATCAGTGGGCAATTAGCAATGGACTTCAACTAAATGCTGCCAAATCTTATATTCTCCCTATCTGTAAAAATAAATCTTTCCTTAAAAACATTCCTGACCTCTACATTGGCTCAAATAAACTAAGTGTTGTGTCAAAAATTGTAAATCTGGGTTATTGTATGAATTCTTCTCTATCTTGTGTTGATCATGTTAATAGTGTTGTTAGTAAAGTTTATTATATCCTGCGAAATTTAAGAATGTCTGCTTGTCTTTGTACGCTTGATCTAAGGCGAATGCTAGTAAAGCAATTTGTCTTACCTGTTATAACATATTCTGACGTGGTGTACAGTAAACTCGACTCATTTTCCCTGCTTAAACTTAATATTGCATATAACTATGCCACGCGGTTTGTTTTCGGCTTAAAAAAGTTTGACCACCTCTCTCACTTCAGAAATGCATTACTTGGGTGCAGTTTGGTTGATTATTTAAATGCTAGAAACTGTATCTACCTTCATAAAATAATGCATAGTACAACTCCTTATTACCTATATGAAAAACTGCAGTTCAGTTTGTCTAGAAGATGCAAGATACTTATAGTTCCAAGACATGGCTCTCTAACTTCTTCCAATCTTTTTTTCATTAATGCCATAAGACTGTGGAATGCGTTACCACGTAACTTAAGAGAAATCGAACGGGCGGAAAATTTTAGGCAATCTATTTTTACTCACTTCTCAACTTCTTAACTTCTTCAACTTAATTTATTTTTCTATCCTTTCTCTTTTATCTTTACATAATCTTTTTCTTCATTCATATTATTATTCTTATATATATTGATACAATATTTTTTATTTTGATTTTATTATTATTAATCTCTTAATCATTATCTAATGTAATTCATTATCTTATTTATAGTCACTGTTATTCATTTGTTGTTATTTCTAAACAATTTGTTTATTATCTTAACTTATTTATAGGTATTTTTACTTGTTGTACTGTAAAAGAACTTAGTTCTTATTTGTACTAATGTCTTATAAATAAATACAAAATACAAATACAAAGTAAAAAAATAAAAAAACTAAAAATAAAAAAAGGATATCTGAAAACCTCCACGCGGTTAAAGCTGGGTAAATAAGAATGTATTCTGACTAGCAAAAAAATGAAACATTTGGAATTACTTGATTCATTATTTTTACAATGTACATATACATAAGTTCGCTGTCGCGGACTCTACCAGCACTCGTGTTATTGGAAATTCGTCATTGCATCCAGATTTAAACATTTTTTCATGTTGTTGCTTTTTGTTGTTGTTGTTTTTGCACTCTTCAAATAATTTTTGTGGGCATCGCTGATCTATAGTATTTATAGTGTCTGACTGTTGCCGCAAATGAGTTCCGTTTTTGGGAACGAAATGACCAATAAAAGTTGTTGGTATTAAGTACAAAATTGTTAAAGCAATAGCATTTTTTTTAGTGTAGAGTCTGTATATTAAATTTATTTGAACTTTAAGCTATTTGAAGCAATAAACCTTTTTTACTTTTTTGTTATGCAAGTAAGTACAATAACTTTAAAAATAGGCTATTTTTGAACAATTTTTGTGTCTATGAGGTGAGACTTTAAAAAGGTCTAAGAGGGAATAAAAGTGTACAGTCGGAATGCTAAAACACAAAACTAAATGGATCATTCAAAAAATGAAGTAAATTCCACTACCTAATAATTTTAATTATTTTATGATAAACGACAAAAGTTTTTGGTCGAGATCTCGACCGCTGCACAATGGTCCGGCTGACATATTTTAGTAGCAGTAAATAAAAAAAATAATTGTTAAAGTTTTGTATTAAAACATAATATATATGGTAAATTGTGATATCAATATAACGGGGTTTGTTAACTTCACTCAATACAGCGCAATTGTGAATACCCTTAATGTGTTTTGTTTAGTTTTGTTTTTGTTGCTTTATAAATTAATTAATTTACATTTTTTAGTTTCAAGTAATAAATTATAAAAAATTGTATTAAAAACGTTTTGAATTATTAACTTCTTAAAGTTTTCAATCCCGAACTATTCCCGATTGCGATTTTCAATCCCGATAATACCGAAATCGAGAAAAGCTTCCGGGATTGGACTCCCTACTACATACATATATACACTTTATTTTGAATTTTTCGAGCATTTATGCACGTATTTACCCAGGGACCGTTCAAGTGTTACGTAATAAAGGGTTGCACAAATGTATTTGCTTCCATCAAGTACTTTTAGCTAGGCACATCACTTGTAGCAAAATTAAGCATAGAAATAGCGTAAAACCGTTGCTTGTTGCTTAAAAAAATGAAAATGAAAATGAAAGCATAAGTAAAGTAATAAAAAAAAAGTAAGAGTTAACTTAAATAAAAAGGAAATTTCTGAAGTAAGTAAATATTCAATTATTGTTTTATTTTAATTTTTAAATGCTAAAATGCTTACAGCCAACAAACTGTGATTCTTTTCATGTAAATAACAATATTAATAGCAGTTTTAATAACGCCGCTTTAGAAGTAAAAATTGTGAGTGCGATTTTAAACCTATTATTTTTTAAACTAAAATTATGTTTTTACACTCAAACATTAATAATTCATAAATATATATTACCGAACATAATGTTAAATTTTTTGAAATTTTTTTTTGTATTTTCGTTGTCTTTATCTGAATGGTTTTTGGTTTTTAATATATACATTTAAATTAAAACATGCACCGGCAAATTAATCTTCTAAATTACTGAAATTATGTATCAAGTATTTCAAGTACTTGCCAACTTGTACTTCTCTTGTAAGTTATTTTTATGTACATAACCAACACTGTGCGCTTTTTTGTACCATTTTTTTCTGTATTTGATAATTTAAACATTTTTCACTTAATTTTGGTATGAGAAATCTTGTGGTGACATTTGTTTTACCACTTTAAGCTTAGTATGCTGTAGGAACGACAATTTTTGGGTATATAACTCTACACTCGAAATTTTGGTGCAGAGTTCAAATTTTTGTTCTGCTGTTCTGGTAGACGGATTTATATATTTATTGTTTCAATTTTATATCCTATAAAAGGCAAGACTACACATTAATAAACTATATAAATCTATATAAATAAAAATCAAATGTCGTTCGTTGGTAATTGCATCAGTTGAGAACGGCTGAACCGATTTGGATAATTTTTTTTTAAATGTTCGTAATAGTCCAACTTAGGTTTTTACGGAAAGAAAAATTGACCACGCCCACTTTGCGCCCACTTTTTTGATTTATCTAAAATCGGAAAACGGCTGGACCGATTTGGATAATTTTTTTTTAATGTTCATAGTAATCCAATTTAAGTTTTGTCGGAAAGAAAAATTGACCACGCCCACTTTTGCTCCCACTTTTTTCAATTTATCTAAAATCGGAAAACGGCTGGACCGATTTGGATAATTTTTTTCAAATGTTCGTAGTAATCCAATTTAAGTGTTTACTGAAAGAAAAATTGACCACGCCCACTTTTGCGCCCACTGTTTTGATATCTACATAAATAAAAATCAAATGTCGTTCGTTGGTAATTGCATCAGTTGAGAACGGCTGGACCGATTTGGATATTTTTTTAAAATGTTCGTAATAGTCCACCTTAGGTTTTTACGGAAAGAAAAATTGACCACGCCCACTTTTACGCCCACTTTTTTATTTATCTAAAATCGGAAAACGGCTACACCGATTTGGCTAATTTATTTTTTAAATGTTGGTAGTAATCCATTTTAAGTTTTTACTGAAGAAAAAATGACCACTCCCACTTTTACGCCCACTTTTTTATATATACCTAAAATCGCAGAACGCCTGCGCCAATTTGGCCAACTTTTTTAAAATGTTTGTAATAGTCTACAAACGTTTTTTACAGAAAGAAAAAATGGGCGTTGGACAAGAGGGCGTGGCACTCTCATACAACCCAAATTTGCGATATCGAATAGCTTTTTAGTTACAGACCGCACAGGCTCGGAATTTAATATTCGAACTCAATTTACACATTAAGTTTAACTGATAACATTTTATGGTGTTGGACAAGGGGGCGTGGCACCAGCCATACAACCCAAATTTGAGATATCGAATAGCTTTTGAGTTATAGTTCGCACAGCCATGGAATTGGGTTTTCGACCACAATTTACACGTGCCGTTTTACTGATAAAATTTTATGGGCGTTGGGAAAGGGAGCGTGGCACCTCCCTTAAAACCCACATTTAATATTTTGAATAGCTTTTGCGTTATAATTCACACAGCCCCGGAATTCAGTATTCGACGACAATTTACACGTGCTGTTTTACTGATAACATTTTATGGGCGTTGTACAAGGGGCGTGGCTCCTCCCTTGCAACCAGAATTTGCGATATCGAATAGCTTTGGAGTTATAGACCTCCACAGCCTCGGTATTCGAGCACAATTTGCACATGTCGTTTTACTGATAACATTTTATGGACGTATGGTGTGGCAACCTCCCATAATTTGCGATATCGAATAGCTTTTCAGTTACAGCTCGCACAGCCTCGGAATTCGGTATTCTACCACAATTTACACACGCTATTCAGGGGGCGTGGCACCTCCCATACAACCCAAATATGCGATTTGCGATATCGAATAGCTTTGAAGTTATAGCCTAAGAATTCATTATTCTACCACGATTTACACATGCCGTTTCACTAATCAAATTTTATGGGAGTTAAACAAAGGGGCGTGGCACCTCTCATTCAACCCAAATTTAGATCAACCCAATGCAGGTTCACTGATAACATTTTATGGAAGTTTGGCAACGGGGGCGTGGCAGCAACGCGCCGGGTTCCAGCTAGTGCAACAATAAATTTGATAAATAACAAATTCAACACTTGAACATACTTACTGCTTATTTTTTATTGTTGAATGGTAAATTTTCGCGACAATTTAATGTACGGACAGAAAGGGTCCGCCAAATAACTTTTTTTTTTAAATTCTATAAAAAAAACTACTGAATATTTTCTCAAATTTCTTTTTTTATTTGAAAGTACAATCCTTCCGGTTAATAATGAAAAATAATTTCATTCAAATGGCTGCCTCGGCTGGCCATGCAGTAGCCTACACGATCAGCCCAATTTTTAAGCACATTATCGATTGTGTGCAGCTGTATTTCACCAATGGCTTCACGAATATTGTCCTTTAAAGCGTCAATTGTCTCTGGCTTATCGGCGTAACACTTATCTTTGAGAGCACCCCACAAATAATAGTCCAACGGTGTCAAATCGCAGCTCCAAGGTGGCCAAACGACATCAGCTCTGCGACTGATAATGCGATCTTCAAAAACAGGGCGCAAAACATCGAGTGTAGCTTCGGCTGTGTGGCAAGTAGCGCCGTCATGTTGAAACCAAATGTTGCCAATATCCTCCTCTTCAATTTTTGTGAACAAAAATTCGTTCAACATGGCCCGATAACGATCGCCATTGACTGTAACGGCCACTCCTTGCTCATTTTCGAAGAAAAATGGCCCAATTATGCCTCTGGACCAAAATCCGCACCAAACAGTGACTCGTTTTGGGTGCAGCGGCTTTTCAATGTATGCGTGCGGGTTTTCTGTGCTCCAAATGCGACAATTTTGCTTGTTTACATACCCGCCAAGATCAAAATAAGCTTCATCTGAAAAGATGATTTTTTTTGGCAAAATCGCACACATGATTTTCAAAGTAATGTCGCAATATTTCCCAGCGTTGTTCAAGCGTATACACAAAAATATTCGTTTAGCGGAAGGATAAAACTAATTATCTGTCAAATCAGATATGAACTAAGTGTTACCATTCACGAAATAAGCACTAGTTGAAAAAAAAACGTTAGCGGACCCTTTATAATCGACAGCGAAATTTTGATATTTCAACTCTCCACTCACGAATGGAAATTTGGCAACATAGCAATAGTTTTCAAATAAACAAATAAATATGTAAAAATCGCTTCCAGTTGATCTTATCGAGTGATTTTTACAAAAAGTAAAACAAAAAAAATTCGAACAACATTGCGTATGAGTAAAATTTTTTTGCTTTGAAGCGCTGAAAGCTGGCAAGATGTGTGTGGCTTATCAACGGTTTAAAGACAATTTCAAATGATTTTTCGTTATATATTTGTTCAACAAAGTTGTTGGCAAGAATAATAGCAAGAATTTTGTTGAAAAAACCAAAATGAAAATCCTAATCCTAATTCAATTAATCCTAATTCAAAAGAGTGCATATCTGGACTAATTAAAAAAATAAATTTACACTAAAGTCTTCGCTAAAGTGGCAAAACGGATATTACCACAAGATTCCTCATATTAAAATTAAGTGAAAAACGTTGAAATTATTAAATACAATTTTTCGTGCCGCACAGTGTAGCACGCGATAGACAATTTATTATTTGTTTTGTTTTCAAACGGTTTTCCACTTAAGGCCCCTATAGACGAGCAACTAATCGCACAACTGGTTGATAAAATGGTTGCTGGTTGATGAAAATAAGCAGTGTGTAGGTGGGTTTTTCGGTTTTTTTTCAGTTTTTCAACCAGTTTACCAACCAGTTGCTGAAAATCAAAAAGTTTTGATTTTTTCGGCTGAAGCTCATCGAGTTGATCAACTAGTTGTCGTGTTTTTAGCAAAATTAGCAACTAAACGGAAAACTGAATTTTTTCTTCGGTTTTTGTTGAAGTTATGCTATGGGCATTTTATAAATAATATGTTTTGAACTGAATTTTAACATCTGCTATCAATTGAAAGTTGTGTCTGTAGGAAAAACACAAACCAGTTGATCAATCAGTTGTTCGATTAGTTGCTCGTCTATAGGGACTACCTACAATTTTCGCTCACGCCAACGCTATCCGCAAATGAGAGTGAGAGAGCGAAAGTAATTGCGATCCCCACAAATGTTTTGAACTGCTGCGATTCAAATGTAATTGTGCAGCCCTTTATTACGTTAGCAGATTTTTTGCAATTATTAATACCCCTCCCCCTCGACAACAAAAAAAGCAAAGCTTTTACCCCCACCCATGCTTACGTAAACGTTGGTACATGCATCGGGAATCCTTGAAAATGTATTTCGTTTTCAAGCATAGAAAAGTAGGGTTGCCATGTGTGTTCAAACCAAAGTCGACAAAACTTTGTAGAAAAGTGAATACTGCTGACGTAATCACCATCCAGACCCGCCCATCCCCCATGTCATCAAAAATAAGCAAAGCAAAGACCCGCCCTCCTGTAGTACTTACGTAATTCTTGAATGGATCCTTTTCTGAACTTTCTGGGAACTTTATAGTATAACATTTTCGTTCGAGAATCTGGAATGGCCATTCGTAAGGTGGGACTATTAACGCCTTTACTGAATCATTGCGCACGAATGCATGTGTTGATCAGGGTTGATATTTTCGGTACAATTGTACTGTTTTGATACAATTTGATATTTTTCCTACTTTCCTACTACCAAAGAGTTTTCGGTACATTTTATTTCACTCAATAATAAACACAGAACATAAAATAGAGTTTTATGTAAGCAACGGATTTAAAAGAATAAAAAATTTATCTAGTTCTGAATTTTGGTACTCTGTAAAATACATAAAAAAATGATTTTAAAGTGTCGATTTTCTCTAATTTGTATAAAATTGCTTAAAGATTTCTTTTAATTTCTCATGCGACAGCAAATGCTAAAATAATATTTTATATTCAATGTTAAATAAAAAGCAATTACAGAAACAGACTACAGATTGCAACAACTTATTTAATTGAATTTATGCAAAACATTATTCAAAATCTAGTGATTTAAGTGCCATAATATTGATATCAGAAGTTAAATATCAAATGAAAAAATTTCTAAAATTTGACTTAAAGTGAAGAAAGGCCCTGACTAACATTAAAAAAAAAATTCGTGTGGATTGTGTCAGATTTTGGGTTGGGTGGTTGATTTAAAGGCATCTGCAAAGAACCTGATATAAAAAAATGTTAGTGGCCTTTCTATATTAAGGTAACGAAAGAAATTCGCAAGTCTTAGAAATTTTTGTTTTTTAATTATAAAAAAACCTCTAACATTTATGTTTATATGAATTTTTTATAGATTTTATTGATAACATTTTATGAATATAAGACCCGTTGTGTTCCTTTTTGTGATTATAAAAAACTTTGTGATTAATTAAAAATAAATAAAAACCTTTTTAATTTTCTTTATAAGGTTTATGAACTGAATTGTTGACAAGGACAAGGAATTATCTTCTGCTGGATCAAAGTTTAGATACCCCCAGTATATTCTTAGTTATGCATGCTTTTAAAGTTTGATGACGTCACTTCGTATAGATTACTGTTGTGATGTTCATCCAATTTTGCGAAAACTCAAATGCAGAACACGTTTAAGATATTTAAGATTATGTGTTAAATATGCTGTTTATACACACATTTTTGTTGCATTTATAAAAGTTATGCTACTTTGATGACCTCAAAGTCATTACATTAGTTTTTGTGGCGTTCTCAGAGATTTTACCATTTTGTTAAAGTCATTTTGTATTGGAGGTTGTTGAGTTATTTTTTCGATTTTAAAAATTTCAATTATATTTTGAAGTTTTGCGCCAAAGTTTAGGGGAAAATTTTTAATCATGACTGTAATTTTTGTGTCGTTTTTAGATATTTTTAAGATTTGATACAGTAACGTTGTATGGGAGGTAGGCGTTGTTTTTATCCGGTCTTAACAAATTTGAAATATATAGTGAATATTTTGCTTCAAAGCTTATGTGCACAAGACCAAGTAAGTGTTACAATTATTGTGGCGTTTTTAGAAATTTTAAAGAAGGCGTGGTTTTCATCCAATTTTGCTCGTTCTCGAAATTGATCCTTGTTTTTTAATATAAGCACATGTACTAAATTTCAATACAATAGCTTCAAATTTGCGGCTCTAATAGTGTCGACAGACTGGCCTAGCGAAATCGGATCAGGAGGTGATGCTGATCAAGAATGTATACTTTTCTATGCCTGCCACGCCTCCTTATCAGCGTTACAAACGGAGTTGCAAAGTTAACGCAGTACGCGTGTAGTAAAAAAATTTATTCCAGACTTTTTTCATTTAGTACAATTTTTTCTAAATTTGTATACCAAAACGAAAAAGTCATTTATCAACCCTGGTGCTGATGTGCTTAGATCTTTAGAAACAAATGGTTGTTGCTGTGGATGTCAAGCTGTTTGAAATGGTGTAAGTTGTCGCATTGATCACCACAGGTCCTGCACGAACTCACATTGGGTACGGTCATTGAGTGCCGGTGCCAACGAATCAGCCGGAAGATGTAGAGTTGTCCCGTAAACTACACGGTTAAAAATCTTGGACTAAATTTTAAACTCTTTTGGATAACATAAAGGACAACACTCCAAAAAAATTTCTTTTTAATCCAAAGAAAAGTTAAATATTTTTTAATTCAAAAAAGATTAATTTTTAATTAGCAAAAAGTTAAAGAAGAGCAATATAAATATCAACTTAAAATAAAAAACTTTTCTGACCAGTTCATGATCTGAACACACGTCTTCTGATGTGCTGATCCAAAACCTTATCCACTCGTCCATCTGAGTTGCTAAGAAAGTTGAGCTTATCTTGCATCATTACGATTTGCAGTAAGTAATCAAGCAAGCAGAAACGTGGGTTAGAGGCTCAGCTAAATTAAACTAAAATAAAAAATAATCTAACCAGTTCGTGATTGGAACACACGTCTTCTAAAGTGTTTGTCCAACATCTTATCCACTCGTCCAACTCTGTTGTTAACAAAGTTTTGATTATCTTGCATTTTTACGAATGCAAGCAGTTCCTTTCAGGAACGTGGATTTGAGACCCAGCTAAATTAAAATTAAATTTATTTCTATAATCATCATAAAACTCGCATAAAAAGATTTGTTTTATGAGTCTTTTTTATGATTTCATAAAACATGCATACAAGAGTCCTTTTTATGAACACTCATAAAACACGCACGAAAAGTATTCTTTTATGAGTTCTTTTTATTAAAACTCAAAACACACGCATAAAAAATATACTTTTTGGACTTCATTTTATGAACACTCGACTGATTTTTTAACCGTCGGCTTCGGCCAAAAATATTTTATATTGTTTTTTTTTTTCATTTTGCGGTAGCTTACTGTGTAAAATATAATTCTAAAAGGTTAAATAGAATCTGTATGTTGTTTTTAGTGTCCGACTGAAACCGGAATTTTGGCCGAAACCGAATATTCGGCTATTTTATAATATTCGGCCGAAACCGAATCTGGTTATAAATATGAAAATTTAAGTTTTACAGATGATTTTTTTTAATAAATTTTATTTCGTTTTCCTTTATTCCACACACACACAGAATTCGTTCGGAAGATTAACTATCAATTTTTTCTTGATTAATCATCTATAAAAAAAAACAACAATGCGCTGTAAATATTTTTATTAAGCCAAACTTATATATTTGAACTAAATAACTGATGCAAGAAATTTTTACCAAAGAAACTGACAAAAAAGGCCGAAAGTGGTCGTAACCGAAACCGAATATTAGGTCGGACACAAGTTTTTTTTTTGTGAAAATTCGAGTTTATAAATTATCAATGGACCCATTTTGGAAATGGAATGGTATGGAATATTTTATACACTCTTCTTCAAAGTATTGTTAATATACCTAAAAAGTTTAGAGTACCTATATTGTTCAATTTATTTCAAAAAAGACTAATGAAAATTGCATATTTTTCGACCTGTTTAACCAGACTGGACCCTTAATGATTGCCGTTTTTTTACTAAAATTGAACGGAAATGAAAGCAAGGCCTACATTTTATTTTTTACTTGAAACAAATTTTGTTGGTATTCGGCTTCAGCTTCGGCTTCTGCCATCGGCCGATTATTTCTATTTGGCCGAACATTCGGCTTTGGCCAAAAATTCACATTCGGTCGGACACTAATGAAAATTATTCTTTTACGAGCCCTTTTTATGAACACTCATAAAATATGCATAAAAAGGATTCCTTCATGAGTTCTTTTTATAAACACTAGTAAAACACGCATAAAATGATTATTTTTATGAAATAAAGTCCAATAAAATAAGCCCTAATCAAATTTTATAAGGGACTTATTTCATTTGACAGTTAATAAATTTAATGACAATTTAATTAAAATTGTAAAAAACATCCTTTCGAATGTTTAAAAATTACACCGTTTGGTGTTAAACAATTATAATTTTGCGTATTGTAAATAAACACCTAACAGGGTACAAAAGAAACATCCTATCCGATATTTAGTTTTAGTTCTTCCGTTCACAACTATTGGAAAAAAATTTTGATGGCAGGAAAATGTTCACGTTGACTCGAATTCAAAACCTTGTCAATTTTTTCCAATATATGAAAAAACCTAAAAACATGTAATACTACAATGCTTGGCATGATTTCTTTCTTTTTTTTGCCATTGTACTGAATTTCAGTACTTTCTTTTTTATTTAAAAAATAAAGATTGGTAAGGGTTTTTTTTAAACAAATCTGCTTAAAATTTGAGGATGCAGTTTTAGAATCATTATACACACATTTAATAATACACCCCCCCAGCAAACATTAAGACGCTTTGAAGACTCTTATTTATGAGGCTTTATCGTCATTATGCGCTTAAAAAGACCCTTTTTTCTAGGTTGAGGGCAACTAAAATGACTCCTTTTAGTGATTCTTTTATGACACAGAAAAAACTCATTTATCACTCTAATTAAATACTCTTTTAAGACTCATATTAAAGACTATTTTATGACCCTTAAAAACCCCCATTAAACCATCACATTATATATTATTTTATGGCCCATATAAAAGACTCTTTTAGGACTTATATTAAAGACTCTTTTAAGACTACTCTGTACTACTTAAAAAAACTCTTTAAAAAATCGTACGAAAGACTATATTATAAGCTTTCATAGAAATATTATAGACTCTTTTATAATAAATAATTACTCTTTTCAACCCTTTCAAAAGAAATACCCTTATATTTATGGCTACTAGGGTGTTCCTTATTTTTCAATTTTTTAATTATAATCGCGGCATTTCATTATTCTATTATATACACCTTGCTGTAGTACATTAATTATTATTTATATTGATTATAATCTGAAAATTATATACAATCTTCTTCAAAGTGCTGTAAATATACCTAAAAAAGTTTAGAGTACCTATAATATTTACTTTTTCCAAAAAAGACTTATGAAAATTGCATATTTTCGATCTGTTTAACCAGACTGGACCCTTAATGATTGCCGTTTTTTGTACTGAAATTGTACTGAAATCAAAACTTAAAAAATTTTTTTAGGATTCGACAGAATATTCGCATTCGGTATTCAGCATATTCGGCCGATTTTTTAAATTTCGGCTTCGGCCCAAAATAGCCGAATATTTGCAGAATGTTTTTTTATTTTTTGTAATGGTTTTTTGCATTTTTTGATAGCTATAACTGTGTCTAATATCATTCTGAAAGGTTAAATAAAAATTTGTAATTGTTCAAAAGTTATGGGACTTGATAACTCTGACAGTTTTTAACGGATCTTTATGTTGTTTTTTCAAACTACGAGTTATTAAATTGTCAATGGACCTTAATCTCATCTGTTAATTTCATATTGAAATTTTTATCAACAAAAAAGTAACGTAAATATTCAGTAAAAATGACAACAATTATTCCATAATCATGTTCATACTTAACAGAAAAAATTTTTTATTTTTGTTTCAGATGAATTTTGAGACATGAGGGAAGGTCGCCAGTTCAGTTCGTGTTTTAAGCACTGGCCCACGTCCGTGGCTTGCTGCAGTATATTAATTAAATAACACTGCTTGACACGATTTCGGTACCTGAAAAACTAATTGCTATTATAGTTTTTGATTAGTTAAAGAATGTAGGCAGTCGATGTCTTTTGTTTCTATCACTTCTTGTTTTTGAGTTACACACCGATAATCTTTTTTAAATGACCCATATCTAGCCCATATTAGTAAACAGTGTAGTCATTGGCCGAATTTAGCGAAGTAAACTGTTGTGAACTGTTATGGTAGCGATACTTTAGTGAGCGATGTTTTTCTATGAATGTTTTCTTACTCTAAAAGTAAGAAATTACATTTAACTAGCTGTAGCCTGGCACGTTCCTGCCACGCCCCTGTTTCCAAACACCCATCAAATGTTATCAGTGAAACGGCATGTTTAAGTTGTGATCGAATACTGAATTCCAAAGCTGTGCGACCTATTACTCCAAAGCTATTCGATAAATCATAAAGTAACTTAATCATAAAAGCCATAACTTTTGATTGGAAAGAGATATTGGGGTAATTTTTTCACATAAATTATTTTGGAGGCTTAAATTTTTTATAAAAAATAAAAAAACAACATTTTGGAAAAAATAAATTTCTTGAAAAAAATCAAAATTGATAAAAAACAGTAATATAATTTTTGCGCTTAACTAGAAGAATTTTTGCAAATAAATGCTGTGTCATATGAAAGGTAGCCAGATGTGCAATTTTGAATCGATTTAATTTTTTAACCGACTCAACTAAACAAATTGTTGAGTTGTTTGATTTGCTCGACGTTTTCTCATTGTTAACTGAGCCGTTTCATTTGCCGCCTGTCTTTTTTCTTGTGTTTGTGATGCACGAAGTCGTGCCATACTAACACGGCGCTGTTCTCGTGCGATTTCTTGTTCATTCGTATTCAATCGATTGGCGATATTCCGAACTCTTGCATTACGGGTTCGATGCGATGGGTTCGATTAGACTTTCTGGCGCGCGGCATTGTGAATAACACTGAGAAATTAATATCATTTGAGCAATTATGCAATTATCGACACATACATGTGCACAAATGCCATAACCTCACAAAATAAACATTTTCGTTGGCAACTTACCGTTTGAAAATAGAATTGCACACGAAATGATCAATCGGAATAAAATAAACAGCGAACTCGTATTGATTTTCAAAGAAATGCACCTAAAAATTAAATGCACAGTTCGAAATTAACGTTTCGATTGATTGTTGAAGCGCACGCAATCACAAAGAACATAACTAGTGGTGGCGCTAGACCACATGTGGACGTCGGCGACATCAAGTTCGCGAGGCCTCTTTTACTTCGCAGTAAAACAAAATCGTTAAATTAAGTAAACCAAATTATAAAGAAATGTATGAGCAAACGAGTTTTATTGCTGATAATCAAATGATGACAAAAAATAATTACACACATATAAATTAAAATAGTCGAAATTTTTGGTTTTTAGCCTCACTGAATTTTTTTCAGGATTGTGTCATAGCTAAGACTAGCTGCTATTTCAGCTTCTATTGGCAGAACTGATAACGCGAATAGTCTGTCTTGGCTCATCGTGCTTCTCAAATAAGTCTTTATCAATTTCTACTTTGAGAAGCTTCTCTCAGCGGAAGCTGTTCTGACCGGAACTGTGAGCATGGTTCTAATTATAATATAAGCACTTGGATATACTTCTTCTAAATTATTTTCTAAAATGTATTGGATGAGTTGTTTCGCGTCATTGATAAAGTCTAGTGAATTATATTTTAAAAGCTGAAGTTCTTCACATAGTTCAAAAGGCAGTATGTCACTGTGCCTTCCCGAAGTATTGTACCTAAATCATTACAATGTTTGAAAAGATCCTCTTTTGGTATAGATTTAAAAAAATTGATGTCATAAATAAAACGAAATTGCTCAAAATACTCTATGAGTGCTTTAAATCAACATTAGGTGTCGACTATAATAGCATCTATCATTGTGTTAAAAAAGTTGACTCTGAACTGCATTTCAAAAGATTCCACTGATTCATCAGTATGTTCGTAACTGAACATTCTTTTTCCCTAAATTGAGGCTGAATTTCGTAAGTACTTTTCTTCACAAACAATCTAGTTTGCTGAAACGCTTTTTTCAAATCCTGTACGACGGAATTGTTGAATACAGCTACAAAATGAATGAAAATTAATTTCAATACATTTCATCCAAGCAGAGG
The DNA here is from genome assembly GCA_963920525.1 of Dichetophora obliterata. NCBI lineage: Eukaryota > Metazoa > Arthropoda > Insecta > Diptera > Sciomyzidae > Dichetophora > Dichetophora obliterata. The sequence continues at coordinate 139,633,139 of OY986439.1, forward strand.
TTGTAATGTCAATTTTAATTTACTTTTCACAATCTTTCAACGCTTGCTTGGCTTTGAAAACAGCACGTAGATTTTATTGATAAAGCCAAAAAATGTTTTGGCTTTAGTTGAAGAGTTAGCTGCATCTATCAAAAGAAAATTCAAACTGTGGCATCCGCATGGCGTGAAGAATGCTCTTGGATTTATATTAGGGCTATTCCCAGTTACGGGCAAATAGCTTTGCAAATGAATGCCCTACCAAATATTTGCCATCAACTGTGAGCACACTTTTCCGAACAATGTTGCAAACAAAACGCACAACTGTTTTGGAGGAGGGAAAAACAACAAGAACATTATTTGTGGTTTTTTTTCATTATTATTTATCAAAGTGTATTATTTATCAAAGTGAGTTCCATTTCAGAGTCTGTTAATTTTGTGTTATTAGCGACGTTTGGTTAAAATGTGACAGCTGATTGATTGGCAAATACAAATCTGTACATTTTGTTGTTGTGTTGAAGATATTTGCCATCATGTTTTGCAAATTCCACGATGCCACGCTATTTGTCCGTAACCGGGAATAGCCCTATTGAGTATTCTTGCTCTGACACCTTTGTTATTGCCGACCATATTGACGCCGTTATCATATCCCTGTCCTCAACAGTTTTGGATATCTAGATCATTTCTTTCCAGTTCTTGTAATATTGATTTTGTTAAATACTCTCCTGTTGTTTCTGCGACGGCAATAAACCCAATTCCTCTATCGCTCCAGTTGACAAATTGCAAAATCTTAATTATTGATATTTGTTCAACACGGCTTACGTCCCTGGTAAAATTGAGCAAGATGTCCGCTTCAACGTTACTCAATTTTCTAGTAAAATGAAATTTTGAAAAATGTCTTTTACTTCCGCCTTTTGGATAATTTTCATCAGATTTCTCTAGGTCTTGATCGGGACCGTTTTGAATGAAGTCATGGCGCTTCGCATCGTTTTGTATGCTCGCTTAAATGAACTTCTTGCTCTTGATTTTCTGAGTCACACATATACACACACTAACTCTTTATTGGATTCAGAAATTTGGGTCACAGCAGATTTACTCGATGTTGAAGGTAAAGCTGTATTAGAAATTTGACTAAAAGTTTCATTCAACGCATACAAAACATACTCGAAGGCATTGATTGAAAGGCAAAACATTTCTATGTTCTCGAGAAAAAACACTATCTCTGGTTTAAAACTAGGTATTCACTTTTCTATTTAAGTTTCTATGAAGAAATAGATTACCTATATTCTAGTACCTAACTTTAGGTTAGGTTTCTTGTTTAATATTACGAGTATTAACTACTTGTAAAAGATATAGCAATTGATTTTGACGAAATAATTTCGTTAAAGTCGTTAAAAAGTTGATGTTCACTTACCTTACCATTAAGTATGAAATTAATAACAAATAACTTAAAACTTTTATGCATAAAACGTTGGGGTACTAAATTTGCAATACAATTAAAAGAAACTTTGCGCTTGCGATTCTGCGAGTCACCGTATAGAATAAATTACTCTCTCAGAAAAATTAAATATAGACAACTAAACAACACGGGGATTCCCCGTCCAGAGTCTCGTTAGCGAAATTGAGCGTTTACACACTACCCGACACGATATCGGCATCGGACGCTCATAATGAAAATCACACACACATTATGTTTTTACGTATGCTATACGTGTAACCTCATTGGTGACTTCAACGCTAAGGTGGGCAAGGAAAATATTTTTGGTGCAACAGTCGGAAAGTTCTGCCTCCACGACAACACCTCCGATAACGGAATGAGGCTGATTGACTTCGCCGCAGCACGAAACATGGTTGTAAGAAGCACTAGACTCAAGCATCTCAATATTCAAAAAGCCACCTGGATGTCCCCTGATCAAAAAACCAAAAATCAAATTGATCACGTTTTGATCGACGGAAGGCACTCTTCCAGTGTATTGGATGTACGCACGATCCGTGGTGCAAACATAGACTCGGATCACTATCTTGTTGCAGACAAGATCCGTACACGTCTGTGCGTAGCTAAGAATACACGCAACCCTACACAGAGAAATCTAGACGTCGACAAGCTGCAATCGAAACAGATAACCGATACTTTCGCCACTCATTCCAAAAAATAAGACGCCTTGCCGATGGTTTTAAAACCGGGGCCTCTTCCTGCAAGAATGAAAACGGTAATCTCGTGACAGATGTCCAGAGTACACTGACGTTATGGAGGGAGCACTTCTCTAAGCTTCTAAATGGCGACGCTGATAACAATCCCGCCAATAGAGATGATATTCCGGAAGCCCCAATTTTGAATGACAGCGTCGAGGTTCCGCTGCCCGACTATGATGAAATTCCGACAGCTATAGCTCGGCTTAAAAATAACAAATCCACGGGAGCTGATGGCTTACCTGCTGAGCTGTTTAAGAACGGATGCGAAGCTCTGCTTAAATGCATTCACAAGCTTCTATGCAGAATATGGTCGGAAGAATGCATTCCGAACGATTGGAATCTCAGTGTGCTCTGCCCAATCCACAAGAAAGGCGATCCCACTATCTGTGCCAATTACCGTGGGATAATCCTTCTTAATATCGCATATAAGGTCCTGTCGAGCGTTTTATGTGAAAGATTTAAGCCCATTGCAAACGAACTGATCGAACCCTATCAGTGTGGCTATAGACCTGGAAACTCCACCATCGACCAGATTTTCACGCTACGACAAATCTTGGAAAAGACTCAAGAAAAACAAGTCGACATCCACTATTTTTTTGTCAACTAGAAAGCCGCCTTCGACAGCCCAATAAGGAAGCACCTGTACTCCACCATGTCTGAATTTGGTATTCCTGCAAAACTAATACGACTTTGCAGGATGACACTGAGCAACACCAGCAGCGCATTTAAAATCGGGAAGGACCTCTCCCCACCATTTGTTACCAAACGAGGTTTCAGACAAGGTGATTCCTTATCGTGAGACTTCTTCAACCTTATGATGGAAAAGATCATCCGAGCTGCTGATCTGAGACGTAGTGGCACAATATTCTACAAGAGTGTTATGCTGCTTGCGTATGCTGATGACATCGATATCATTGGCCATAATACGCGCAAAATCAGTGCAGCATTTTCCAGATTAGAAAGAGAGTCAAGTCGAAATGGGTCTGGCAGTGAATGCAGATAAGACGAAATACTTGGTGCCAACAAACAAACAGTCCCAGTGTCTTGGAACCCACGTTACAGTTGACAATACCTCCTTCGAAGTTGTGAAGGACTTCGTTTATCTGGGATCCAGCATAAACTCAACCAACAATATCAGCATTGAGATCAAACGAAGAATAACTCTTGCCAACAGGTGTTACTTTGGGCTCAGTAGGCAATTGAGAAGCTGAGCCTTCTCTCGACGAACGAAAATTACGCTCTATAAATCGCTCATCATGCCCGTCCTACTTTATGCATAACAAACCTGGACGCTGAGCAGTTCAAATGAAAAGACTTTAGGAGCATTCGAGAGAAAGATTCTTCGTAAGATCTACGGACCAATCTGCGTCCATGGCGAGTACCGAATACGGTGGAATGATGAACTGTACGAGCTGTACGCTGACATCGACATAGTCAAGCGCATTAAAATCGAGCGGCTTCGCTGGCTCGGTCATGTTCAGCGCATGAAAGACAATGCTTCAGTGAAGAAAACATTCGATTCGGTACCCAGCGGCAGTCAACGCAGAAGAGGACGACCGCATCTTCGTTGGAAAGACCAAATAGAGGACAACCTGACGAAGCTTGGAATTTCCAACTGGCGCCAGCAAGCGAAAGACAGAAATGGCTGGCGCAAATTCTTAGATGAGGCCAAGACCGAAATACGGTTGTAGCGCCAACTAAGTAAGTAAGTAAGCAACAGACATCGTGTCGGGCAGTGTGCGTGAAAACAATGATTCGGGTGAAACCTTCATTTCATAGTAATGCCAGACGGACGATTCTGAATACCCGTAAAGTACACTGTTCGAAAATGATGTCATTATAATATGCTTAGCTTTTTTCAAGAATTTTTTGGGGTTGGCTACCTTAGCCAGTATGATTGGCGAAACGAAAATAAAAAGGTAACTTGCAAAACTTTTTTCAGAGGCCCCTCAGGCACGAGGTCGTCGGCGGTGAAAGTGCACTTCATGAAACTCAACTCACCTCTATGAAATCACTTTTCGCTGGCAGTATTTACAAAAGAATCTATTAAATCAAATTAAATTTCATTAACTGTCAAAAGCTGATAAAAATTTGTTAAGACTAGAAAAATTCTGACGAAACCAGCACTTAAAATTACGTTCGTTTTTAGTGTGTGACAAAAAAAAGTTGCTAAAAAAAAAAACGTCATCGATCATCCAGAATGCGTCGTAAAGTAGCTCCATACAAAATGTATGGGAAAATGAATGGGAAAATGAATTTACTTCAAATTTTTTTTCAGGGATTTTTCAGGAATTTTAGGTATTCTTCTTGTTTGGCCGGAGATCAGTTCGAATTGGTATGATTCATCGAAAATGGTCCAGCCGTTCTTGAGTTATAAGCGTAGTAACTAACACCACTTTGTTTTATTTATTTATTTATTTATTTATTTCACCAAGCAAGGCAATTTACTAATTCTATTTACATTTTTTACTTTCTTTCTTTTTTTTTTTTTACTTACATATTATTTAAATTAATTTCAAAAGAATACTTAAACTACGCTAATATATCTTAAGTACTACTTTTAGGGGATGACGGAGGGGGACTAGAACAAGAAGCATAAATCTGTAGGGAGCAGTGCTTGAAAAGGACAAATTATTCCGAGTCAAAGAGAAACTTTGAGAGGGTTCGCTTAAATGTGGATTTTGGTATGGATGGTGAATAGTGCTCGCTAATATTATTAAAAATTCTACAGCACCTACTAATGGGTTCATTATTTGCGTAAATAGTGTGGTGAATATATTCATTTAGGAGCCGCGTCTGCCTAGTACGTCTAATTGGGTCATTTAGTGTAATTTTGCTGGAGATATATTCGCTATTAATAGCTCCGTTAATAACATCAAATGTGACATCAACTCAGTAAAGTTCTTCTTGATGATAGAGGCATCAAAGAGAGGAGCCTGAGTCCTTGTTCATACGGTGGCAAGTTGTTATAGTCACGGGGGTCAAAGATATCTCTTAACGCAAAAAGCAGGAATTGTTTTGAATGGATTCAATTTTGTCGCTATGAGATTCAAAGGCTGGATTCCAAATGATGCAAGCATATTCAAGAAGTGGTCGCACTAAGGTACAGTATAACGTTTTGGTTACCCACACATTTTGGAATTCTTTAGCACGTCTTTTTATAAATCCCAGCTGTTTATTTGCCCTCGATAAGACTTTATCAAAATGTAGATAAAATCTCAGCTTATTATCTAGGACAACTCCAAGGTCTACAATATGGTTGATTCTGCTCAGATTGTGGTACACCAGAGGTGACCGGTATATCATTTGAAAAAATGCCTTGAAATTTAACAAACTGGGATCGTTCGCAGAGATAGGATTTGATCCAATTGAGTAATAAACCGGAAATGTCAAATTTTTCTAACTTCAAAATTAAGATATTATGGTCGACACGGTCAAATGCTTTACTGAAGTCTGTGTAGACTGCATCTAAAGGGTTGTCAATATTCGAAGCGCCCATCTGGCAATACTGTAACTTTCCGCAGTGATGCCTAATCGACTAATGACATACCGCGTTTGAAGCGTCATTCCAAGCAAATGTTTACAATGGAACAGTACACGCCACGCGAACGCTCTAAAATTGTTGAAATTTACATTCAACAAAACAAGTCAATAGTGAAAACTCAACTCAATGAGCGATGAAGCTCATTTTCAGTTGAACGGAACGGTAAACAAACAAAATTGCCGTATATATGCCACTGAAAATCCACAAGAGATTCAAGAGGTACCTCTTCACGATGCAAAAGTCACTGTTTGGTGCGGCGTTTGTGCTAAAATGCTCATTGGGCCGTTCTTTTTTGAAGATGATAATGGCCACAGAGTTACTGTCAATCAGGAGCGTTATCGCGATATGATAAACAATTTTTTCATGCCAATCGTTCGTCGAAAGCGTATCAGGCACTACTGGTTTCAACAAGACGGCGCGCCACCACACACAAGCCGCACTACAATCGATTTTTTGAAGCAATTGTTCCCTGGCCGTTTGATATCAAAAAATGGTGATTTGGATTGGCCGCCAAGATCACCAGATTTAACGCCTCCAGACTTCTTTTTGTGGGGTTATTTGAAATAAAAGGTTTACGTCAACAAGCCAAAGACCCTAGAAGAGCTGAAAACCAACATCCGTCAAGAAATAACCGCCATTCCCATCGAAATGTTGAAGAAAACCATGGAAAATGCTGCAAAACGGGCACAATATGTCGTAGAGGCCAATGGCGACCATTTACGAGATATCATATTCAAGAAATAATGTAAGCAAATCTACCTGAACCCAATTAAATGATATTTATGACGAGCAGACAAAAAATTGTGGTTTCTTTGATTTATTTAAAAATAAAATGGGCGCTTCGAATATTGGCAATCCTGTACTTGGCGTCCTTTTTCCATTTGATTTAACACATCGGAGACCATGATCATTAGGTTAGTGGTGGTCGATCGGCCTTTCCGAAACCCATGTTGCTGCTCGTTTAAGCGGGGATTAATGAGACTCGTCAGCTTATCACATATTATCTTTTCAAATAATTTTGGTATAGCTGACAAGATGGCAATGCCTCTGTAATTTTCAACAGACCTTTTATCGCCACTTTTGTATATAGGTGTCAAATGGGAGATTTTCCAGTAGGATGGAAAAACACCTAAGGATAAGGATTTGTTGAAAAGTATAAATAAGAGAATGGCAAGATTGTTTATACATTGAACTAACAAACTTGGTGGTATGAGGTCTGGTCCAGGTCCTTTGTTTGAATCAAGTTCCATGATAGCATTAACAATTTCATCCAGCGTCAGACTGATATTGTTTATAATGTCTGTCGCATTAGGAGAGGGGGAGGAATAGAGTATGGGTTGTGGGAGCACAGAAAACTTCTCTAAAGTGATTTGCAAAAAGATTACAGATCTCTTGGGGGTTGGAAGAAATTGTATTGCCTTTAAACATAGATGAGGGGTATCCAGCTGATTTACGTTTGACATTAACGAAATCAAAAAATTTTTTAGGATCTCTAAGAATTTTTTCTCCAATAAGGTTGTTATAAGTTCTATAAGCATCATTTGATTTTATAGAGAACTCATTGTAGAGCTCTTCGTATCTCATTTTGATTTCATCGCTTACATTTACGCCTTTCTTAATGAAGTTGTATAGCTTGTTTCTTTGGTTTCTTATATGTCTGAGACTTTGGTCAAGCCATGGTTCTGAAAGTTTATTTTTTTTTTCTTTATCTTAGGCACAAATTTTTCAATACTTGTGAAAAGGCGTTGGTAGAAAAGTGAAATAGCACTATCTATTTCCAAATTTAATAGATCGTTCCAGTTATAGGCATTCAAATCAATTTTTATACTGTCATAATCGGCATTAAGAAAGTCGAACACAATTGTGTTATTAAATGAGGTGGTAAAAGACATGTTGTTACTAGGAAATTCTACAGTTAAAGCAGTGTGGTGGAGTGTATCAGAAAATAAGTGTTCAGTCTGAGTAGTTGCAGTAATCTTTATTTCATCATACGAATTAGCAAAGACTAAATCCAACCAGTTGCCGTTCCGATTTGGGGTTGGATTAACTTGTTGTAGGTCATTGCTATAAAAGGTACTAAGTAAATTAATGTCTATCGAGCTTGAAAGGTTAACCGGAAGAAGATAATTGTCATTTTCATCGACGATAAATGAGATATTTGGACGATTGAAGTCTCTAAAAATTATAACTTTATCTTCCTCATTTAAGGTTGCGGTTAATGATTGGACTGTTTCACATAAATCGTTGTATGTTGTTTCGATAGAACAGGGGGGAATGTAGAAGACAACAATTTAAATAAAAATATTGGTCCCTGAGCGAACTTTGATGATACGGTGTTCAAAGAGTGTGTGAGAGGTTGTTGCAACAAGCTCGCTTTCTAAAGAGTTATGAGTTGCAATCATAACACCACCTCCACGGGAGAGACCTGTGTGGCCAAAGTCCCGATCATTTCGATAAACTGTCCAATTGCAGTCAAGAATCTCTTCGTTTTTGAAAGTATCGTTTAACCATGTTTCGGTGAAAACTAGTACTTGGAAGAGGCAAGATTTCGCGTCAACAAAGAGTTTATTAAGTTTTCCTCGCATACCGCCACAATTGTGGTAAAATATGCGAAGAGCAGTCGTTGACGGGGAATCACTAATTGGGCTGCGATTAGGGTTTTGATTATGTTCACTACGCTGGTTAGGAATAATATTGTTGTTGCTCTTTACGGGTGTTTTGAAGATAAGAGATATGTTTTGACCTTACTTGAGCACCATATGTGTCAAGGTCTTCTTTGACTTGTTGACTTGTCAAGCCAAGTTGCACGTGGAAACTGGTGAACAAATGGCGTAATTCATTGACATCGGTAGGTAAGCCTTCTTGCTGAATCAAGACTTTGAGGTTTGTCTTGGTTTTGCCTTCTATACAAGTAGAGACATGTGCTTTATACATGTAAGCCAGGTAGAGGCGCACATTGTTGTAGACACTGTTCTCTCTAAGACGAGATAGGGCATATCTGCTCTCGGTGTAAACACAAGAGTTCGAAGTTAGTTTCACCTTTGGTGGTTGAAGAGGGTCGATGAAAGAAGTGGAACTACCAGGTTGATTAGGGGCTCCACTTGTGATTGGAACAGAAGGAGATGGGTTTAAAGTATGTGAATGTACAAAGTTAGGATATAGTGTCTGGAGCATATTACTCTCATTTTTGTTTGCTGGTGTGACCTGGTGTGAATTAGGTTTAAGATTAAATGAGACCCGTTTTGGGTGAGAGTGCTGAAGTGTGGGATTCGCTTGATTCGAGTTAGAAGATTTTGTTTTTATGCTTTGAATGAGCTGCGAAGTGAAGATTGGAAAGATATTAGTTTTAAGTTTCCAATTGGGATCAGATTTAGAATGTGAATTGGGTAAATTTCTATCCGAGGGTGTGTAGTTTGGATCAGACGAGGTAGGATTTTGTTTATGTGGAGTTTTAATACAATGAGACTTATAATACAAGTTAGAGTTAAAATTATTAGCCTTATTTCTAGCAGTATGTATATGAGAATTAGACTTAGAGTTAAATCTAGAATTAAAATTAGTATTATAAGAAATAGAACTAGAGTTAGACTTAGTGTTAGAGGTTTTAAGCAGCGTCCTAGGTTTATCACTCCATATTGAAACTTCAGCCTTGCCGCCATCTAGACTGGATGTGTGAGAAAATAGCCAGGCAAATTTTGTTGGAATGTTAATTTTGAAATTTCTGCATTTTTTTTTTGCGGTTTATGTAAGTTTTCTCGCAGTCATCATTTGGAATCACAATACCGTACTTATTCTTGAATAGCTTGCAGACCCAGGATACCCTTGTTCTTAAAGGCAGACCCTTAATGAATAGTGCTGTTTTATCAATAGAATTCCCACTGGCTAGCTTTTTTATTCTATTTTCCCAATCAGCTAGTGTCCATGTTGTTCCAAAGTGGTGAACCAATTTACGAGGTGCAGCAACTGGGCTTAGATCAGTTTGGTTCGTGATTGTTTTACAGGGAGATGTAGGCGATGAAGGAGAAGACAGGGCTGGTGAATGCAAGAGAGATGTAAAATAACTGCAAGGATTTGTTGTGTCAGATGTTTCCAGTATTTCTTCTAGAATTGATTGCTGGTGAAAAGATGATTGTGATTGCTGCTGAATTTTTTCAGAAACGCATTCAATATTACATGAAGCGTGTTTCAGCAAATCGTTAACACCTTCAAGTTCTACGCGAGTTGCCGTGACTTCGTTGCTGACTTCAGTTATTTGTTCAAATATAATTGGGAGTAGCGGGTCCTGTTGTTGCACATATAGAGTCGAGGAATTCGAGCTTTGCATCAATCCATCGATGTCGGTTCGCAGATATTTGATGTTCTCGCTAATTTGCTTACAGTCATTAGCAAGCGAGGAAGTTAGCGGCTTAATAATCGAAGTATCTTTTTTTAATTCATCCAGAGCGGTCTCGATGTCAGAGTATTGATTGTCACCAACCACTTCGATCAAACTTTTTATATTTTTGGAGATAGTTGTTATACCCAATTGGGTGGTCTTCATTGAACTCTCCAAAGCCTTATTGGCATCTTCTGTTATTTGAGCAATATTGCTCAGTTGCTTAGAAGTTTTAATAAAAAGTTTTTTGTTTTCCGATTGTGATGTGGCGAAGGACTCACGTAAACATTTAATCGCTAGCATTAAATGTGAGACAGATATTTGCCTGCATTCATCGCAGAAAAACAGGAAGTTGGTAGAGTATTCCTTTAAGTAGAGAAGGCTCCTCTTAGGCAAGCCAATGCAACCACCATGAAAAAATTTGTTGCAGATCCCATTGCAGGTAACTATTGGTTCACTTTTGTCATCAATTGTGCAATTATTATTTCCACACGACATTTTTATAATTGTTTGTATTTTAGTACAACGAACTATTGACACAGTTTAATTTATTTGTATGTGCACTGTTTATTGTTTTTTAATGCTAAATTGCAATATTCGCACTTTTTAAATGTTCAGTTATCTTCGACAAAGTGCAATGATCGCACTTTTACGCGGCACACTTATTATCACAGCAATATAGCAACGCCTTGTTGAGGTAGGGCAGGGGAGTTGGTTAAAGAACTTGCGGAGCTAATTAAAACACGTCCGATCGATTCGACTGTCGACTTTGATTATTGATATTATATACATATAGATTTAATAATATTTAATTTTGTATGTACTCGTAAATAATTTAATTGCAAAGGATTCTCACTCAAATTGCTGCGTGCTTTCTGTGTTTATTAATTTTAATTTATCAATATTGGAAAAAGTAGTCGCCGCCTTTGCAAAAATTCACTAAATGAGCTTTGTTACGTGTGTGGACAGTATATTATTAAGTGTCAAGGGAAAAAGTATCTGAAAAAGTACGTAATAAGATAACGGCAAGATAAGCCGTGGATTCCTCAACTATTTTGTGTATTATGTTCTGCTTCTCTCCTGTGTTGGTTGAATGGTAATAAAATGTCTATGTCATTTTCAATACCAGCACTGTGGCGCGAACCAAGTAATCATAACAACTGTAAATTCTGTATCCAAACCAATACCTTATAGTGAAAACATGCCTCTTCCTTTGCCTCCTAATAAAAATAAACTAAGTCAAACTGAAGAATTAGATATATCGAGTGATGAGAATGACGATGGTAAAGACATGGAAGTTAACGATCAAGACCTAGAGTTTTTACCCTCTTCAAGTGACCTACGCCAACCGCATTTTATTCAACAACATGAATTAAATGATTTGATACGGGACTTTAATTTGTCTGTTAGACAAGCCGAATTACTTGGATCTAGACCAGTGTTCGGCAAACACGAGCGCACATGCACAAACGTAATGTATGCTTGTGTTCGTTTGCTGAGAGATAGACTGAACGCTGCACAGCTTTACACCTCAGCTATGCAGTATTTCTCTGCTACACCGCATCGTTTGTGTGCTTTGCTGATCATGTCTGTGTGAAAAAAACGATTTGTGCCGAGCACGCGTTCCTATGGGGTGCCAAACACTGATCTAGACTAAGGGAATGGAACTTGTTGACATCGGATACAAAAGTATCTGTACAACAAAAACAAAATAAAAAAATTTCTGGCTGCATTTTACTCTAGTTCAGAGAACATATGTTTTTGTAACAATATCGTATCTTTGATGGATGAGTAAGAAATTCCATACGAAGTAAACGAATTCCGTTTATTCATTGATGGTTCGAAAACGAGTCTGAAAGCAGTTTTACTTAATAATGGTAATAACTTTCCGTCAATACAAGTCGCATATTCAACTGTTTAAAAAAAACATTGGAAATATAGAATCAATACTGGATTCAATAATATACAGATATTTTAAGTGTAAAGTGTGTGCTGACCTCAAAGTAGTAGCTATCTTACTTGGTTTGCAAGGTGGATTTACCTCATATAAAACATGTAAAACTCAGCTTAATGAAGAATTCTGTGAAAGCAATGGATAAAAATGGTGAAGGATTTTTATACATAAAGTCTATTTTTCCAAAATTATTGGTCTTATTTTGTATGCCTATCCGAACACTCGTTTCGTGCAAACCACTGTTCGTTCGTGGTTTTTAATTTTGCAATTCGAACAGATAACAGCTGTTAAACTGGCGAACGACGCCGTAACACAGTAACATTTGTGCAATTTGCATCCCTAACGATCAACGAAATGGCGAATTGAAACGTCAAAATCGCACGAATACTCTAATGCTATCGTTGTGATGTGCTCTTTGAATCAGATTGTTGAAAAAATTGATAGTTCTACAAGAAAAGGTAAATATAGTCTTAAATATATGAATAAATCCAACAATGTTAATTTTATATGTTTTCAGTAATCAAAAAAACAACTTGCACACAATTTGAAGTGCTTGTAAGGCAGTTAGAGGCTAATCCGCATTTGGTTAGAAACGCCCCTACGTTCGGAGCTGCTAGGGTAACCATCGACGAGCAATGGAAAAAAATTGCTGCGAAGGTTAACTTCTACGGTCCACAGCAAAGAAGTGCGATGGAATGGAAGAAGGTAAGACATTGGCATTAAAGGCTATGAATGTTTTAACTATTTAATTTTTATTTTGCTTAAGATTTGGGCTGATCTCAAAAGCAGAACAAAAAAAAAATTGCTGAGAATAACGGCAGCATCGATGCAACAGGTGGTGGCCCATTTCAGTGTGCTCCTCAGAAATAGAGCAAGTTCTGAATTCTGCTGATGTCAAAGGCAGCAGCACCCAGTGGCAAATTTTTTGGCTTTCGCTCATTGAAGTCTCCGGAACAACAACACATCCAACAATATCTCCAATAACACTTCCAATAACTTCATATGAAATAATGGCAATTTCAGATAAAATAGAAATAGACACAACACCTACAAAGCAAGAACCAGCATATACAACTTTTACACCCACTAGACAACCAACTCAAATTAGAGTAGTAACACCAACACGGGTAACACCCAGTGCAAGATCTGCTCTTTCATCAACACGAAACCAAAGGAGATGTTTCAGAAAGAAGAAAAACTTTAGAGAAGTTATTGGAGAATCAGCAAGAGAGCAAGCCAAAGATGCAAAAGAAATGGCCGATAATTCGAAAATTCAAGCAGAAGGCACAAAAGCATTGCAAAAGATTTACGTAATTTAATTACAATTGTAACTCGCCAAACAGAGGCTTTCAAGGAGTTCATAAAATTAATGAAAAACACCTAGTTTTTATTTTAGTATCAAAGTTCATTTTTATATTTAATTATAAGTTTTCTTACCTTTTAAGTTCACGATGAATTGCTTTTAATTTCATATTTTTTTATTACTTTATTGATACTATTTTTCTTTAATATTTTTTCTGCAATGAACTGTAGTATCAATCAAAGTTCCTTTTTTTATTCAATTATAAGTTTTCTTACCTTTCAAGCTGACGATGAATTGCCTCATTTTAATTTTTAATTTCATATTTTTGTATAGCTTTATTTATCTTATTTTTCTTTAATATTTTTTCTACAATGTATTATTTTGATTTAGTGTTTTAATTTAATTTTTTAATTTTATTAAGTGTAACCTTAATGCCATGAATTACAAATGTATCTTTTCATATGTATGAATTTAAACTTTTTTGATATATATCAAAAAAATAAAAAAATATTTATCTCTATAAATCTTGGTAAATTTTCTGACTCACAACTCTATATTTAAAAATGCTTCGTCATTTCATCACCGAAAATGTCCACTAATTTTCAAAAGAAAGGAAGTTTTTAATACATTGAACTTAATCATGATGGTCACGCAAGTGGTCAGAATTTCTTATTTACAACTGTCCTAGTGACGTCATTATTTTTAAAAATTTAAAAGAACTTTTTCGTATAATAAATAGACTAGGTTTTTTCAGGAATTTTTCGAAAATGGAAATTATGACTGATTAAAAACGTGACGTTGGGAATAAAAACAAGTGTCAGTGGTGAAAATAACATTCGTTGATGTTTCAGGTATTTTTAATATTTTTTACCCTAAAACCAGGGTCTAATAGTTTGGCAGCAATGGAACTCCAAAATTTCTGCGAACTAAAATCAGCTAATTTTTTTATATTACTGAAGCCATTTTAAATGAGAAACATAATTTTATCGATTTTTATGAATTATTTTGTGTTCGAAATGCCAAAAACAGGCACTTTGAGCATTTCTGAAAAAAATCAAGTTTCAACAGCTATAACATTTTTATCCGAAATTTGGTTTTTGTAATTTTTTGTCCGAAGTAGCTTAAAACTATGCCATAGCCAGTTGTGATGTTGATTGTTAAAATTTTGCAATTTTAATTTTTTTTTTGGGATATCTTTTGTAAAAATACCCAAACTCGAAATGTACAAAATTTTACACTTCAATTAATAAATTGCATAACAACCAAGGTATTAAACGTAATCACACAATTCAATACACTTTTCAATGGCAATTTATTGCAATTTCTACAAATTTGAATTTTTAATATTTTTTTACTACAATAAAAAAGGTAATTTTTTAAAAATTAAAAATATCACAACTCTAATAGTTTTTATCCGATTTTCATAATTTATAGCTGATTTTTAGAAACAATTAAATTAAAAATTAAGTGCATATCAGATTTATGCACAAAATAAGTGTTTATGTGAAAAAAATCGAGAAATATGTAACAGTCAAAAAACTTTCATATGAAGGGCTTATTGCGACATGATAACCCACATAAAAAATATATACAAATAATCAACCCTAAAGTTTTCAAAAAATATATTTTTGTATAAAGAATAGAATAAGAATAATAAGAAGAATAGAACTCGGAAACTTTTACAAATAGGCTCGCTCGAAAAATAATAAGAAATAGCCAACATCTCTTCAGTGGTTATTGGCAATACATTGAGTAATGTTTTCAGCCTAAAAATTGATTTTTGAGATCATGTGGCTTATCACGTTATTGCAATAAGCCCATTATATGTTTTTCAATTTACGACAAAACGATCAACTAGCGGTCATTTGGCGTACTCCTATCGAACTCATATTTATACATGTGGGTTTTTATTCCAAACGTCACGTTTTAAACAGTCATAATTTTAATTTTCGAAAAATTTAAATTTTTTATACAAATGAATGGCTAGTCAATAAAATTAAATTATTTTCAATATTGAACAGTGCTGTTTCGTCGGCCGCCACACCAATTCATCAGCTGTCAAAGTGATTCGTAAACCACAAGCAGACCGGACAGCACTGTTTCGTTGATCAATAGACCAACTCATCAGTGGTGCCAGTTACATAGAGGAATGGAAATGATTATTGTAAAGTATCGGCGATTCTCAATCTAATTGCTACGGCTGCGCTGTGCAAATCGCTTCTGGTTTCAACCTCATCAGATATGTTTGAATCTTCGTTAGCTTCATTCAGAGGAGGCCAGTCATTCTTGTAGAAAATGCATGCATTATAGATCGCACTGCATGTATTTACAACTTTTGTCGTTTGTCCTAGCGAATAATGAAGTCCTCTTGAGTCTTACTTAATATTTCTATCGTTGTTGAGAAGTTTTTAATAATGAAATTTCGAATTTGTACCTATAATGCAATGATATTGCGTGCTTTGCAATCAGAGTTGGGCGTAGTGCACTAAATTTGCAGTTTCAGCTTACATGTAGTGATGGTGTAAAATTATTCTCTATCTTCTATTATTTTTGACTGCTGAATTGAAAAATAAAAGCCTCACTATACATGAGTGATAGTGCTAGTGAAAAATTTCTCACTCAATTTCATGTAAGAATAGTGGGAAAAAAATGTTTACAGCTTAGTGGAAAAATTTTTTTTTGCACTAAATGAATAGTGCAAAAAAAAAATACTTCCACTAATAGTGGTACAGCACAGAAAGATATCACTCAATTAAAAGAAAACAGGAACAGTTTACTTGTAGTATTGAGTATTTATATATTACACAGAAATTTGTATGTTTCTATGCTATTCTTAGTAAAATATAAAAATATTAAGTAAAACAAGAAAAATAAGCTATGCTAACAATTATTTGCTGCAAGCGATTAAACTTTCATGAGACTATTATTTTAAATAACACCAATTTTATATAAACTGTCTATCTGATCCTAGCTTGGTGATGCTTATTCAGAGATGTTGTTGTTGTTTTCTTCGTAAACATATATGACCAGAAGCTCGAAAAATAGTTTTTCTTAATTATAGATTTTTTTTAATTCGAGTCTAACTGAAATAGTTTTAAAACCAGACATATTTGAAAGTTGAGTGGAAAAACTTTCAATTGCAGCTTTCATTTAGTGGCTGTTCAAATTTTGCATTTGAGTGTAGTGGAGATTTAGTAACTACCACTCAATTTAGTTATAGTGCAACAATATAACACTACCACTAAAATCCCTAGTGATAGTGAAGCATCTCTTCACTATCACTAGGGATTTTAGTGGTAGTGTTATATTGTTGCACTATAACTAAATTGAGTGGTAGTTAGTGAAGCATCTCTTCACTATCACTAAGCTGGTAAATAAATAGTGAAAAATAGAATTTCTTTCAATATATTTTAGTGCTAGTGAAAGGCTGAGTGCACTCAACATTAAGTGCACTACGCCCAACTCTGTTTGCAATGCCTTTCGTTGAACCGCTTCTGCGACTTACTGACAGTGTTCTTACATGGTGTCATCAAGAATAGCTCAAGTGGATAGCCGGAATCACCTGAAATGGTTGAAATTAATTTATGGTTGCTAATTTATATATAAAGGGTGTTTTTTTTAGAGGTATAGAGCTTCGAATTGAAATAAAACACAAGAAAATCGTTTAAATGTCCATCAATTTGGCTTTATTGGAAGGATAATTTTATGCCATTAATGCTTAAATATGATTTCGGGCATGTGGCCGCCACGGCTGGCTCGAATAAAGCCAATTCTACAGGTCCAATTTTCAACCACTTTTTCGATGTCGACAATAACGCCACGAATGTTGGCTTCCAAGTCCCCTAACGTTTCTGGTTTGTTGGCGTAGACGAGCGACTTCACATATCCCCAAAGAAAATAATCCAATGGTGTCAAATCACACGATCTTGGTGGCCAATTGACAGGTCCATTCCGCGAAATTATGCGCTCATCGAATGTTTCCTTCAATAAATCGATTGTGACGTGCGCTGTGAGGCATGTAGCGCCGTCTTGTTGGAACCACAACTCATCCACATTCATGCCATCCAATTCGGGAACAAAATAGTCGTTTATCATGGCTCTATACCGGTCTCCATTAACGGTAACTGACTCTCCAGCATTATTTCGGAAGAAGTATGGCCCAATGACTCCACCAGCCCATAGAGCACACAAAACAGTCAGTTTTTGTGGATGTAATGGCGTCTCAAGGGTCTCATGTGGATTCTCTTTACTCCAAATGTGGCAATTTTGCTTGCTGACGTAGCCATTCAACCAAAAATGAGCCTCATCACTGAACAAAATTTTGCGATGAAAATCAGCATCGAGATCAATCTCATTTTCGGCCCATACACCAAAATCACGACGCATTGCATGGTCTCGCGGCTTTAATTCTTGCACAAGCTGGATCTTGTAAGGTCGCAAGCCAAGATCTTTGCGCAAAATCTTCCATAAAGTTGATAGACAAAGCTCCAATTGCTGTGCACGGTGGCGAATCGATTCATTCGGGTCCTCTTCAACATTTTGGTCTACAACGGCAATTGTTTCTTCGGTGCGCACTGTTCGACGTCTCTGCGGATGCGTATTATCACATAGAGTAAACGTAGTGCGAAAACGACCCATGGTTAACCGAATTAATTGCTCTGATGGACGATTATGTCGACCATAAAATGGACGGAGCTTGCGGTAAACTTCGCGAACTGAACCATTATTTTCGAAATAAATTTGCACGATTTGCAAGCGTTGTTCTTTTGTCAACCTGTTCATGATGAAATGGCAAACCAAACTGAACATAAATGACATTAGAGTTGCCAGATTTGACCACAAAATGCCAGTTTTATCTCTATTCGAAAAACAAACCTCTAAAAAAAACACCCTTTAATTTGTTTTTGAACTTATTTTGTCTTATTTAGCAACCAAGTATTTGTCTTTCCATTGTTAAAATTACTTGTTAAATACTGCTGTGCTGCACTATACTTCCAAATGAAGGAATCGTGATTTGCACCGGGGTGTCTTGCATCGAAAAATGTTATCACCATGTTAAGATCACATACCTATTAAATAAAACATTTTTATAATTGCTTTCAGTCTTGAATGCAATGCTTTTAAATATTATTGTTGCGGCAGCAACTTTGAGACGTCCAGAATATAACGAAAACGCACTTAATTTTTTGGATATCAATATTTATTGAACAAACTGTTGCGCAATTGTTGAATGTTGAATGTATGTATTATCTATATGGTTTTATTATAAAATTATATAAATTTACTTATAATATCGACAATTGACAAAAAATTTAGAAACTTACTTATTCTTTCTCGTCTCTTTTCAACTGACAAATTTTCTTTTTAGTTTGAAATACGTACAAAGATTCAATGTTGCACAAAGTCAAATATCAGTGTTTACAAATATAAAAAA
Source organism: Dichetophora obliterata (assembly GCA_963920525.1). Lineage (NCBI taxonomy): Eukaryota > Metazoa > Arthropoda > Insecta > Diptera > Sciomyzidae > Dichetophora > Dichetophora obliterata. The sequence goes on from OY986439.1 coordinate 139,651,918, forward strand.
AGGGAATTTTCAAAGTAATAAAAATTAATCTTAAATAATGGAGTTATCCAACATCCCACCGGCCGTGAATCGAAGCATCTAAGTCGAAGATTCACCAAAATACGTCACTGAACTCCCATCGATGATTCATCCGTAACGTCGAGCACAGCTAATTTTGAAGCCGGCCTTGCCAACGTACCATTTTCAGTTTTAACGATGGCTGAACGGACTTGGCCATCTTATGCCGCAAACACTTGAATTATCCTGCCACGCTTCCACTCGCCCCTGCTCTCGTTATCGTCACAAATGATAACAACGTCACCAACTTTTATTGCCTCAACTCTCTGATGCCACTTAACTCGTCGTGTAAGTGTTGGCAAATATTCTAGCACCCATCTCTTCCAAAAGGTTTGTTTCATTTGTTGTAAAATGTGCCATTGTTTACGAAGACATGTGTTTTCGTCAACAGCCGGCGTTTGTACATAGTTAGGACACCCCAGCAGAAAGTGGTTCGGTGTCAATGGTTCAGCCTCCAAGTTTTCGATCGGCAAATGAGTAAGAGGTCGCGAATTGACTTAATTTTCGGCTTCAATCAATAGACTTTGGAGCGTTTCAATTTGTGGAGTCTTCTCCTTCAATGTAAATTTTAAGACACTATTGACGCACCTGACCATACGTTCCCAAACTCCTCCTGCTTCTGGATTCGCCGGTGTATTAAAGACCCATTCAATGCCTCGCCGCGAACACTCTTCACCCAGCCCACTCTCGACTACAATCCAATACTCTTTTGATGCTCCAACAAAATTTGTACCCCGGTCGCTCCTCAGGCGTACTGGAACACCTCGGCGGTTTACAAAATTTCGTAAACACAATATCGCAGCATCCGATGAAAGGTCCCGAGCCAGCTCCAAATGTATCGCTCGGACCGTTAGACAAGTAAAAATTGCTACCCATTTTTTCTCCTTACGTCGCCCAATAGCTACATATATAGGTCCAAAAAAATCAATACCAGTGTAAGAAAATGGTCTTACATACGGCGATAATCTGTCGATCGGCAATTGCCCCATTAACGGCGGATTTGGAGCTGCACACAAATTTTTACAAAGCTGGCATTTAACTTTTGCTGTCTTGACCAATCGACGAACATCCGGAATCCAGAACTTGCTACGAATCGCACAAATGATTGTTTCTTGATTCTGATGATGAAACAACTCATGATAATAACGTATGATTAGACTAGTAAGTGCGTGCTGCTTAGGTAATATAATAGGCCTTTTTGTATTTAAAGGTACACATGACGCGTAGTCAATACGACCTCCTAGTCTTACCAGCTTACATTCATCGTATACTGGTGTCAATTTATATATTGAACTAGTTTTTGCCACTGGCCGGCCCGATGATAGCATATGTATTTCATTAAAAATTGTAGCTTCTTATACCAAATGGCAAATAAGTATTTCGGCGAACTTGATCTCTTGCGCAGAGTGCAGCACATCTTCACGTACTAATTTTGCATTTTTTGATTTTATCTTTTTATCTTTAAGGCGCTTGAATCTATCGACTGCTTTTCTTACACAGCATACAATTTTTAGTAATTTATAATAATTTGAGTATCTTTCTATTTCAAAAATTGGATTACTATAGTCAGCATCAATTTTAAAAATATCTTTCGTACGCTTTTCAATTGTAATATCGTTTTCTTTTAAGTAATTCAGCTTTGGCCATTCTTCTGGCGGCAGTTTTAAAAATTGTGGACCAGATATCCATATGGATGTGGTAACATTTTCGATGACTGCGCACGGCCGTGTGGCATCATCAGCAGGGTTTAAAGCACCCGGAACCCATTTCCATTGATTTGCTTCAGAGGAATCAATGACTTCGGCAATGCGATGAGCTACAAATTGTTTGTATCGGCGGCTGTCGGATTTTATCCAATGGATCACCGTTTTTGAGTCCGACCAAAACGTCACATTTGAAGGCTTTATTTTGTGGCTGTCAACAACTGCGTTTTTAAGACGCACACCTAAAACAGCCGCCTGTAGCTCCATACGGGGGATGGAAAGTATCTTAATCGGGCTACATCTCGGTTTTCCAGCGACGAAAACTATGTCAACCTTATCTTGGCTGCTGATCCTCCAAAAACAAACAGCGGAAAATGCAACTTCACTTGCGTCAACAAATGTGTGCAACTCAATATTGGCGATCGGGCTAGTAAAGTTCATGTGATAACACCTTGGAATTCTTAAATCTTTTAATTAATATAATTCTTTATACCAGGAATACCATACACGGTACACATCCTCCGGAATCGGCTCATTCCAACCTTCATTGGTTCTCCATAATTGTTGTAGCAAAAGTTTAGATTTTATGATGACATTGGCGACGAACCCAAAAGGGTCGAAAATTGACATTGTAAGACTTAAAACCTCACTTTTTGTTGGCTCTCTAGTTCCTTCCAAGACTGCTTCTGGTACTCGTACAAATTTGAGATCGAAGAAAAATTCGTCCTTTTCGGAATCCCAATGCATGCCCAATATTTTTTCAGAGGCTGACGTATCATGGCACATATTTGTTATTGTTGATCTTTTTGATGACGCAGGATAGCATTTATTATGGCTGATGAATTAGATACTATTCCTCGCAGTTCAAATCCGGCACTCTGATGGATTGAAATTACATCTTTCGTAACGCCAATCGCTTCTTCAGTCGTATTGAAACTATCCACATAATCGTCCACGTAATGATAATCAGTTGTGGCTACGGCTGCGCGAGGATGCGTAGTCCTATATTGCGAGGCATTTAGATTTTTAATATATTGTGCTGAGCACGGCGAGCAAGCAGATCCAAAAATCATTGCTTTCATTACATATATTTCTGGTGGCTGTGAAGTGTCCCCATCACGCCACAAAAACCTTTGGGCACTTTGATCCTCCAGGCGAATATTTATACGGTGAAACATTTCACGGATATCACCGTATATACCCACTTGCGCTTGACGAAAATTGAATAAAACCATTGTTAATGACTTTGGCTGATAGGCATCTGGGCCTTTGGTAAGCATTGAATTCAACGACATTTCATTTGACTGTGCTGCGGCATCAAAAACGAGCCTTAGCTTACCGCCTTTGTTTATATTGCACACAGCAAAATGTGGCAAATACCATGTATGATTGTCAACTTTATTAGCTTCTGTAAAAGATAATTTGCGGGCGTACGATTTTGAAACATATTCATTAATTTTACTTTCATACCAATTTGCAAACTCGTCTTTTTTTGACATTTTCTTCTCCACTAGTTCAAGTCTTTTCAGGGCCATAGTATAGCTCTCCCGAAATTGAACATCACTGTTTTTCCACAAAAGTCCTGTTTCATATTGCCCTTCAACTTTTTTTGTGGTTTCTTTTAAAATTTTTTCAGAATTTTTGTCTTCTTCAGATAAGACGGGTCCCACTACTTTTGTGCCAAAACCTTCCGTGGTATAAAATTCTGCGACTTGCTTTTGCAATTCTTCCATAATGTTAGCATTTTCTAAATCAACATGATAAACAGCAGCGTCTGAATTGCTACATTCATTAGAACCAAATAAGGTCCACCCTAATTTTGTTTTATGAGCGGCAAAACCTTTATCGAAATTTAAAATCTCAATAGGGCGCACTAAATTTGTATGTGGTACACCTATTAACAGTTGTGGCACAAGCAGAATAATCATGAATAAAAGTATCTTTGAGTTCACTATTGGTTCTTTGAAATTCATGTAAATTCAAAGTTTGTGGCGGCAAAAACAATTTTTTTGTTGTACGAACGTTTTTCATGTGCAATTTCGGTGCATCTTTATAGCAACCAGAAATCTCTAAAGCGACATGTTGATATATTTCACTTGTAGTTTTATTCCCTATCCACCTGAGCGACAACAAATTTGAAGCACCCTCGAGGCCAATTACCTGGCTACACTTTCTTCTAATAATGAAATTTTTGTGCCACCGTCAATAAACGCAATAACTCGGCATGATCCTTTTGGTCCTCTCAACTCTACAGGCAAATATTTAAATAATGTTTTCATGTTGCGCTCCCTCTCTAAAATCGTGTTCATTGTTACATTCTTTGCACCGTCAGATGAAACAAAATGCACAGAATTTGCATTCTCGTTATTTTGAGCATTATTTTGGCTAGGCTCATGTAAAAGGCGATTGTGCGATTTTTTGCATGAAGAAATGCCACAATCCTTTCTATATCGGCAACTGAGCACATTGTGCCCAGAGCGCAGGCAGCAAAAACACAAACGATTATTTTTAGCTGTGCTCCATCGTTGAGCCACAGTAGCTTCTTTAAACTTTGCACATTGATAAAGTGCATGCTCTTTTTTGCAAACAACGCATTCAATTTTTGAGCCACCAGGCGTACCGTCAGTAGCGACGGTAAATATCGTACTAAAATTCTTTTCTTTTTTGTTGTTCGAAGGAACTTGCAAAGGCAGCGGGATAGATTCGGTAGCCATAGAAATATAAGTAGCTACTTGTTGCAGCCAGCCACTAAAAATATTGACGGTGGGGTTCTGTGGATAAATAGAAATTGTATGTTTGACCCATTCTTCTTTCTTATTAAAGGGCAATTTATTAATTAATTCGTCAAGCAATGTTGGGTTTGACGAATGTGGAGCAGCGCCAGCATTTTCTAAAAAGGCTGTAAGATTAGACACCATTATGCTAAAATTTACTATTTCGCTAATTTTTGAATATGAAATGGCTGGGAATGCGCGTACCTTAGCTATTTGGCTTCTGATTAAGATGTCTGGACGACCAAAACGAAATTCCAGAGTGCGCATTATTGCACCCACACTGCTAGGGTGTATCAAAAGGGCCTCGACTTGCTGCTTGGCAACTCCACGCAGCGACTTCTGCAGTCGAGTTTGGGCCAAGTTTGGGCCAATGGCGGCAGTATTGGCAGTATTTATGGCGACGTTATTTAATTGGTTAATGGCAGCGCTGCTGTTTGCAACAGTAGGATAAAAAAAGCGTGTACTTACTTGAGGCGTCAACGAATACAATGGTGAGCACGCGTTGGAACTGTTGTTAACTTCAGCTAAGTTGTTGGCGACAGATGCATGATTGAAGATGTTGGCGGTGATGGTAGAATTGAAATTGGCAGTGGCGACGTTGCTGCAGGAGGTGGCAGAATTGAAAGTGGCAGTGGCGGTGGTGAAGTTATCAATATCAGCAGCGTTGTTGCTGCAGGCGGCGGTAGAGTTACTAATAGCGATGGCATTGTTGTTCTGGCTAGCCAACCAATTTCGTGAAACCAATTGTTCGAGTTAAAAGCGCTCTTTTTCGGAAGAGTCCAAACGGAGGCACAAACTCTGGAACTCTTTGCGCAACTCAACAAATTCAGCACTTATGGTAGGCTTGGTTGTGTTGTTGAGCTCGTTTTCCGACTCATGGTCGCTTTCAGATCCCTCTATATATAATAAGTTGGGGATTTGCCGAAGCAGACCACAGTGGGTCCCTTTTCGTTCCCCATTGGACAAAGGGTACTACTGCTCGGAGTACTCGTACGTGAGCATGCTCCTCGTGTAAGCATCCTTTGTCACCTCAAGCATATCCTTTTAGGTTAGTTGACCAATCTCGGCTTCGCCAATAAATGGGCGTCCCAGAGTGGTCAATCTTATGCTTGCCAGCGCCGGACACTGGCACAGAATGTGTGCTGCTGTTTCCGGCTCCTCTAGGCATAACCTACACGCATCGTCCTCGGTCAGAGTCATCTTCCCGAGATGGTACATGAAGGGACCGTGTCCTGTGACCAGTGCAGTAAGCCAGATTAAAGTCCTTCGATTGTATCGGATAACTTTTGCTGCCTCACTACGAGACCACTTCACGGCCGCCTTTGACTGCCTGCAGTTAACAGCTTCTTCCCACCTTTTACTGTGTTCCGAGTCCGTCCATTGTTTAATAAGGCCTGCCACCATATTGTCGCCTATGGCGATACGTGGTTCTGGTCCACAGAATTCTTCTGCTGATCCTGCTCTTGCTAAAGAATCAGCTTCTTCATTCTGTTCTATGCCAGAGTGTCCTCTCCCCCACATAAGTGTGAGCTCATTCGTCTGGGCGCACCTATTGAGTTCTGTAAGACATTCTATGGCCAACCTGGAAGTGATGTCTGTCCGTTGCATACACCTAATCACAGACTGATTGTCGAGAGCGATGACAATTTTCTTGCCACTGATCCGGCCATCTATCAGGTGGTCCAGCGCATGCACTACGCCAAGCATTTCTGCCTGGTATACAGACACAAACCTCCCCAACCTCAGTACACAGGATAGGCTTAACTCTTTTGAGTACACGCCTGCCCCGGCCCGGCCATTCATCAGATAGCCGTCTGTGAATATACTGATATCGCTACCAGCGATTTCTTCACAAACGGCTCCATCCGTTATAAGAGTTTTATAACATTTTTCTGTTATTTTTCCCTCTATGGTCGCAGACGAGTTACTCGACGACATGTTGCAAGAATGTTATAGATCCCTCTATGGTCGCAGACGAGTTACTCGACGACATGTTGCAAGAATAATTTTGTAAGGCTTTTGGCGGTACTCCTTTGTTCGCTCGTTCGCTTCTGCGGGGCATCAGTTCGAGAGCTTTCCCCAATAACAAAATGGCAGCGGGCAATTCCAGTGAATAAATAATAAAAAATGTTGCGGCAGCAACTTTGAGTCGTCCAGAATATAACGAAAACGCACTTAATTTTTTGGATATTAATATTTATTGAACAAACTGTTGCGCAATTGTTGAATGTATGTGTGGTTTTATTATCTATATGGTTTTATTATATAATTATATAAATTTACTTAAAATATCGACAATTGACAAAAAATGTAGAAACTTACTTATTCTATCTCGTCTCTTTTCAACTGACAAATTTTCTTTTTAGTTTGAAATACTTACAAAGATTCAATGTTGCACAAAGTCAAATATCAGTGTTTACAAATATAAAAAAAGGGAATTTTCAAAGTAATAAAAATTAATCTTAAATAATGGAGTTATCCAACAATTATCTTAACATAAAAATTGAGATCATTTTTTAACTTACAACCATCACGTTCAAGCTGTAGTATCTTTTTCTGTTGTGGAATAAATGTTTGCTGTTCATTCCAGGTGATTTTATTCGAATGTTTGTTCAGTCTTCACACCCAATAACGCCAGGTGTTCCAAATTTGCTGGAAAACTGCTCTTTAGCAGCACTCTCCTCGTCCTCAGTCCTTTCGAAGCTGACCCATTTTTGGCAAAAGTGGTTCTCGAATATATTTAAGCACTCCGCTATCACTGTTGTAACCGCCGATTGGAACATGCTAGAGATGGATTCATTTATAACAGATTTTTGGTAGCTGCCAGTGGCGAGAAACCGAAAAAAGTTGCCAATTTAAGTTGTGCTGGCAGATGAGTATTCCTGTACGCGGTTTTCATGTGCGTACTTACATCAGCAAAGATTTGCTGAAACACCGAAATGCTTTGCTCACACGAAAATTTGTCTGAAATCTTTTTTTAAGTATTCATGTAGCTACACTCATTGGCGCTACAAAAATTCCATTACGAGTGCTTCACGCCTGCAGTGTGTGCAAATGACACTGAATGGATTGAATTGAAGCGCCCTGTGTAGTATCTGAAGGCTGTGAAGCACAATTTAATACAATTACTCAGTTAACTCGGTTTTTATTCAGGGTGGGTTCGTGAAAGCGCTTAGCGTGAAATTTAGCTCTACGCTTTCAGTATATATACGTCGTTCATTGAATAGCATTACTATATTGTGTTGTAATATAATTTCAATTAAAATTTGTAACAGAATGTATGCCTGTAATATGCGTTTTTTGTCACAAAACATAAATTGACAAAAATATCAGAAAATTTGCTATTCTATTAGAACCAAAAATCCGTGAGCAGTGGGAAAAAATATGCGTCATGAAGTTCAATGCGTCTTCCAGGATGTGCAAAAAACATTTTTCCCGTAGTATTGAAATCATTAGACGCAAATCTTAAAAAAGTATTTAGTGGGGGTCAAGCAAAGAGATTGCGCCATGAGCACACATGAGCTAATGTCTCTTTAAAAAAAAATTGCAAAAATAGGTTTTAAGCACCTGACGAGGCCCAAATATTACACGCAGCTAGTAAATAAAAAAATTAAATTATGTCAGACAAGTGATATTGAAAATGATACAACAAAAAACTTGCCACCACTTTGAGTGTGCGCTACGAGATACCAAAAAAAAAACACAGCAGCAATAACATTATTAGCTAGCTTTCGACGCAAGAAATCAACAACAATGTTCAACACACACTGATATATTGAAGTTGTTGTAAGTGAGCTAAAAGATCTAAAAGAGCTATGAGATTTATAACTCTGGTCTAGAGCACTCTTCACTAGACTAAATAACACAGATAACCAGATAGGAAACTTCGATTTTTCAGTCAGAAATCAGCTGATCTGAGATTGGTTTTGCAATTTGTGAAACTCACGTATTGTGTACGTGAGTTCACCTTTTTTTCACCTCATAGCTGTCAATGTTGTTTAATGTCGGATGCTAAAAATTGAAGTTTCCTAAATTAGAAATTTTTGTGTTTATCAGTTAAATCGTTTCATTATTAAAGAAACTTGTGTGAAAAATAACAGAAAATCTATAATAATTAAACATTAATAAAGAAATGGCAAACAGAAAATTGATGCACACACCATTGTTGGCTTTGGCAACTTTGCTAGCGCAGATCCTCTGTGATGCTGGTAAAAAGGAAAAAGACTGCGGTTGATCCACACTTTCTGATGAATATCTACATATGAGCGCCTAACAAATTAATAGAATAAATGTTCGTCTGGAAGATGAAAGTTCCTGCTACGTGCTCCCCAATAATATGATGCTGCAGATCTGAGAGTTTGCCTCGTGAAATGCAAGGTATTTTCGCATGCTGCAATCCGATACCTCCATTGGTGCGTCAGAATATGCATATGTTGCATCACATTGTGCTGCGTGATCGAGAGCAGCCCTTGATGAAGGTAAGATAAGACAATTTTAATATAAGTTGGTTTAACTTTGTTATATTTCTTAGCCAATTCTTGAAACAGCCGAAATCGTCAAGGGAAAATTTAAAAATATAGCGCAAATTCAATTTATCAGTACGTATGATAGTTACTTGGCTCTGTTTCCCATTGCAAAAAGGAAAAACGAGAAGAGGCTGCACACATAGAGGCGGAGAATAAGAAAGGACAGTTGTGTCCAAATGTACCTACGCTGATGATCAAACAAGAGGTTACTTTTATGAAACATCTTTATATTAGTTGAAATATAATTGTGTGCTATATACTTTACAGCTGCCCGAATCCATGAACACAAACGAAACTGATGAGCTATATAGCTTGCCAATAAAGGAGATACTTAAGCGAAAATTTGAAGAGTGTGGAAAATAAAGCTGATGAAGCCAGGTTCAACAACAGTAGCGATAGACCTAAGGCCAAACGCATGCGTACAGAAACACCCAATGATGACAAATTTAAATTTGTTAACACTTCACACAGCAGCAAAACAAAAAACCAAGCCATCGAAAGAAAGAGTGCACAAACACTACAATGCTACAGAAGATCTAACAAAAAATGCACAGGATGATGACGAAGCCCCTGCAGAAATGCCATCTACATCCGCTGCCCACACCAACGCTAATAAGGGCAACTCAAATAAAGCTAATAAAAAATTCAACAAGCTATTTACATTTAGCAATGTAAAAGGTGGAATGTAGTTAAATATAACATTTCACAATCATTAGTAATAATGACAAGTAATATTATCTAATTATCTTATTTTTGTATCATTTTACATGCAACACAAAAGAATCATATCTAAGTTATTTTAACGAGGATTGAATGAATGAACCGAAAACCCTTAAAAAATAATAAATGGCAAACATATCGCACACCCACTTCAAAAGTACACAACTCAAAATTTATACATTTTCAGTAGGAGCAAAAATAGTTTTTTTCTTCAAGGGACTCCATACAAAACAAAAAAAGACAACGATTTTTTTAATTGAAGACTTAGAATATATGCACAAAATTAAGACAGCCGATGAAGATGATCACTACAAACAGTTTTACACGAATTGGTAAAAATGTAGAAATTTTTAATTGTGCACTTTTGAAGTGGGTGTGCGATATGTTTGCCACTTATTATTTTTTAAGGGTTTTTCGGTTCATTCATTCTCTGAAAAAGTAACTTTCGTCGTATTGTTCTTTTGTTGGTGAGAGCAAATAACTCCCACAACATATCTTATTTTTTGACGTCTTGCACACAAATTCCAGCAATGCATTGGCATACACAAAAATCCTCGTTAAAATAACTTACATATGATTCTGTTGTGTTTTATGTAAAATGATACAAAAATAAGATAATTAGATAATATCGCTTTTGAAGTGGATGTGCGATATTTGTTTATGTATATAGAAGAAATATTTTTACTCTTAGTATTTAGTATTATTGATCTAGAATCTGAACTACTCACCATAAAATAAAAAATATTTTGTATTTTAAAAAAATATCAGTTTTTCAATCAATATATTAACCACTATAGCGTTATGTGCTGTAGCGGAGCTAAAATTTTTAGTTTATCCAACGAAATATCAACAAATTTTGTATCTTTTGTTTTAGCGGAGCTGTATTCGTCCAAAGTTAGAAATTAGAAAAAACTGTTGATTAAGTGTATTTTGGAGCGAATAAGGCAAAAACGAATTTTGGGCAAATACGAATAAGCAATGCGTGGCAGCTGAGACGATTTCTTAAAAAACTTAAGACCTTAATTAAATATTATTATTAAAATTTTGAAAGAAAAATAACTATCAATAAATCTGTAGCACTACTATATTTTAAAAAAATTTTAATAAAAATCGGACCAGTAGCTTTGCAGTAAAGTCGTATCTTTTAATTTTCACTTCAATTTTATATAATAGTATAGATAAACATTAAAGACCACTCCCACGAATTAAGCCTCAGCTTCGGTCTTAAGCTTGGTGATGTAGGCGGCCTTGTGCACTGCTAAGACTTCCTTTCAGGGTTGGTGAGTTTCTTAGGGCCAATTTGTCAGTGCGAGTTTAAACTCTAGTCAAATTAAACCTAGCTTAATTCACCAAAAGTGGTCGTTTAAACTCGGTTTATCTAGATATTTTAGCATTCGTTGATGTTAAATTGACTTAAAATATCATGTGTTTCTTTTTGCCTAAACGGAGTTTAAGCGTCCAATTTTGGTGAGTTAAGCTAGGTTTAATTTGACTAGAGTTTAAACTCGCACTGACAAATTGGCCCTTAGCATTTCACCGTTTCTTGGAAACTCCTGTCCGTCTACTCCTGCTGCCTTTTGAGTAGGATCGGCACGAATTTGTTGATGAGCCTTTTGTAAATTTCTTCAATATTATCAGCGCGGATTCCCAACTTGATGTAACTGCTGAATTGGCGTTTGAAGGCTTCTTCCTCAAGAGTGCGCATATAATCGGCAACATGTTGACCAAAGATATGTGAACGATGAACATCGGCATTGAAGCTTTTGGTCTCTGCAGAGTAGCCAGGGAAACGCTTGACGGAGTGTGGAATATTCAAACCACAATCGACAGCAACTTTCATGGCACTGAATACACGGCACCAGTAGTGGTAAGTGCTAAACCGACATCTAAGTAACAACGGAATGCACCTGGTCCCATCATCGACAGGTTCAACATTGTATTCCTCACCGGTAACTTCAGAGCAACCAGCATAAATCGAGTCTGAACCCAATTTGTTGAGCACACGACGTACCACCAAGCCAGTGCAGTAGACGGCTTCAGTTCTGGCATAATTCTGTTGAGAGACAAACGAATTAAACAATTAAGAATACAATTTATACAACTTACATGAAATATATTTATTTATTTTCCTTGTTTGACACAAAACATTATTAGTGGTGAATTTATACAAACAGTGAAGTCGAACAGTGTTGCTGCGACGAAGTTAAAAAAGTACCCTAGAAAAGGTCCCAAATGTATCCACTTTAGAAAAAAGAGCATCCACGTATCAAATTCGAAAAATAAATAATATATTCATTTTTTTTTTAACACAAAAATAAAAACAAAAATTTTTCAAACAATGAAACCCAATTTTTGACGCTTTAATACCAATTGCACTAGAAAAAACGGCATATTTAACCTTTAGCTAAAATACATTTTTTCACTTATTATTCGTGGAACATATGTATTAAAGCCTTCTTATTACAAATCTGAAAAAATTAATGGTCGCTCTCATCTGGTTTAGAAGTCATATGGATCCAAAGTAGAAAAATGGGATAAAAAAAACTTGCCATATCTTTGCTATATATAAACAAAACTAAGCAAAATGGGCATTAAAAGAAAGGTATTCCATTACCTATTCAATAATCTATTAACAATAAAATTCCATTAATTACTTTCTAAGAAATAACTCTTTTTATGTTCCAACTATTTTGCATCAAAAAATTTATCGGTAGCCTTGACAATAACCTATTTTCTCACGAGCTGCAAACAAAATAAAACGAGCGTTCAATAACAGTTTTTTTCAATACTTTTTTAAAGCACCACCTCCTCCGCTGACATCGTATCGTGGATGTCATCTTTCAACAAAGACAAAGATTAATTATGGAAATTATTAATTTGCATACATTATTTACAAATGAAATTTATTTATTTATTTTATTTATGTGACACAAAACATTTTTGATATCTCCATAGCAACCATAGCACGCTCTCGTTTTGATTTTCTTTTGTTTGACATACAGTTATCGCAGCAAAAACTGCCGCTCCTACTTTATAATAATAAGACTATGGTATATTGTAACACTCCACATAAGAAACAATTTTTTTATTTTGATAAATTTTCAAAATATGAGCCTGGACGGTGTTGGAGATTTTCACTCTTTTATTTGTAGTCAAAATAAAAACAAAGGTTATTAATGGTATTCACTATATCATTTAAGCCCTGCAATTTGCTAAACTTAACAAATTTGTTAAGTCCTGTCAAAATTTTATATGGGAAAAGATTCAGCAAGTTAACAAGCTCAGCTCCGTGTTTTTGCTTAGCCGATACCATTTCTTAAGTTGGAAACGTCAACCTTATTGAGTGAAGTGATAAATCGTTTTTGGATTGAGTTCTAATAAGTACCATATTATTTTTGATTTGTAGCTTTAAATTCTAAAAACTGCTCCTTATTAATAAAAAAATAAAAACTTTGCTACGGGGTTGGTAGAGATGCAAAACATTTCAAAGATTCTGAATAGCAAATGTTTAAAAAGGGTTAACGAACTGTAATATAAAAATTTAAATACATTTTTTTACAGAGTACTGGTTACACGAGTTATTAAAACAACATATTTTTATAGTTGCAGAAGTCTGTCTTTCGATTTTGACAATCAGTTTAGCACTTTATTGTAAAATGTCTTAGCAGGTTCATTCAAATCCACAGCTGCTAACTTCAACAATTTAGCAGTTAAGCAGAACTTAACAAATTTTACTGAATACCATTAGAAGGACGTGCTTATTAAATTTAAGTTTTAAAAACAGGGTTTTTAACCGGTTTTAAGTGTAACATATACGATTTTTTAAATAAAACTTTGCTAGCGATATCCACTGATGTTGTGAGTTAAATATTTCAGATGTTTAGGCTGAATAGCTTTTGGTTTTCTACAACACATCGCCAAAAAAAATAGTTTTGAGATAAATAAGTGTTAAAACAGTAAGTATAGATATTTTTAATGTGCGCTCGATACCTTCCAAAACTGCATATAAAATTTAAAATTTCAAACTTGTTCGTTTTTTAGTAGCTATATTAGAAAAAATATGCTAAGAATATCTATTAGTCTTATCGTTTATTGCAAGTTTTGAATTACAAAAATTAAATTACATCAGAAAAAACAGCTGAGGAAAACTTAAAAGGTTTATCACAAAAATTGAAAGTTATTTGTAAAGAGGTGGCTTTAATACATATTTTGATAAGAAAATATTACCCAAAAAAGTCTCAATGTCATAATTTGTCTTAACGTTTTTGTCCAATTTAAGGAACTATCAACTTTTTTATATATTTGCATAAAAAAACATATATTCATATTAAAAAAATATCCTTACAGAAGCTCAAATAAAAGTATCCATCCATTTTTAAAAGAGAAAAGTATCCAAATTGATTTGCAGCCAAACGGCAACACTGAAGTCGAAGATATTCAACATGGCTTATTCACCACTAAAAACCAGGAAAGTTTTCCTGTGCACTTCTGATTTCTTTTTTGTCATACCTTTTATTACCCATTTTGTTCCAATAATGTAACTTTTTAAAGTATGCGGTTGCCACCTATTATAGGTGAGATTCTCTTCGATTACCAAAAACCAGGGAAGTTTTCCGGTGACAATTACGACCACAGTCAAACATTTTGCGATAGTATTGGGGCAATTTGACGTAAAATCGTACATCGTGCCATCCCTTTCTACAAGTCGCCCATCGAAGTTTCCTATCTGGTTATCTGTGCTAAATAAGTCTGCATAAAATGATGAAATTGTAATTTCTGTGAAAAATTTGTCATTAGTCACTATGGCCGCATTCAGCGGAGTCAACAGCTGACAACTGTTGTGTTAAAAATCACTAAATGCTACAATTATAGGAGCAATTAAATTTTTTACTGATTATTAAGTATTGCTTTTATATTATTACTATTTATTTACTTTTCTGAATCTAAGAGTAACAACACATTCAGAGAAAAACAACTCTCACTAAGGTATTTTTACCACAACAGCTCACAACTGTTGACTTCGCTGAATTCGGCCTCTATGACCAACCCTTTTTTAACAACATCTGACATAAGGCCGCCTCTCTTATTTAGGGATGAAAATTGAGTGTTAACGGAAAGCGGCTGAGAATGCGCCACTTAACGCTCTGGTTTAGGTTTAATGTGTTTATTAAAATAAACGAACAAAATTATATTTACTTTAGTATTTATATTTCTTATTTATTTATTAACTTAATTTTCATTGAAGTTAGCAAATTAAAATAACTTAAAAAGTTATTAATGCACTAGGAAATTGGAGCAATAAAAGTACGAGAACAAAATTAATAGTAGTCAATTTAGTACCAATTAGTATGATATTTGGGCAACCGTGTGCATTTTTAGCTCTAATGATATCCCTGCAAAAACAGTCCTGGTCAAGGTACATTAATATAGGTAGCGTCACGTGCGAGAACAACGTCAGCACTGTCAAAACCTAATAAAGAATAAACACAAAAAAGAGCGCACCAAGCGAACAGCTGCTTTTGACATTTGAAACGTGGAAACTGAAAATAATTTCAGTAAATGTAATAAGCAATATTTTTCAAGCGTGTTATAAACCAAATTTAATGATTTAATATTGAAATTGTGAAAAATACATAATAAAAAGTAAAAAGTAAAAGTTATATGGTGCGTATCAATTTCACTAGCACCTGAGGAAGCTCTGGATACGCAAAAGTTAAACGAACTCAACGCCATGGAATCGAATCTGAATCGAGTTCTAAATCAGGCGGTGCGCCATCACATAAACAGGAAACTTTGCGAATACACCAATGTTATGGAGGGTACAAAGTTTGCAGTTTTGAAGTACAGGCCACATCTAATACGTTTTTTAATTCGCTGGAGCTGTTGTCTGTCCTAGCGACGAGGACACGTGCACATTTTCCATTGGTTGTGTTGCAGGCGTAACAATTTAATTACGTAACTGCTGATGTGTGACTGCGTGCCGCTATTGAAAGCCACGTCAAGGCGATGAACATAAGCAACACATCGACGCTTCCAAGCAACCCGAGGAAGGAATACCAATGAACAACTTTAATAAATTGCTAAAAAATGTTGGATACCAGCACCTTGCTTGGGAACATGAACGCTTTAGAGGCGCAAAAAGAATATTTGCGAATCACCATCTTTAAGGATGCTTATGCCCAGTTACTGGCGAATATCTAGCTCGATGAAAAAGCTATTGGTGAGGCACTAGCGCGTTATATCTACAATGTGTCGGAAGAGGAGATCTTGCGGGTTCTATTGTGAATACAATAAAATCATAATAGTTTTTTTTTAAAAAAGTATATATAACACTTAATTTACAATCTTTAAGGCCATCAACAGGAACCTTGGAAAAAGCTACTTGAACCTTAAGTTTGCGCTGCATAATAACGATCTCAAGAAGGCCTTTGGAAAACATTTGAAGAATGTCAAGATTATTAACGACAAACCAGATGATCGTGATCCCGACTTTATCCTCTACGAGAAGCTAATCTTAACGTGTATCGCTTCAAGCCTGCCGTCTTTGACCTTTTTCTCATCATATTCATTGTTGCCTATCTGTGCTCCATATATCTCGTCATACAATAAAATACATAGGCATGTAGATATTTAAGGCAGCATATAAAATAAATTCAAGAAACATATTTTCAGCAACAAAAAGTAACAAAAATACATTTCAGAATAGCTAAATGCAATATTCTTGGTGGGTTTGTGAGGCAAACAAAAGAATAAAGAAAAATAAATATGTCAAGAAATTATTTAAAATTAAGCCCTGTAAATGAATTTCTATATGTATGATTGATATAAAGATGCTAAGCAAAAATGGGCGTTGTCTGCCCACTTTTTAAGCAGGGTACAGAGTGTTGTTAGGTAATTTATAGAAAAACCTCTATTAAATAGACTGTATTGCAGATACAAGTACAAAATTTAGTGTTAGCGCATATTAGGTCAAAACTAAGATGTGTGTCGAAAATGGGCGTCATCCCTCCGGCCACACACGACACGCCCACCTCTTATACAAACTGTAATGGTAAAGTCTTATTAAGGGTTTCCAGAGCACCTAAAAAATCTCAATTGGAGAAATGATTATATCGCAGCGATATGAGTTTGCAAGCCACAAATGGGATAAATTTATTTCTTTGTGGTTTTTTTTTGCATGGTTTCCCCAATAGGCCTCGTCCATGAGTTAATATACCATCAAAAACTTAACTTAAGTAACTAACTTACCATAACGTAGCTTAAATTAATATCTTAAAGTATTTCTTGCTGCCCATAATGCGCTGCTTTGCCTTTTGAATTTTGAGGCGCTTGTTCATATGCTTAATGCGGAAATGGATTCTGCATTTGAAAAAGAACTTTTTCGCATGTGTCGGCAATTTTATAGCAGAGCTCCTCTCCAGCAAGAAAGACTGAAAGTGTTTCATTGCAACAATTTTGCTTCCGTTCACTTCGTGAAAAATTTTTTCCAAGGCATTCACCTCACTCAAAAAGACTTCGGAAGGTTTCTTAAGACTTTCTTTCGAAACTTGATCTATCCAAGTCATCGAGCTTTGACTGGTTTTGCACTGGTCTAATTTCAGCTTGTGAACTACGTAGCCTGCTACATATTCTAAAGCGTCCTCATGAAGACTATCCATGTCTGAGCTGTTATTTTCTGAATCATGCAGCTCTTCAGAAAATTCTTGAGCGGCATTAGCTTCCTCAGAATGGACAAAATCGAAAGATTCTCCGGAATCGTCGACGTCACGTCCTCCACTTCTGTTTGGATCGCAGAAAATCTGCGAATTATTGGAACAGTTCAACCACTGGACGTCATCCTTTTCTACATTACCCGTATTGTTTAATAATTCTGTGTTTTTAGCTATGTTGTAAGAAAATTTTTATTTTGCTTTTGACTTAAAGTAATTATTAGCAATTATTTATGTACCTCTTAGCTGTGAGGATGGGTTA
The DNA here is from genome assembly GCA_963920525.1 of Dichetophora obliterata. NCBI lineage: Eukaryota > Metazoa > Arthropoda > Insecta > Diptera > Sciomyzidae > Dichetophora > Dichetophora obliterata. The sequence continues at coordinate 139,669,669 of OY986439.1, forward strand.
CCTTATTACATTACATTGCTTGACTACATTGTTAGGTCTAAGTAAGATAAGGTCTTAATTCTAAAGTTAATCTAAATACTATATCTAGATATACTTAAATTCTTATATATAATCTGTTAGTTAATCGTTATTCAAAGTTCTTTCTTTTTATTTGTTTTTTTTTATTTTTTTATTCATTAAACTAAATTAACATTAGCCTAAAATTTTGAGCACCATTAAGCGTCCGCACAAACATTTTTTTAAATTATTAAACTAAATAAATTTTAGCCTTAGTTTTAGCCTAAATTTTATAATTTATAGTAACGAAAACGATCCATATTGACCGACGCGAATGCCTTGAAAAAAAATTTAATATTAGTTAGGTTGAATATATAAACTTATATATATGTATACATGTTTTATGTATTAAGGATGTAAACATTTACCTAAAACATATTTCCGCATCCGAAATTTGAAGACTCTAGGGCTGGGATGATCGTTTAGACCGCCCTTACTCCGTATTGCGCCGAAAAAGTTTTCAATTACATCTTGGTTCAAGCGGTACGTCAGAATGTAGTCAGAATGCCGTATCTAGTTTTAACATACTCGTATATTTGGCGGAGTGCATTGTTGGTCATTAGTATTCCCTTTTAAAATGGAGCGAAGGACTTTTTTGTGGACATTATCGGGTTTGCCATGAAACTGTCCATTTTCGACAGGACTTCGTTTTGGTAAGGGAGATCCTTGCCATATGGTTTCTGAAAGTAAACATTAACGCAATAAAAACAAATCTATGTACAAAATTTTAGTTTCCAAAGCTTGTAAACTGACCAAAAGAGTTTTTATTAAATAACAATATTCATTTTTTTTACATTCTTTAAAGCACAGATTTTCAGAAAGATATACAAAAAATTAGAATTTTTTTTATTACCTTTCCTGGATAGTTCATTGTTGCTAATTTAGAATCAAGGACATCAAACCAATCATTCATAAGTTGAATGAAGTCTGCGGTTTCCAGCGGCTGATATAGCTCTCGACCTAATGCTTAGCATCGTTTAATAGCGTTTGCTGTTGAATTTGAAAACAGCTGCGCTGCAAGCTTTACTTTTTGTCGACCTGTGGAGTATAATTAATGACTAATAATAAAATCGAAAAATATATTTGTTCCACCTGCGTTATGTACTGACAAGTATTCATCCGTAAGCTTATCAGCTATGGACACATCCGATTTCGACACATTATCGATGACTTCCTTTATCGTTTTAGGTGTGATGATGACATCATTCCATAAGAACCCGGAATCAAGGAAATGATTCCTTACAAGCTCAAGAAGGTGGGGAGCATCGGCAAACATAAATACTTTGTCATCTGCGTTAATAGGGCTTTGGAACCATGGCTTTTCTATTTTGGCAAAAAATTAGTATTGAACGGTCGATCATTCAATTTCTTGCTTACCTGCAGATACCCCAAGCTCTCTCCACAGCGTTTGGTTGGTGGGTCACATGTCCGAAACCATGCCAACAACCGTATAACTAGCATAGTAAAGTGCCATAATCAACTCGATGACAATCAATATTCATTTTGCAATCGAATGCATAGAATACTGGCTGCTTCCATGACTTCTTCAGACCTCTTGCCATTGCAACCTGAACGTAGTTACTTGGCTCTCTGACCAAGTCTCCAGAAGGGGGTCATATTCGTAGGCAGCTCAAACTTTCATTTCGTCGAATGAAAGGACGCAAATTTTTTCATCTTCGGAAAGTGATTTGTCGAACTTCATGCTGTCTAAGCAGAAACGAAGTATGCCCTATTCTGTTTCTACTTTCCTGGCCCACCTTTGCAATGAGGATTCGTGGGGCAATGGACATCCTTGGGCATACATATGACTGTACGCTCTAGGTCCAGAAGCATGAAGACATATTGCATTTGAGATATCTTCCCAAGACCATTTTTGCTTGCTGACTGGATTGTGCAGTTTCCGAATTCGCCCTTCAGTAAGGAATGAGCGCAAGAATTCGCCCAAACGTTTCCTTTTCTCCTTCTCATTCTTGCAACTGGCAAGTTCTGCTTCCAGTTTTTTAATTTTTTTATTTAAATAAATAACTTCCAGGAAGCTACTAATAAAATTAATCTTGAAAAGTAAAAGCAATACATTCAGTTATTGTCTATATGTCTTCAATTAAGTATTATGCACTTACTCGGTTTGCGTGCAGCAATCCTTATGTAATACCTCGATACTTTCCTGCACTGGAAGCATTTGTTCATCGAGGATTTCTTCTGTCTGTGATAGTTGCGGGACAGAGTCGGACCTGTGAGGATGCGCGGAAAAACAAGTGCGGGGTATAAAAATTGTAAAATTAGAAGAGTTTACATTGTTGTGGATTCTCTTGGATGTAAGCGTGTCTGTGGGTGGATTCAATATTCTTTAATAGAGTACATCCTCATGCAATATTAAAATATTTTCGCTTCTTATCCAATGATTTCCGACAACACATAGAGGGAAGAACGGACGGACGTCTTCTCTGGTGTATACTTAGGAACTAAAACATTTTACTTACTCTGTTAGACCGCAGTAGCCGACTTCTTCAAGCATTTCCTCCATAGGGAGGATTTCATCAGCCTCAATCTTAAAATCAGCTTCATGAGCTGCACTGGACACTGCTTCAGCTGCGCAGGGTATTAATGTGACCTTGGAAAGGGCAGCTCCAGGCTGCAAACTAGGTCTTTTTGTTGGGTCACCTGGACGTTCAATAAAATCACTTGGAAGGAAATGTTTCTCACACACGAAGTCATTTATTTTAAAAAACATTGCACAGCTTTCATTCCATCTGCAACGCAATGGTGAAAGTGTTAACAAAAACTTTTTTAGGCTACATGAAAAACTTTCTATTAGTTTCTTAAGAATGTGGTAACAAAACTACCCGAAACTCATGTGCGGTATTAGTGCTATCCTTTTTTTGCCCATGAAGGGTCAAATATACTTTCACATGTAGCTGTCTCGCTTACTCATGATAATACTATCAGTTAGTTAACTGATAAATTAACCAATATATGTTATGTTAACTTTCGGTAGGCTTACCTTTTAATTCTGTTAGTTGTTACGTAAACAAGAGGTAGGAATGGTGTAAAATATGGTTAGCTCTTAATGTAAAGAATGGAAAAAGCTAACGTAGAAAATATGTAGTACTAACGTAAAATTAAAAAAATTTATGGTGTTTTTTAAATCAAAAACAAAACTTAAAATTATAAATGAGATCATACTTATTTAGAGATCATATTAATACATTTATAGATATAAAAACGTTAAAAATTAAATTTAAACAATCGTTCATTTACTTGAAGACCGAATTTAAACAATCGTTCATTTACTTGAAGACCGAAAAAAAAGGAAGGGTGCGCTGAGGTAACGAGTCCTGAAGCGGTGGAGTCCCAAAAGGATTTAATCGTGGAAGGGTGCCGGAAGCCGCAAGGTGACCTGCCGGGCCTGGTGGACGATAAAACTCCGAAAGGAGTGGAATTGTCAGCCAGTCCCGTCGGAGCTTCAGCGATAGGGAACGACGCTGATTCCGAGGCAAAGCGACTCCGTGTTAGGGAGAAGCAGAAGCAGAGGAGGAAGCGAAAGAGGGCGGGCACAACCGATGGGGAGAATGCTTTGGAGTCCCCCGTCAGTAAAATGGCGGACCAATTCCAAAGCATGTCATGCGATGAGTCCACCCCGGAGACGAACGAGCGGAAAAGATTCAGGGAGCAGCCTGGACCTTTCGGCGAAGTCGTTACAGGGACGACTCGAACCGGTGAGTCGGAAGGTGGACAGCTTACGGCTGTTAGCTCTTCGGCTAAGGATGGGGATGGGGAAGGTGGACATCCTGTAAAGGTTGATAGCCTTCCACATAAAGGAAGGACGATGGGAGCTGGTGGACGACCCTCAAAAGTCGATAGCCAGGGCAAATCGTGGAGGGCTGATAGCCAGAAACCGAGCGGTAGTAAAACTTTGCCAAAACAAAGGGTTGCGGACGCGAAGTCGAAGGCTTTAGCTGGAGGAAGATCAAACCAGGTAGGGGTTATTGGAAGCTGCCGGACATCCTATGCTATGGTAGCAGAAAAAGACCTCTTAATGGGCATCGTAGATTGCTCCATCAATGGTCAGTTGGGAGAGTCTCAGTTAGCGGTCTTTAAATCCGCTCTCTTGGAGTCTCTCGACACCATCGATGAGAGTGATGGCGATGTAGGTTTTGTGGGCAATGCAAACTTGGAGGATGGAATAATTGTACTTAAGTGCAAGAACCCATCATCCAAGGTATGGCTGTGCCGAAACGTGACAAAGCTCAAGAACTTATGGGAAGGGGCTGAGTTGCGGATCGACCGACTGTACGCATTGAAGGACGTTAGAAGGATGTTCATCTTTGTCTACGGAACTTCTGAAGGCAAGGAGGTCATCCTTAGGAGGTTGCAGACCCAGAACCGGTGCGTTGCAGACACTTCTAAATGGAGAGTTAGTAACGTAACGAAGTTCGGAGATGCAAAGAAAGGAGGCGTCAAGCTCACCGTGTGGTGCCGGAAGGATGAGATGGAGGCAATCAGGTTGGCAGGAGGGAAACTCAACTGCGGCCTTGATCAAGCTCTCATCAAATTCGAAAAGGATGCAAGGTGAGTGCGATGGAACCCCTGGTACGGGGCTGGTGGGGAATCCTGCAAGGGAAGAACCACCAGGGCGGGTGGTGGGCCCGTACCAGGAAAACCTCATTGTGTGTCAACTCAATCTACACCATAGTAGGGCAGCATCAGCAATGATGATGCGTTGCATGGAGGAGGATGGAATTGACATAGCATCAGGAACCTTGGATTCTTCACAATAGAATTAAAGGTCTCTCAGAGCGAAAGGCCACGCTGTACCAACCAGTAACAGATGGCAGACGACGGACTTGTATCTTGGTGAGACATGGTATACTAGCGGTACATATGCCACACCTATGTTCCCCGGATCTCACCGTTGTGAGAATCGGGGACGGTACAGGTGCTTGTATGGTAGCTTCAGCGTATCTTCCCTACGACTCTCCAGACCAACCACCTTCAAAAGAGGTGGAGAATCTGGTAAAGTACTGTGAGGAAAGGAACATTGGAGTGATGATAGGATGTGATGCTAATGCGCACAATACTGCGTGGGGTAGCACCAACAACAACGACAGAGGAGAGCAATTGCTTGAGTTTGTGGAGAGGTACAATCTGTTGGTAGCAAATAGAGGAGCACAACCGACTTTCGTTGATGCGAGGCGAGCGGAAGTGATTGATGTAACTCTCATCTGCAGGAAGATTCTGAACAGAATAAAAAATTGGAGGGTCGTGGATAGGCTAACCATGTCGGACCACAGATCCATACAGTTTGAATTCAAGTACGGAATCCGACGCCAGCGGAATCGCAGGAAGGTCAGGATTCCCAAGAATACAGATTCTGCGAAATATAAGGCGAAGTTGAGGGAAACACTGACCCAAAAAGCGATAAAAGTACCAGGGAATACGGTGGAAGTAGAAAGTCATGTCAAACACCTTAGCTCGGCCATGGTCGAAGCCTACGAGGTGGCATGCCCAATACTTTCAGTAGACGATGGTGATCCAACGCCATGGTGGTGCACGGAAATCGAATCTCTGAAGAAGAAGGTTAGGAAGGCCTTCAACCTGCACATGAGAGGGGGAACCCCAGAAACATGGGCAAATTACAAGGCACGGAAAAGGGAACTGAAGTACCTCATACGACAACGGAAAAGGCAGTCGTGGAGAGACTTCTGTTCTGGGATGGAAACTATATCAGAAGCATGTAGGCTTCAGAAAATGGTTTCAAAAGACCCATTCTCCAAAGTGGGACTGATCCGAAAGAAGGATGGAACCATGGCAGAGAACCTAGAGGAGTCCATGGAAGTTCTGATGGAGGTGCACTTTCCTGGAAGTTTTAAGTCTGATGACCCGTGGACACTTTTGAAGAAAGGAATGCACAGGGTTGACAGGCTGGAAGCCGAAAGGATGATCACTATGGACGGGGTGAGGAGTGCTATACGCTCATTTGCTCCGTACAAAACATCAGGGATGGACGGTATATTCCCTGCTATGATGCAGTGGGGGGAAGATCTCATTGCACCTAGGCTGTGGGGTATATTCGTTACTTGCCTAGCGACTGGGTATGTTCCGAGAGTCTGGAGAGAGGCGAAAGTTGTCTTTCTTCCGAAGCCTGGAAAAAAAGATTATGCGGAGGCAAAGTCGTTCAGACCGATCAGCCTAACATCTTTTCTCCTGAAAACGATGGAAAGAGTGATGGTTGACTGTCTTGAGAGCACCTCGCTGACGCAAAATCCTCTGAGTAGATGCCAACATGCATATAGAGCAGGTAGGTCTACGGAAAGTGCTCTTCACGAATTGGTAAGAGTGACTGAAAAGGAGGTATTTTCAGGAGGCATTGCGATGGCCACATTTATGGACATCGAGGGTGCTTTCGACAAAATATGCTTTGGAAGGCTGCGGCAAGCCCTGACAGAACGCAATGTAAGCCCAATGATAGCAAATTGGGTGGACAATATGCTCAAACACATGGCTGTCAACATGCAGAATGGTAGAGTAAAGACTAGAGGTAGAGTAAGTAGAGGATGTCCCCAGGGCGGGGTGTTATCGCCAATCCTGTGGAACATAACTGTGGACTCACTACTGGTTAGACTGGATGAATCGGGCATACACACGATAGGGTATGCAGATGACATTGCGTTGGTGGTCCGCGGCAAGTTCATTGACACCATCTCTGACATCATGAAGGGAGCACTCCGAATGGTGGAGGAGTGGTGTCGAGAACAATGCCTTACCGTAAACGCAGGCAAGTCAGACAATATTCTCTTTACTAGAAAGAGGGTAGGCCTGAGTACAGAACCACTCAGACTTTTTGGAGCTGAAATCAACATGTCCACGAAAGTTAAATATCTAGGGGTAACCCTTGATAGCAAACTGAACTGGAACGAGCATGTAGAAGATAGGATTCAAAGAGCCAAGAGGGTTCTGTTCCAGTGCAGACGCGTTTGTGGTCTCAAATGGGGGCTAAACCCAGAGGCTATGAAATGGGCTTACACTATGATGGTTAGACCTGTCATCACGTACGCTTCGGTGATTTGGTGGACAAAAGTCAGCCAGAAAACCATTAAGAAGAGACTGGACAGAGTCCAACGGCTGGCGTGTGTTGGAATAACAGGTGCAATACGCACCACTCCAACAAGCGCAATGGAGGTTCTGTTAGGTATGCTGCCGTTGGAATTAGAAATAAAGAAAACAGCGGCGCTGTCAGCCCTCAGGATGTTGCGAAATGCTACGTGGCATGGGGCAACGGCCCTGCATGGTCATATTCGCATCCTTGATATTGTACAGAGAGATGTCAGGGAGGCGTTTATGCCTATGGATGGAAGGCAGAGAGTAAAAATAACAGAAAAATGTTATAAAACTCTTATAACGGATGGAGCCGTTTGTGAAGAAATCGCTGGTAGCGATATCAGTATATTCACAGACGGCTCTCTGATGAATGGCCGGGCCGGGGCAGGCGTGTACTCAAAAGAGTTAAGCCTATCCTGTGTACTGAGGTTGGGGAGGTTTGTGTCTGTATACCAGGCAGAAATGTTTGGCGTAGTGCATGCGCTGGACCACCTGATAGATGGCCGGATCAGTGGCAAGAAAATTGTCATCGCTCTCGACAATCAGTCTGTGATTAGGTGTATGCAACGGACAGACATCACTTCCAGGTTGGCCATAGAATGTCTTACAAAACTCAATAGGTGCGCCCAGACAAATGAGCTTACACTTATGTGGGTGAGAGGACACTCTGGCATAGAACAGAATGAAGAAGCTGATTCTTTAGCAAGAACAGGATCGGCAGAAGAATTCTGTGGACCAGAACCACGTATCGCCTTAGGCGACAATATGGTGGCAGGCCTTATTAAACAATGGACGGACTCGGAACACAGTAAAAGGTGGGAAGAAGCTGTTAATTGCAGGCAATCAAAGGCGGCCGTGAAGTGGTCTCGTAGTGAGGCAGCAAAAGTTATCCGATACAATCGAAGGACTTTAAGCTGGCTTACTGCACTGGTCACAGGACACGGTCCCTTCATGTACCATCTCGGGAAGATGACTCTGACCGAGGACGATGCGTGTAGGTTATGCCTAGCGGAGCCGGAAACAGCAGCACACATTCTGTGCCAGTGTCCGGCGCTGGCAAGCATAAGATTGACCACTCTGGGACGCCCATTTATTGGCGAAGCCGAGATTGGTCAACTAACCTATAAGGATATGCTTGAGGTGACAAAGGATGCTTACACGAGGAGCATGCTCACGTACGAGTACTCCGAGCAGTAGTACCCTTTGTCCAATAGGGGACGAAAAGGGACCCACTGTGGTCTGCTTCGGCAAATCCCCAACTTATTATATATATACTTGAAGACCGTCATAACTCACAAAACACGATGTTGGCATTTATGTTCTTTATATCATGCTTCATATTGTGTACAAATTTCATGTTGCTATTTTGAATACTCTCCGCGTGAGAAGAAAATATGGCTCCATCTTTTCATACAAGGTGTATGTCAATTGAAAACTTTAAACGCCTTTTCTGTAAAATCGCATTTTTCTGATATCAAATAAATCAGCCTTGTCGCTATCCACTCGGCTGGTAACACTATCCCCACCTAAAGAATCATCTAAAGAAACGCATTCCAACTGTTCAGCTTCTTGAATGCTTTTAAATTTCATGCATTTTTTAAAGCTATTTTTATTCATTTTATATTGATTTCTTGTCAAAACAATTTCTAAAACTTACACAACAACGAAACAATGAATGTTTTATTTTAACGAAAAGCTTTTTTTGCCGCTTTTTTTGACATAATGATTGAAAATAAAATTTTTCTATTGTTGTCTCATTCTAGCAAAACTGACGAATATGGAAATACTGTGAGTGTATTAGTTTCTGATTAGAAATATTTTGCATGTGTTAGAGTTTCGGGTAGGCATGCCTTGCAGGGAATGCTCTCATGATATTTTTCTGCTCTTATTTTCAAATAAGCATACCAATTTGAAAAAACGTCATAAAAACGAATAACCTTTAAATAATTAAATCATGGGTTGGCGAGTAGCTTCGTTATGGATACAAATTTCCATTTATTAACAACATCGTTCGCATAGCATAACAAAATGGCAAAGAATTATGCGCATGGACATTTTTATTTTTATTTATTTATATGTTAAAAGTTTTAGCGACCTTTTGAGTTTACAAAATTTGTTTTGACTGGCTTTAGGTCTTACAAAAGATTCGCCGCATCTGACATATTTGACAAGAACAAAATTAGATTAGCTTTTAAACCGTACAATATTTTAACAAGTCTTTTTAGTAAGACCAAAGATCCGATGGACAAACATGACCAATCTAAATTAATATACCTTATCCCATGTAATTCTGACGGCACCAATGTATGCAACAAGGTAAACATAGGGACAACTTAATCAAAATTAAGGACGCGGATTTTATCCCACAAATCGGATATTAAAGCAGGCCACAATAATAACCAAAAAACAGCACTTGTTTTGCACTGTTTAAAAGAGTGTCACATTCCCAACTTCGACAAAGTGAAAATTTTACAACGAGAGAACGATTACTCCAAAAGACTTACTCTTGAGATGCTCCACATATCACATACGCTAAGCAACATAAGCATCAATTACAAGATAAGAAGTAGCAAGGGGGAAAATTTGCATTAGTAGAATTTGCATTAGTTAAGTGTAATACGTTAATTTTCAAGTGTAAGAATTGTTTTATTTGTTTTTCAGATTTTGTAAATTTATGTAAAAATTTTTGTAACTTAAATATTTTTATTGTGTTTATTATTTCTTCAGTTTAATCGAAAATAAAAATCAACACCAAAATTAAATATAAAATAATTTTTTATATATTTTGAAGACCTAAAGCCAGTCAAAACAAATTTTGATTTATTTATATATTTAAAAGAAGCAAGCATAAGTACAATAAGAACAATCTCTTTTATAGTACAGTATAGTTAAACAGTTAGAAATAATAACAACTCAAAGCAACTTAAGATTTAACAAAGCAAATTAATAATAATAATTAAAAATTATACAAATTTAGATAAAAAAAGCAACTTAATAAAATTAACACAATATTGGAATTAAAATGTTTTCTTAAAGAGTAAATGAAAAATAAAACAGAAATATGAGAAAAAGGAGTAGAAAAGAAGTAATTCTAAGGAGCAGAAAAGAAGGATAATACTGATTTCCTAAAAGTGGGTCTCCCCCTGACCTCCCTAAGGCTTCGTGGCAGACCATTCCACAACCTAATGGCGTTGATGAAAAACAAGTGGGAACTGTTTAGCGAAAAATGCCTCGGAATTATCATGACATGGCTTCTTCTAGACGTACCAAACAGTATTTTATCATACATATACCTTGGTGTTTTATTAAAGATTAACTAATAAAAATAAATGCAGTTTCTCGCCTTGAGATAAGCAATTATATCACAACCAAGTATTGCATTTCGGAAACTGGAAAGACGATCATATTTTTGAAGACCATAAACATAACGAGTGGCATAATTAAACGCAATCTGAAGTTTTAATTGGGACGAGGAATCTAGTTTACTGTACACTATTTCAGAAAAAGATATAACAGGTAAAACAAGTTGAATTACTAACTTACGCCTAATATCAACTGGAGTTACACTGGCAGATAATCTTAGGTTACGCAACACTTTACTTACAACACTATTAACATGGTCAACACATGACAGAGAAGAATTTAAATGGAAGCCTAGATTCACAATTTTCGGCACAACAATAAGCTTATTTGATCTAATAAACAAATCAGGAACATCATTTAAACAAGACTTCTTACAAACAGGGAAAACATATGACTTGGAAGAATTAAGTATAAGATCATTGTTTCTAGCCCATTCATTAACATTATTTAAGTCTTCATTCAACCTGCATCCAAGGTCATCAATGAGACCAGTGTAGTGTACTTACATACATGTACATACATCATACAAACATCCACCTAAAAAGACCTTCACTTTAATGACCTACAGTTGTCTAACATACGACAACAATAATAAGAAAACATATCAACATAATATGTTGACAAATTCCAAAATTTAACTCTAAAAAAAACCTCAACGTAAACACAACTAATTGCAGCTTGAAGTGCATTCTTATGAAGTGCATTTATCACCCCTTTGCGTTTGTGCCGCTAGATACCGCACAAGTTGAAACGCGTCAGCGGTGTTGTGTTACAAGTGCATTGCACAGAAAAACACACTACAACAACAACAGGCGATAAGTCGAACAAGTGCCTATGACGTTAAAGTCAAGGCCATGAATTCAAGCGAACCAATTAATGTTGAGGAAAATAATTAAATTAAGGGGAATAAGAAAAAAGGTTAACAAACTGAAAGTGATTGGTCGATTATCGATTTTTAAAACTAAGTCCAAAAAATATTGGAATTGAAGGAGGAGTCTTGGGAATAGTGGTAAAATTATTGTAAGAAAAATACTTGTAAAAATACTTTATAAGCCAATACATTTTTTAATAAAGATCAGATTTTAACTAAGACTTAAACTGAGCTCATCAGCTCAATGTTCCATTTAACTTCTCAAACTCGGCTCTTTAGCCGAAAATAAAGCGAGGCTCTCCAGCCAACAAAAATAGCGGATTGGTGCGCTTAAACATCAATCACTTTCATCACGACAGGCTTATTCGTGATAAGTGAATTCTTTCTACTACTATCTATTCTTTTCACAATAAATTTCAACACACCCTACATGGCGATCCTACCAACTTTCTTGGATTCTTTTGACGCAGAAAAGAAATAGAATACAGAATACAAGGCGATTCGATTTTAAATGCAACATGGGTGCCTACATATTATTAACTACTACAGACGTGATGCGGATGCAACGAGCGCCACAAGCATTGGCAAAGCTCACAAATGCGAAACGAGTTCGTTTAAAATTTGAGCATTTCAACATGATCAGAATCACAAAATTACAAATTTTTCGTAGTTAAATTCATGCTTTGAAACTATTTTATTTCATTATTTTATTATTTTGTAAAGCTATGAAAAATTTTAAAATTTTATTCATCCATACGAAGTCATTTGGCCAAAAATAAAACTTTTAGTACACATTATAATTTAGTAATACTATTAAGAAATATTTTAATCAATTAATGAAAATTTAAAAGTAATTAACTTAATAAAATGTGTAAATCAATAAAATATCTAAAACTAATTTAATTTCTTTATAGTTAAAGAATTTGTTCAACGTATCAATACATTTTTCAACTATTTTCAATCTGAAAAATTAACAAAATTTTACAAAGCTAGGCTATTATAAGTTACAAATATTAATAAATAGAAGTAAGTTAAATGAAAACAACAACAAGAATATAAAGATGTTAATTAATAACTAATGAAATGTAATTAAAAAATATAAAATTTAACGCCGAGAAGTAAGGAAATACAAATAAGGATTAAATTAAAGTTTTTAGAGACCTATTTATAAATGATTATTTCTATTTAATTTTGCAACTTCAATTTAATTTAGTGTAGCTCATTACTCATAATAATACCCCAATGGATTGCACCCCAGTAGATGGGATTACTCCTTTTAAATATCAAGTCTAACCTATATAGGAATAAACTTTTTCAAACCATATTTATACGGACAAAAATTTATAGTTGTTACAGATCACAGACCTTTAGTTTCATTATTTAGTCACAATAATCCGTCATCAAAAATGACCAGAATCAGACTCGACCTATCTGATTATGATTTTACAATAGTATTTAAACAAGGTAAAATAAATACAAATGCGGACGCGCTATCGCGAATAAAGATAGATTCAGATATTTTAAAAAAAAAATGATACCAACAGACGAAGCGAGCAATATAAAAAAAGCCATGGTAATAACAAGGGGAAATAAAAAGAAGCAAGAAGAACTTGGAAGTGATGAAAATGCATCTTATCAGGAGCGTCATGAACTCTTTATATGGGATTGCATATCAATTAGCGATATAAGAAACGTACGTAAATTAAAATTTGACATAAGCGATAAAAATATGAATAGAAATGATACTAGTATCAATATATTAAATGATATTGTGCACGTGCGATGTAGCGATAATTCGACGAATCCAGATTCGACTTCGATGAAGCTATCATCAAGAATAAATAATAAAAATATGCATGCACGATCTAATGATAATTCAGCGACTCTAGAGCCGATTCTGAAGAAATTAGTATCTAAAATGAACAAATTAAATATTAAATAACTAGCGCTAGATGAGAAAGATAAAATATTTGAAATTATGCATAAAGAAGAATTAAAAAAAATATATAATATGCTGCAGCAGAAAATGAAACATGATAATTAAGAATCGTTAAAAATATTAATATTTCAACCCCCAAAAAGAATTACAAACAAACCCAGGCAACACAAAATAATTCAAGAATACCATGACACCACAAGGAGGACACTTAGGTATTAGAAAGACTATCCTCAAACTAAAACAACGCTATGTATGGAAACATATGCGACAGATGGTAAAAAACTACATAAACAAATGTATATATTGCGCTCGTAACAAACAAACAAGACACATTAAACAAAAAATGACAATTACCGACACTCCGAATACAAGTTTCGAAACTATAGCAATTGACACGGTCGGACCATTAAAAATTTCAAACGGTTATAGGTACGTACTGACTATGCAATGTGAACTTTTTGAAAATTTGTTATTGCACATCCAATAGAATCAAAAGATGCAAAAACAATAGCCCAAACACTAGTAGAACAATTAATTTTAAAATACGGATTTTTCGAAAAACTTAAATCTGACAGAGGTACAGAGTTCACGAATGAACTGTTAAAAAACGTTTGTGACCTACTTAAAATAACACAAGTTTTCTCAGCACCCTATCACCACGAAACGATAGGAGCTCTTGAAAGAAACCACAGGGTACTTAACGAATATCTTCTATCCTTTGCTGATGATTATGAATGGGATAAATGGATTCCATATTACACGTTCGCATATAATACAACACCACATATTGATACATCGTACTCACCATACGAACTCATTTTTGGTAAATTACCAAACATCTCGAATGATTTAACAAAAGAAAATGAACCAGTCTACAATCTAGAAAACTATGCAAATGAACTAAAATTAAGACTTAGAAATTCCATTAATAAAGCAAGAGAAATAATAAAAACAGTTAAACAAAAACGAAAACTTGCTTATGACAAAAATGTAAATACCTCAGATTTCCGCAAAGGAGATCATGTATTTGTTAAATTAGAAACTAAGAAAAATAATCCATAGAGAAGGTGTAAATTCTATTATAGAAATAAATAATAAACGTAAAAAATTTCATAATAATATGTTAAAAAAAAATTATAACACATAATTAAAGAATAACAATTTAAGGAATCTTACTCATTTAATCAAAACTTTATTGTATAATATCCTTTTTCATTAATATTACTCAAAAAGAAATGTATATAATTTCATTTAACTATACACAATCATTTTTAAAGAAATATAGAATTTAACGTTAGAATATAAATGGCCATTCTACCAAATAAGTTAAACATAACGTTATCATAATTACAACTTTATATAAAGCTAATAAATAGATTAAAACAATTATCTTTTAAAATTGTATAAAATTTTAATACTACACACAAACATATACTTTTCCAAAACTCCAAAATCTTAAAAATTTATCTTTGCAAGTAAATTTTTCGCTTAAGGGTGAGGGTGTAGTGTACTTGCATACATGTACATACATCATGTAAACATCCACCTAAAAAGACCTTCACTTTAATGACCTACAGTTGTCTAACATACGACAACAATAATAAGAAAACATATCAACATAATATGTTGACAAATTCCCAAATTTAACTCTAAAAAAAACCTCAACGTAAACACAACTAATTGCAGCTTGAAGTGCATTCTTATGAAGTGCATTTAGCACCCCTTTGCGTTTGTGCCGCTAGATACCGCACAAGTTGAAACGCGTCAGCGGTGTTGTGTTACAAGTGCATTGCACAGAAAAACACACTACAACAACAACAGGTGATAAGTCGAACAAGTGCCTATGACGTTAAAGTCAAGGCCATGAATTCAAGCGAACCAATTAATGTTGAGGAAAATAATTAAATTAAGGGGAATAAGAAAAACGGTTAACAGACTGAAAGTGATTGGTCGATTATCGATTTTTAAAACTAAATCCAAAAAATATTGGAATTGAAGGAGGAGTCTTGGGAATAGTGGTAAAATTATTGTAAGAAAAATACTTGTAAAAATACTTTATAAGCCAATACATTTTTTAATAAAGATCAGATTTTAACTAAGACTTAAACTGAGTTCATCAGCTCAATGTTCCATTTAACTTCTCAAACTCGGCTCTTTAGCCGAAAATAAAGCGAGGCTCTCTAGCCAACAAAAATAGCGGATTGGTGCGCTTAAACATCAATCACTTTCATCACGACAGGCTTATTCGTGATAAGTGAATTCTTTCTACTACTATCTATTCTTTTCACAATAAATTTCAACACACCCTACACCAGTTGTACGTGAAAGATACAATTGGACTACATCAGCGTATACGTAAACAGTATCATGATTACAAACAGAAAAAATGTCATTTAAAAACATAGAAAACAGAAGGGGGCCAAGTATAGAACCCTGAGTGACACCATTTAAGACGTTTTTGTACCCTGACGACAATTGACCAATTTTTACTTTTTGAAGCCTATTGCACAAGTAGCTGGACATTAAATCAACGCCACTTTAACCGAAACCAAACAATAACTTAAGCTTACGACACAAAGTTTGATGATTAACTTTATCAAACGCTTTCGAGAAATCTGACAAGCACAAAAGCGTCATAAACCCAGCATCATAATGTGGCCGTATATCATCAATTATCTTAACAACTGCAGACAAACAACTATGCCCAGCACGAAAACAAGATTGAAAAGGAGATATAAAGTTATTATTGACTAAATGGTCTATTATTTGTTGAGCCATAAGTTTTTCACAAATTTAGACACATCTTTTTAGACAAATTTAGACATCTTTAGAAGCTGTGATTAAAGGTTTTTGGGTGATCACAGAGTCGAAAATGCGGAGCTTTTGGTGAACAATTTGCTGATTGGGTAAAAAAATGGGTACCTGGATATCTTTAAAGATTTTTTTCATTCCAATCTTCCGGTATCACCAGGATGTAAAAATACTTGAAGGACGGTTTCAAGATCGTTGTGATGCCGCTATTTTAGGAGATTACTGCTGGCGATTAAAGCGAGCAGATAATTCATAACAAAAAATAAAAAGTTGAATATTTTAAAGTTCTTGTGCTCAATTAATACTTTTTACCATATATGTTATATTAATATGTGTGCAGATATATTAATAATAACTTTGTTGTCAGTCTTACTTAAATTTACTTACTTGCACTTTCTTACTTACTTTCTTACTGTCTGCTCACGATTTAATTTTTTACTAATAATTGTTATTTGTTATACCGAAAAAATAGTACATGACAGAAAAAATTATGAGTTATTCTTAAGCTATAAGTATGAATAAATAATCACGGTCAATTTAAGTGGCTACTTGATTTTTTTTTTAATTTGTAACGCAGTGTAGTTATTAATTATGTAGGAGTAGGAAATGGACATAGGACGACGAGAAGTGGACTTATGTACTAACGCGTGCAACGCTGGTAACCAAACAGTGCAAGACGAAGAGGGAAACAAATAAAGTAATCAGACAGGCAGTTGCCACCGAGACGTGAACCACGACGAATTTAAAAGTAGTCAGTCAGTCGTTTCTTGTCGTTGTTAAGTGAAGTAATTAAATTGTAACACGTGAAAAGCCATTAAGCTAATTAAATTTAACTATGTAAAAACTATTAAAAACTATTTAAAACTATGTAAAACTATATCAAACTATGGTTATGAACTAAATAAAACTATCTCACAAGAATTAAATCTAGTGCCCTCTTAATTTAATATCGGCAATCCTAAAAGTGGTGTCAGAAGTGAAATTGTTGCCCAGTGCAGTGCAGTGCAGTGCAAATAATATGTAGCTAACAAAACAGTTCGTAAAAAGAAAGTTTGTTAAATTGTTTTATAAATTAAAATGTACTACATAAAGGTACATGACTAAAACTAAGACTTAGAAATTCCATTAATAAAGCAAGAGAAATAATAAAAACAGTTAAACAAAAACGAAAACTTGCTTATGACAAAAATGTAAATACCTCAGATTTCCGCAAAGGAGATCATGTATTTGTTAAATTAGAAACTAAGAAAAATAATCCATAGAGAAGGTGTAAATTCTATTATAGAAATAAATAATAAACGTAAAAAATTTCATTATAATATGTTAAAAAAAAAATTATAACACATAATTAAAGAATAACAATTTAAGGAATCTTACTCATTTAATCAAAACTTTATTGTATAATATCCTTTTTCATTAATATTACTCAAAAAGAAATGTATATAATTTCATTTAACTATACACAATCATTTTTAAAGAAATATAGAATTTAACGTTAGAATATAAATGGCCATTCTACCAAATAAGTTAAACATAACGTTATCATAATTACAACTTTATATAAAGCTAAGAAATAGATTAAAACAATTATCTTTTAAAATTGTATAAAATTTTAATACTACACACAAACATATACTTTTCCAAAACTCCAAAATCTTAAAAATTTATCTTTGCAAGTAAATTTTTCGCTTAAGGGTGAGGGTGTAGTGTACTTGCATACATGTACATACATCATGTAAACATCCACCTAAAAAGACCTTCACTTTAATGACCTACAGTTGTCTAACATACGACAACAATAATAAGAAAACATATCAACATAATATGTTGACAAATTCCCAAATTTAACTCTAAAAAAAACCTCAACGTAAACACAACTAATTGCAGCAGTTACATGACAAACATTAAGCATAATTACGCGCAACAAAATATGCTAACAAAATCAAATGCAAAGTTGAAATGTGCTAAATTAAAAGAAGCAAAAACAAAAAGATCAGGCGAACACGTAAAATAAGCCAAGAACATTCACAGTGCATTTAAGTGACAACCGTAGCGTCATACAAACACGAAGCAAAATGGTGGTGATGACTTCGTTAAATAGCATCTGCATCAACCAATTTAGTTAAAGTCCACAGTGCAGTAGTAAGAAGCAGCGAGAAGAACAACAGTAAATAGAAGCGAGAAGAGCAAGAGTAAAAAGAAGCAAGAATATCTGCAATGAAAAGCAACAACAGAATGACAGCGAACCGATAGAAAAGCAATGAAGAAAAATACAACACGAAACAAAGCGATAGGAAAAAGCAAGACGGTAAACAAATACATATAATAAAAACTTCAATTGGAAAAGAACATAAGCAGAAACAACATAAAATTTTCTGATGTCGGTGTTTTATTTATATTAAACGCAATATTATACATTTTATGATTTATCAATTAACCTTATGTTGGTAAAGAGCTGTAAAATTTTAAAATTAAATATTTCTTACACATTAACGTATGAAATGTGAAACCAAAAACTAATTAACTCCTATGAACTAGTATATTTACTTCATTTCTATAATATTTATAAACTTACATATCTATTTTAATTGCAATTCAATTAAGTTTAATATAGTATTTACAATTGTTTCAACATACGAGGACCATGGACGCTCAGACGGTTTTAAAAGAAAAGCTTTAAGCAGTTGGGTTAAGTGAGCATGGAAAGAAAAGTGTTCTGCGGGACATACTCCTTCGTCATTACAATCTTGTACAAAGCGAGGATGAAGAAAGTGATGTTGATGAATCAACATATGAGGAAGCAGCGAGTCCAAATCATATGCAAGAAATTTCAGTGGTTAAAAATAATTTTAGTCTGAGGGACATTGAGGATAGTGTTAGTGCATTTACGGGTAATAGCTCACATGACGTTAATCAGTGGGTGAATGAATTTGAAGACATAGCTGACACGGTTGGTTGGAGTGACTTGCAGAAGTATGTGTACGGCAAGCAGCTCTTGAAGGGAGCAGCAAAACTTTTTATGCGTGGTTTGACAAATATAAAGAGCTGGAATGTACTAAAAGAAGCATTAATTGCAGAATTCGGTACAGTAATGTGTGCATCTGAGGTTCACAATACTCTTAGGAATAGAAGAAAACATCAGAAAGAAACTTTGCAAAAATACTTGTATGTTTTAATTGAGATCGGTAAACCGATTGCGCTTGACAAGCAAAGCATTATTTCCTATTTTGTTGACGGGATACCAGACACAAGAGCGAATAAGACAATCTTATACCAGTCAAGGTCATTGATTGATCTAAAGCAGCAAATCCGTGTTTATGAAAAAATTAAAGGTCCTTCTCTATCATTAAATAGGGTAAATGCACCAGTATTTGGAAGTAATAAAGTAGAAGACAAAAATTATAGTCAAGCCGAAGGTAAGAAATGTTTTAAGTGTAACAAGGATGAGCATATCGCCAGAGACTGTCGTAGCAATAACATAACTTGTTTTAAGTGCAAACAGATAGGTCACTATTCATACCAGTGCAAAGATAACCCAGTAGTTCAAAAAGGCGTCAAAACTGAGCGTATTAATACATTGAGAAATGATAAAGCTAAAATTGTTGAGCGTCGTTGCAACATGATATTTACTGATGTTTTGATAAATAATGTTCGGTTTAGTGCGTTGGTAGATACACGGTGCGATTTATGCATTTTACGTTACGACACGTTCAGAATGCTGGGTGGCCTTGAATTGAGGGGAAATATAATAAATTTGGTAGGTGTTGGTAAAGGTAAATTAACAACGTTAGGCTCCATTGATTCGCTAATTATGGTTAACAACGCAGTTCTGCGAATAACATTTCATGTTGTTAGCGAGAATGATTTAATTTATGCAGCAATATTAGGTAACAACGTTCTTGAATATGTAGATATTTTCATTAGTAAGGAAGGCGCCGTATTTATTTCAAAAGAGAAAAGTTTGGTAAATAGAGATAATGTATTTATTCAAGAAATTCCAGCAATAGAAAGTGAATTATTTACTCAATGAATTCGAAGCGTTGTGTTTGAACACATTCAAAGACACTGGTACACAGTTGCCAGATCTGGACCTATTTTATTTAAAAACGGCAGAAATCGAATATATAGAAAAGCTTATAACTTGTTATGCGCCAATAAAACCAGCTAGTTCACCTGTCGAGATGAAGCTAATTCTTACCGACGATATCCCAGTATACCAGACGCCCAGGAAAACTTCATATAGCGATAAATGCATTATAGAAGATCAGATCAGGGAGTGGTTAGATGAAAAAATAATTGTGCCTAGTTTTTCCGCGTACGCATCGCCAGTCGTGTTGGTTAGTAAGAAAAATGTTAAAAAACGATTATGCTGCGATTATCGAAAATTAAATACAAAGATTATAAAAGACAATTTTCCTATGGCAGTTATAGATGAGGTATTAGAAAGGTTGCAGGCCGCAAAAATTTTTTGTACGTTAGATTTAACAAACGGTTTCTTTCATGTGCCCGTTGAGGAAAGTTCTAGGAAATACACATCGTTTGTGACACATAATGGCCAGTACGAGTTTTGTTACGTACCTTTTGGCATTTCAAATTCTCCCGCGGTTTTCTGTCGCTATGTGCATGCAATTTTTCACGAATTAATTAGTAACGGCACAATGGTTATGTATATGGATGACATTGTTATTCCAGCCAAGGACGAACAAGAAAGTCTTTATAAGTTAAAAGCAGTGCTAGATGTAGGAAGTCGAAACGGTTTGCGTTTTATTTGGTCCAAGTGTCAATTCTTAAAAAATAAAATACTTTCCTAGGATATATAGTTGAAAATGGCACAATATTACCATCAATTGAGAAGACCACAGCAGTTAGCAATTTTCCTACGCCGTCAAACAGAAAGGAGTTGCAACGTTTTTTAGGGCTCACGTCTTATTTTCGACGTTTTGTAGATGGCTATGCAAAGATAGCCAAGCTGTTATTACTTAGCTTAACTTATAACGTTATTACGTTATACTTACTTCGAAAAAATGGAAAGTTTAGTATTGGAGAAGAGCAACTGATTGCAATTCAGGAGCTCAAGCAGGCGTTGAGTAATGCGCCCACATTAAAACTTTTTAACCCTAAGGCAATGACAGAGATCCATACTGATGCATCCAAGTTTGGATATGGTGCGGTCATGCTTCAGAAAAATTCAGTAGATCAATTGTTACATCCTATAGAGTACATGAGTAGAAAAACTCAAGCATACGAAGAAAAGTATAGCTCGTATGAATTAGAAGTCCTCGCAATTATTCAAGCTCTCAAGAAATGGCGTGTGTATTTAAAGGATGTTAAGTTTAAAATCGTGACAGACTGCAACGCTTTTGCTCAGACTATAAGAAAAAAGACGTGCCTGATAGAGTAATGCGATGGGTGATGTATCTACAAGTATATAATTATGAAATAGAGCACAGGGCGGGATCGCGTATGAAGCACGTGGATGCTCTCAGCCGCGTTTATTGTCTTTTGGTCGAAGACTCATTAAAGCACCGTATAGGTGAAGCGCAGGGTAAGGATGACTGGTTGAGGGCAATAAAACAGATTTTGTAAGACATGGAATACTTTTTCTTGAAAAATGACCTTGTGTATAAAGATCCAGTTAAGGAACTTTTAGTCATTCCATCTGTTGTGGAAAAAGAAATAATTCAGCTAGCTCATCACCAAGGTCACTTTGCAGCCAAAAAAAAAACGCAAGATTTAATTGAGAAATGTTATTTTATACCAAATTTAAATTCAAAAGTAAGCAAAATTGTGAAAGGGTGCATTGAATGCATAGTTACTGATGCGAAGTTAGGGAAGAAAGAAGGCTTCTTAACGCCAACAGACAAGGCTAACGAACCCTTAGGCACGTATCACATTGATCACGTTGGTCCACTCACAGATACGTATAAGAAATATAATCACATTCTAGTAGTTATTGATGGGTTTTCTAAGTTTGTTTGGTTGTATCCAACAAAGTCGACTGGAACTGGGGAAGTAATAGAGAAACTGGAGCGACAGGCTGCGATTTTCGGAAATCCTAAGCGTATTGTTACCGACAGAGGAACTGCGTTCACTTCTAATGCGTTTCAGCAGTATTGTCAACATGAAAACATTCAACATCTTTTAATTGCAACTGGGGAACCGCGAGGTAATGGCCAAGTTGAGCGCGTTCATCGAATAGTCATTCCAATGTTATCGAAGCTTTGCCACAGTAACCCCGAGAACTGGTATCGTCACGTGAGCAAAATTCAACAAATTATGAATAGTACAGCACCTCGAAGTACAAAGGCATCGCCTTTCGAAATTCTTACTGGCATTAATATGCGAACTGTTGATTACCCTGACTTGAGACAATATTTAGATGAAGCAACTATTGAGGAACTCGATGCTGAGCGAGATACTTTGCGAACCATAGCACGCGAAAATATATTAAAAATGCAAAAAGCAAATCGTAAAACCTATGATAGTAAGCGTAAGTCGGAAACTGCTTATAAAGTAGGAGACTTAGTTGCAATAAAGCGAACACAATTTGGAACAAATTTAAAATTTAAGCCAAAGTATCTCGGTCCATATCGAATAACCGAAAAGTTAAATCACGGTCGTATAAAGTTCAGAAGATAGGAGAAAATGAGGGAGCTTTTCAGACGGTTACAGTATGCGAGTTTATGAAACCATGGACATCATCATTCGGGTCGAATGAGATTTCAGGACAGCCGAATGTAGGAGTAGGAATTGGACATAGGACGACGAGAAGTGGACTTATGTACTAACGCGTGCAACGCTGGTAACCAAACAGTGCAAGACGAAGAGGGAGACAAATAAAGTAAACGGACAGTTGCCACCGAGACGTGAACCACGACGAATTTAAAAGTAGTCAGTCAGTCGTTTCTTGTCGTTGTTAAGTGAAGTAATTAAATTGTAATACGTGAAAAGCCATTAAGCTAATTAAATTAAACTATGTAAAAACTATTAAAAACTTTTTAAAACTATGTAAAACTATTTCAAACTATGGTTATGAACTAAATAAAACTATCTTACAAGAATTAAATCTAGTGCCCTCTTAATTTAATATCGGCAATCCTACAATTATAATCTGAAAATTTTACACAATCTTTTTCAAAGTTCTGTAAATATACCTAAAAAGTTTAGAGTTTACTCTTTCCAAAAAATATAAATGAAAATTGCATATTTTTCGGCCTGTTTAACTAGACCGGCCATTAATAATTGCCGTTTTTATACTGCTATTAATAAATAACGAAAGCAAGGCCTTAATTTTATTATTTTTGTACTTGAAAATTTTTTGTATGAGTCCTCTTTATGAACACTCATAGAACACTCATAAAAATTATTCTTTTATGAGTCCCCTTTATGAACACTCATAAAATATGCATAAAAAGGATTCTTTTATGACTCCATTTTATGAACACTCATAAAACATGCATAAAAATTATTCTTTTATGAGTCCTTTTTATGAACATTCATTAAACACGCAAAAAAGTATTATTTTATGCGTTCTTTTTATAACACTCATAAAACAAGCATTAAAAGGATTATTTTATGACTCATTTTTATGAACACTCATAAAACACTCACATAAATGACGCATTTTAGAGCCTTATTTTGTGAGGCCTCATAAAATGTTTGCTGGGAAGATGCTCGGGTCCTTCAAAATAAATTCCAATTATTTTGCTTATAACTTGTTTACATTTAATATGATTTTTAAAGTAATTAAACTCCCTTCTTTTAGTCATCCAGCATTATCCAAATACACCTACTTTTGCGTTATGTAAAAAGAGAATGTAATAAGTTCAATATGCAAATAAGTTAAGAATATTTTAAGATTTGAATATGAAATTTGTATGGAAATTTAAATTATGTATTAAAAAAAAAATCGAAATGTCGTGGTGTCAACACGAATTATTGTGTGCTCTTGATAAATTAAGCAAACTTCTTTATAAACAAACTCTGAAAAAAATCAAAATGCCTTGTATTTGTGCAGCTAGAGTCGAACGCCATCTCGACAATTAAAAAAAATCAAATGTGTTAATTGCAATGAGTTTTTCCATTGTCATTGCGTAAATTTTAAAAAAAAATTATATAGAATTTATGCAAAAAAAAATCAATTTTATAAGTGTTTGTCGGCTCGAAGATCATCAATTCGTTCTCCGCCAATTCTACTTCCTAATGCCTCAAAAACAATAGTGAAGTACCGCCAAAACCTCCCGGGAAAAGTGAGTCATCTTCAAGTCCACAAACCGAGTCGACTACGTTTTTGCTCAAGTTGATCGAGAAACAAAACCAAATAATGGAATAACAGCTTGAAAAACAAAGCGAACAGATCGCCTCTCAGATTGCCGCTCAAATAAACGAAAAACTCACCACCGCAATACAAACAAGTGAGAAAAGAATATTAGAGGCGCTCCGACGCAATGTTGCTGATATGCGCTGCGAGATTTATGGCGACACTACGAGAGTGAGTCACCTCGAAAAGAATGCAGCTGATATAGCCTTGCTAAAAGCTGAGAGAGTTGACCTAAAAACGCATATCAAACGTCAGGAAAATTCAACTGTCGCATGTGATCTGCGCATAAACGGTATTTCCCACAACTAAAACGAAAGTCTTTATACAATTTTTACTAATATATGCTCATTAGGGCGGGTCGATTTATTTTTCGACAATTTCCCTATGATTTCCGTATTCTATGGGTTATTCCATGAAAATTTGCCAAAGGAACCATACCTCTATCGTTAAAATCGAGTCCCCTACTTTTTGTTGGTAGATTTTTTCCCAAATTGACGTTCGTATGAAATATTACCTACACGTTCACATCCATAACTCAAAAACTATCGATCGGGTTTAATCGCCAGTAGGCGATTTTAAGCCCAAATTTATCGAATTCGGTTGATTAATTCATGCGATATTGCTAAAACAAAATAACAAAATAATAAATCGCATGAATTAATCAACCGAATTCGATAAATTTGGGCTTAAACTCTTCGTTTTGAATTGTAAATTGAATTAAATAATGGATTGAGCCAAAAAAATGGCCATGAAAGTAATATTCTTGGACAAAATCATGAAAAAATGGAAAAATGGTCCAAAATTTGGACAAAAATGCCCGTAACTTTTGAACCGTTGGACCAATGTTGGAGATTTTTTTTTTTGTAAATTGATCAAAATGAGCTCACCTTTCCAACGCGCTTACTGGCGATTTTACCCGATCGATAGTTTTTGAGTTATGGATGTGAACGTGTAGGTAATATTTCATACGAACGTCAATTTGGGAAAAAAACTACCAACAAAAAGTAGGGGACTCGATTTTAACGATAGAGGTATGGTTCCTTCGGCAAATTTTCATGGAATAACCCATAGAATACGGAAATCATAGGGAAATTGGTGAATTTTTTCACTCCCTACAAATCGACCCGCCCTAATGCTCATCAATTAACAATCGAACCACCAAACATTAAAACAATCTTTCGCATAAAAAACACTAAGTCCGCACGCACTTCTTACGATGCATAACTTATTATAAAGCTCCTTACACCGAGAGCTTTATCGATCAGAGACATGGTTCTATGCCGAAATTCCAGATGTATTGTTTATGTTAAATGGGCTTAAAATTTTTCGGGCAGATAGACAGCGACACGCTGGAGGTGATGCTATTTATGTGCGAAATAATATTCCGTGTGAGCTTACTCAAAAATCTGCTCACGATAGTGCGATTGAATCTGTGTTTATTTCGGTCTCAAATGGTTGTGAGAAAATGCTAATTGGTCAGTGTTGCCACTTTGAGAGTAATTTCTCAAAACGTGAGGAATTTAAAGTAGCTGTGAGTAATTTTTGAGGAATATTTGAGGAATTTGAAAATTTTTAGAATTTTTTTAATATACATACAAAAAAACTTTGGCAGCACCTTTTTCTGGTTGGTAGAAACATAACTTTAAAATAAACTGAACACTGAACTTTCCGATTGCGTTTCGCAGTCACTATAAAAAAATTTAAACAACTGCAGACGAACTTACTAATTGGCGTACGGTTTTAGCTAAAATCAGTTTAAGCATAAAATAAATACAAGAAAAAGGATAAATGGTTGCGGTCTGCATCGGGAGCAAAGGCATGCATTGACTATTATTTCTATTGTAGCAATTATCGATTAACTCTTTAAATCAACAAAAAAAAAATTTTACACATTGGCAATTTTGACCATATTTTTATGTTGACTAATTTTTATGTGATACCGTTAGTTTTGCGAAATCCGACTTAGTGATGTCATATTACACCATTGTCCTAATTGGGTTAGAGATATTTTAGAGCACTCCTTGATGTAAAAGACAGCAAAAACGAGCATATAAATTCAATCAAATTTGGCTGTTTAAAATCTTAATA
The DNA here is from genome assembly GCA_963920525.1 of Dichetophora obliterata. Taxonomy (NCBI): domain Eukaryota; kingdom Metazoa; phylum Arthropoda; class Insecta; order Diptera; family Sciomyzidae; genus Dichetophora; species Dichetophora obliterata. Next base: position 139,696,216 of record OY986439.1, read on the forward strand.
ATGAGTGGAGATTATTTTTACCTCGATTATTTTTTAGATCCAGAGTCGTATTAAAAACGAGTTTTTAATGTAAAAAATTTAGTAGATATATTTGTTTTCAAATTGAGAAAAAGTAATATCATTTTTAGTTATTTAGTAAATAATATCACTAGTTTGAGAAACCGACTCGATACAAAAACAGTTTTATCATTTAATAAGCTTTTATTTTTACTAAAAAAGGAATTAATAAAAATAGTGATGACCTATATGAATCAAATAAAAACATGTTGGAATTGAATTGGAAAAAATAAATTTCCATATATATAATTTATGCTCATAACTAAAATTTTTTAACAAAAACATCTTAACATTAAAAAGTCTTAACATTTTTTTAAGGAACGCATAAAGCGTTTTAACCCTTTGACGACGAGTGGGTAAGAAATAGCGCCCATTTACATTTTTAAGTCGTGTGAGCACAATTGTCTAGATATTTTCATAAAATTAGGCTTAGAGGATGAGAAATCAATGTGGCTTTTAACGTGTGTTATTTTTCGAACTAACTTTAATTTTAAGAGAAAGAAAAAAACTAGGAAGTCAAAATATATTTTTTCCATAGGTTTCATAACCACAAACGATTTTAAGATACGAGCGGATACATTTTCTCATCCAAATTACGTCAAAACCTTTTTGAAGCTGCTCCAACAAAGTAAAAAATACGTTTTCCGGATTGGTTTTTTTCGGATTTATTCAATAGTTAAAGTGAAAAAAAAATTTTAAATTTCAAATTCACTCTTATATAGATATATGACATCGGTGATGACAATTCCACAAAAAAATTTACATCCGTTTGCTTGTCGTCCTCAAAGGGTTAATATAGATATCCAATAAGATAGAAATTATATAGGAAAATATATATTTGTGTATGTTAACTGGATAAATAAAATATCGTTTGAAAAAAAAGTTTTGAGGAATTTCATTAAAATTTGAGGACTTTTTGAGGAATTTGGGTATTAAAAAGTGGCAACACTGTCATTGTTACTGTTTACCGTCCAAACCGTAATGTAGATACTTCATCTCTCATAAGCAGTATTGAAAACTTATCTTTATCTTATACGCACACTATCATAGCAGAAGCGCGTTCCTGTAACAAAATCGGCAAGTTACCGATTTGTGTGACGTCACGCGTTATCGATCCCTAGTTACCGATTTCGTGACAACTAATGTTTGTGTAAGTTAAATCGGTAAAAATTTGGTCCGTGATGAAAAAGAACACAAATCGAGAAGAAACGTTGCGAAATTGAGTTAAATGGCAAGCAGCTGTCAACTTGCATTTATTTTATTTTATGTGCGCTAAAATTTTATAAAAAAACGTGAAGGTCTTTTTATTAAAAAGTGATTATTTGATTATTTATATGTGTTATAATGTTTTCAGAAATAATCAACTATTATGAATGTAAATAATTTGACAATAAGTGATATGTGATATAAGATTAGCAAATATTTGCAACCGGGTTCTTTTGCATTGCTCTAACAAATATTTTGTTTCTTAAATTTTCTTCTTTTATGTATATTTGCATTCTTTTTAAATCGCATTACCTTGAAAGTTAAAACGTTTTAAAACAAAAACAATAGTATAATCAGAGTATTACAATAAAAAAAAGGAACTTAAGCGAAAGTATCAGTTATAGAATATTAATTGCGAGTACTTGTTATTTAATATATACACAACATTACTGTCATTAATACAGATCGGTAGAATTCTCATTTGCCGCAGAGTGAGTGAGAAAAACATGAAGTTTTATCGACTCACTTTTCTTACACAAACACTTTTTGTAAAGATTCTATTGAAGTGAAATCGGAACATGTGACAACTTATCGATTTGGAACAAACGAATAGAACAGAAATCGATTCGGATTATTACACAAACAGTGTAGGTGAGAATTACGTCAGAGTGACGTCAAATCGGTAACATGGATCGGTAACTGCGATCGTTACGAGTTACAAGAACGAGCTACAGGAGACTTTAATAGCAACACAATTACGGAAAGTCATTCAACTAATGACATGCGTGATTTAGGGCTTTTTCAGTAAATAACTCCACACTTACTCACTTTACACATTCAACTAATGCTCTCATAGATCTATTGAAAATAACATATCCAAAGTACTTCTGTACGATCAACTGTCAGCACTGAATTTTTCCAAGCCCATTTTCCTTGCTTTTGATTTTCATATGGAAAAGCCGCCATTTTCTTTCAGTTTTCGTGATCTTAAAAACATTGATTATTGGCGGCTTGAACAAGAAACTCGAGAGATAAATTGACAAGTTATTTATGAAATGCCATCGATTGGAAACCAGGTAAATTATCTGTAGCAAAATATTGTAAGCTTATATTGGGAGAAATTCACCCAATCAAAACTAGAAGTGTTAAAATTCAGCAAAAGCCTTGGTTTAATGGTTATATCAAAATAATTATAACGGCGCTAAAAGTTGGAATCGCTACGCAATCGCTGGAAGCAATTCAACAACCAAAGTTGTATGCTGAATTTAAAGAAATGAGGAAAAAAGGCAACTAATGAAATAGTAGCTGCTAAGAGAAGATTTTATGGTGAAAAATACAAAAATGCAGTTGATTCAAAAAAGATATGGAAAGAAATCCGAGAAATTGGAGTAGGAAAGAACTTGCCTGCTGTAAGTGATGCTGTCAATGTGAATGAACAAAACCGAAATTTTGTTAATGTACCAGTGCATATAGTTGATGAAAATGTTTGCACAAATTCAAATAGTCCTTCGCCCTCCGTCCTTAGCCCAGATATAAACTTTTCATTCCGTTGCGTTGGTCAAAATGAGGTACTGTCCCGTCTTCTATCAATAAAGTCAAGCGTCAAGGGTTTCGATGAAATTCATCTATTATTTCTAAAAATGTTATTACCCGTAGTTTTACGATACATTACACATATTTTCAACACAATTCTTACTAATTCTTTCTTCCCAAAATATTGGAAAGAAGCCAAAACAATTCCAATACCAAAATCTCTCAACGAATTTAGACCTGTTGCTATTCTGTCTTACATGGCCAAGGCTTTTGAAGTAATTCTTTACAATCAAACTAACAAATTTATCTGCGACAATAAGCTGCTAACCGACCGGCAGTGAGGTTTTAGGACAAAGAGGAGCTGCGTTATAGCTCTAATAGATGAAGCTGAAGAGATTAGAGCGGGCTTGGATGATAGAAAACTTAACTTTTTAATTCTTCTTGATCATTCTAAGGCCTTCGATACAGTTGACCATGGCATCCTTTATTCGAAATTAATCAACATGTTTAACTTCTCTCATACAGCAGCAAACCTGTTCAAGTCATATCTTTCTAATAGATACCAAGCAGTATTTATCAATAACACGACATCAGAATTCTTAAAGGCTAACAGGGGAACACCTCAGGGCTCTGTTATTGGGCCTCTCCTGTTTTCTATGTATGCTAATGACTTACCCACGGTTCTTCAAAATTGCAAAGTCCACATGTACGCTGACGACGTCCAATTGTATTTAAGCTGTAAACTAGACTGTATTTCTAATTGTATTTCTGTCATCAACAACGATTTAGCACGCATAACAACTTGGGCAGGAAAAAATGGCTTGTGTCTTAACCCAAAAAAGTCTAAGTATATAGTCATCTCTAAAAAACTATCTTAAGCAACTTCACAATTCACTTCATTAATTCTTTGATTTGGTACACACACATTGGCATTGCAATAGGCAAGGTTTATGTACTGTGCTTAGAGTACTGTGGGTTTCACAACATTTCACACCACTCAAAATTAGACTGCTTATAGCTAAAGCTTATTTATGCTTGCGAAATTTATGCAAATTGCGATTCTGTTAATAAACAAAAACTAAATGTTGCTTTTAACAACATTGCTAGTGCTATGTTTGGTCTAAAAATATTTAAAATCCTAACTAAATATTTTAAACAAGGGTTTTGGCTTTAAGCGTGCCACGCATTATGTGAAGGCCGCAAGGCCAATTTATATAAATAAAAAAGGAAGGCAATGCTGCCAGTCTGTCTTTCATAAAATAACTGTGTTTTATTCTAAATTAAATTTTCTTTTATAATAATTGGTTACAGTATTTCCTTAATCTAGGACACACCCATTTTCCAGTCACATTTCCAATATATTTCATTTAACCAATCATTTAAGATTGTTGTGAATCAAATGTGCAGACTTGCATTTATGACTTCCGCAGAAATGCAATACCAACCATTTGTTCACATACTGACCCACATGTTCTAATTAAAATATCATCAGCTCTTTGTCAACACCGCTAGTGGCTGCTTGCGCTTGTCTAAAATTCGTGATTCATTCATAATTACTATTTCTTTTATTGTTTACGTTCATGCCGTTTTAACACTAGATATGTTTATGGATTAAAACGTACTGATCTATGGGATAATGCGACACTATGCAATACGCATCTGCAACATGACCTTTGATAACATTCTTAGATTCCGTACTTTACTATTGCTGCATAAGGTGTTATACACTGGTGAGCCAGCTTGTTTGCACAACCGTTTTACGGATTCTCGTTCCAATCGATCCTATTCGTTAATGCAATTGCGTCACTTCTGTTTGACATCTGAAAGACAAATATTTTATAATTTAAGTATTAATTTCAAAACAAAAATTGTTTTTATTTATTTTTGCGACTGTTTAAGAGAATTTTAGGTAACAAATTAAAATTGGCGCTTTTGCGCTATATATGGTTAAGTTAATGCAATAAAAACTACGTTGTTCTCTTTTCATCCCAACGCACAGCTTTTGTTGTAGTTTCAAAGAAACACACAACAACAACGAAACCAAATCTATAAGCAGAAACAGCATCAAAGTCAATCAAAATACGAACTGCTTTCAAGAAAATAATTTAATTTTTTATTAAAACGTTAATTTTAAGACAAAACCAATGATCGTAAATGCATGTCTCCGCTGACTTTTTTGTTGGTATTGGAAAGATCTTTCATATGTTCATACATAATTTTCAGATATATTATACTGTTAAGGCAGGAAATGGAAAAATGTGCCGATTTTTACCAAAAATTGAGATTAAAGCCAGTTTATTAGTCAATAACTTGTTCGCTAATATACTACTATATTAAAATTTTGAGTATACATGAATTATCTATGATCAATTATAATTCCAATAGTGAAAATTTCACATATATCCGTACAGCGGTTCTTGAGTTTACCGGCAGCCACAAAAATGCAAAATGTATATATTATATTTAAGGGGTCATGAAACGAGACCAAAACCTCAATTCTTTTTTTTTATTTTTCGATAGCATATGATGTGTAGAATATGCTCCTAAAGCGGTTTGGCTGATAACAATTGCATAAATGCTATGTTCGCACTAAGAGCTGAATGCGCATTTACAAAATCCACATTTGCTAACGGCCCTTTACTTGTTGTAGGAGTAACAGGGACAAAAATATATAGTAAATGCTCTAAGTGCGCATTTAGCTCTCAGTACGAACAAAGCATAAAAAAGTTATCGCATACGAATGGAGCCCATATTTTCATAAAGAAACTCGAAAAAATTGTTAACCAAATCTTATAACGCGTTTTCTAAAAATTCATGTTCTTCAAGCTGGTCTCCACGATATCTCAATAACTAAAGTTTATGGATTGACTTGGATTTTTTTTTCATTTTAAAGTAGATACAATTTATTGGATTATTAACCTAGATTCAGATAAATTTGCCGATTTGTTTTTAGGGCTCTTTAAAGAACAAAAAATGTGAAAAAACAATACTAAAAATTAACATATCCGCTATTATTGTATTTCGCAACTATTTATTGATATTATAAGTTCAAGCTCCAATAAATATAATATAATTTTTTTACATTTCTTGATTTTTTTATATAAGATGACATGAACGCGCTTTGCGATGGATACCGTTTGGGTACCTTTTTATTCAACGTGACGTTTGACGGCGTATTGACTCTTCACATTACACTTTTATGCACAAAAAATATTTTTCTTATCTTTTAGAATCAATAAATAACTGCGAAAAAAAACACAAGATTTCCGTTTACTTCCTTCTATAAAAAAATTAAGAACATCACCTTGTTTTTGGATCTCTAGATAAGATCCTGCCCTTATCTAAATATCTGCTACCCAAACTAAGCGTATACAATTTTTAATGTATCTTCATGTAACGGCAAAACCAAATAATTTAGAATATTTGTATATTTGTTGAAACGTCATATGATTAAATGGCCGATGAGAACGTCATCATATAAAACTTTAACAGTGGGTTTGTCGCAGCTGAATCACTCAAGACTACTGCAGTGGAATTCCCAAACGCCTTTACGACGATTTTCGATTTTGTTAGTTAGCAAAAACTGTAATTTTCTATAAACGTGGCATGCACAATGACCGATAACGACAACGATTATTATCGTTAAACTTTGGGAATTCCACTACTGAAGAGGAAATTTACGAAACAGGCTGTCTAGTCTGCTGTGTGATTGACTCTGTAGAGAGTTGTTGTTGTCTTCTTCAAACTTACTTGATCTAAAAAGCTCACAATTAAAATCATGTAAATATTCAAAGAATAGATCACAAATAGTTATCAAATTTAATATTTGTGTGTTTATTTAGTATATAAAAATATTCTGGGTTGTGAACCCCCCTTATCTGCGGCGTTGACATCAAGCCCAAGATAGAACTGAATAACTCAATAATTAAAAATGTAATACTTAATAAACTAGTTTTCGTTTTGTTTATTTCCTTTTATTCATTACTACACTGGGTCAAACAACTTATAATACATCGCGGCTGACTTGAAAATCTTGCTGCATTGACTTTACAAGCGCAGCATAATTATTATCTGATCTAGTGAGAATAGAAAAAAGAAAATAACTCTTTAACAAAAAGGGCATTGCTCAAGAGATCAATTTATTAGGCAAACAAAAATTTAATTAATTTTATTTGAGAATACGGGAAGGAGTTTTGGAAAGCAGTGAGAAATTAAATACTGGTACTTTTAGTATATATATTAGAAAATAATTTTAAATAAAGGGAGTCTTGTACCATTTTTCGATACAGCCATTTAGATCAGCACATAAGGTATCAGCTAGGAATCTTTTTATAAAGGTCCCCTCATCTTGATTCTCCACAATTATGTGAAGAGATATCAGCTGATCTAATGCTGATATCCGCCTTGGGCTAAAAATGTAAGGGTGGCAGAGAGTTTGTTGATTGCTGGAATTGAAGTGGAGCACTAAGGTGCTTGTAATAAGTAAGCAATTTATTACAAACATGAAATCCTCTTTATTCAATCGAAAGTTTTTAATGAACATACAAAATATGATTTATTACCACCAAGCTTATTTTTCTGTATTTTGTTAACATCGTATAACTCAGACCGAAAATATTGGAACTGTCCCGAAGAATTGTCCTTTTTGTGAGTTCCTAAGGAAAATTTTCTTCAAAATCATACAAAATTGCTACCGAATCCATTGTTTTTGTTCTTTATTACACACACGATCTAATATTAACAAAAAAAAAACACTTTCACTTCTGCTGATGACTTTTATTTGTAAATATATTTTAACATTTTCTCCGACATTTCGAATTTTTTTACAGTTTTCAAACGCAGTGTTGTATACTTATTACAAAAAATCTTATATCCGTATGATAGGTAACACGAACAGTCTTGCGAAGTATTTACATTGTGTGATTTTGTTTTCAATTCGCTTGTTTCTGTACGAAGCTCGCACTCGAGAGCAGATTCTTTTCTGCAGCATTTTTTGTCATTTGTTAAATGAGTGAAGAATCAGACATCGTCATCGATTTCAACTCGTTTAAAAGGTGACAAAATATTCACTGACTCGGCTGATAAAGCGAACCTATTGGCTAGATTGTTTGCACAAAATTCCACTCTGTCGGATAGTAATCAGCCACTGCCCTTCGTCGAGGGTGGATCTTCGGCTTGAGATTTACTTTCGAACGAGAGCTGTTAAAAGGGTCCTTACAAATCTCAAAGTAAACAAATCCTCTGGTCCTGATGGCATACAGCCAATTGTGCTTAAGGAACAGGAAAATTCCCTCCTTGTTGGAAGGTGGCAAATGTTGAGCCTAAAAAGGAAGATGCCACAAACCCTGTAAACTACCGACTCATTGCGATGTGCTCTACGCTTTCTAAAGTTATGGAGAGCGTAATAAACTTCAACGTTATGAACTATCTGGAACACAACCATCTGCTCAGTGACCGTCAATATGGTTTCCGTATGGCTCGCTCTACTGGTGATTTTATGGCATTTTTAACCGAAGAATGGAATCAAAGCGTTTAATTTTTTAATTGTTGCTCTAGATATTTCAAAAGCGTTTGGCCGAGTGTGGCATAAAGCGCTCGTGTCGAAACTTGTTACATATGGTTTTGGTGTTAATTTTGCTCGATGAATTACGTGTTTCCGCAAGGACAGAACAATTGGCGTCGTAGTTGACGGTATTTAGTCCGAGGAGCACGCCATCAACGCCGTCTATTGCTTTGTTTGTTTAAGTTTTTATCAACGACCTTCTGTCGTTGGTGCATAACCCAATACATTCATTTGCTGACGACAGCAGCACCCAGTATCGAATTTCATGTCTACACATGCCTTCAAACAGACCTGCGCGCAGTAGATTTGAGCTTGCGGACTACTTCCACGCTCGCTTCCAAGTCTTACTTCTTTTTAGTATGAAACGGGATAAACGTGCAGGCCTGCAACGTTCGCTTTTACTTGCAGGCCTACAAGCAGGGCTGTAGAACATGCTGTCCGCTCACTCACACACTAACATTGATGAGAGATGTGCGTCAAATGTACATGCGTGGGCAGGCGTGTAAACAGGCCTGCTCGCTGGTATTACAAGAAGGCCTGGCTATCGCATATATAATCCGCTCTTATTATAAAAAGAAAAAGAATTTCGCATTTGAGCTGAGATTACACTACTTTTTGCGGTGTTTTTTTTACATTTTTTAGACAATTTATAGAAAAATAAATACTCTAAAAATTATTGCACAAAATTTTACACAATTTTTCTCAACATGCCCAGTGAAATTTCATACAAGTCAACGACGATCAGCGCTCAGTCGACAATAGCCAGCAGTTGAAATATGAGCGCCATACGTGACAAATTGGAATAGCGACCGGACGCGCGTGCAGTTGTCTGCATAGAACGGTGGGAAAATGCAATGCTTGCAATGCTTGCATTTTCACACAGCTCAGGCTAAGCCCTATCGTTCGACTCTTATCTTATCTTTATTTTATGCTTCTTCTTATATCTAGATTAGTATTTAAGCTATTAAAAATTGTTAGCTCGGTTCTGTTACTTTTTGTACGCGCTACGACAATAAACTTGAACTTGGTAAAAATTCGTGTGTTTTAATATCTGGCCCGTTGGGCATTGGCTAGTATTGGACTAGCCAATGCGGCCATGAACATTTTTTTAGTGTACTCCAGGGGAGACACTTTAACTGGCGCCCGAGCAGGGACCTGATGGAGAGGTGGATCCTTTAAACTTTCCCAGTAATAAGCTGCATAGGAAATAATTCTCGAGAAAATCTAACCAGTATTTTATAAACTAATAAAACGCGAGCTGCGACTCTGGATTCTATCCAGACCCTCCAGTTCTATAAACAATAAAAATTAAACCAAAAAAATATAACACTATTTCAAAAAACTTGCCAGTTTTCTATAAACTAATTAAGTGAGAGCTGCGAAACTGGACTCCATCCAGACCTTCCAGTTCTATAAACAACACAAAAAAGTTAAACGAAAAACCTAGCGGCAATTCCACTATTCACATGGGAACATAGTGGAGATTACAAAAGGAGTTGAAGGGTCCAGTGAGGAAAACCATACCATAGTAGGTTGCTGCACTGTACTCACCGCAGTTGTTGCAGCAACTAAACTGGAATAATATGGTCCCTACGTCCAGTCCGTCAGGTTCTATAGTAGGTGGGACTTTCACATCGAAAACCCACCTACTTCTAGTTTTCCACCTGCTTCAATAAATTGTCAACATATTTTATCTTTCCTTAGAGAACTATTGCAGTGAATAAAAGTATAATAAAGAATAAAAGTAAAATGTGGCAGAAGTTGTAAGTGAAGGCAAAAATTTATAAAATCAAAAACTGTGAATTGCAAAAAAAAAGGGTGGAAAAACATAATAAAAAGAAGAAAAAAATTTTTAAAATTTATAAAATCAAAAAATACAAATTGCTTTAAAAAAGGGTGAAAAACACAATGTAAAAAAATTTAATTGACCAAAAATTACAAATCAAAATTTATGAAAAAAATAAGAAAAAAACACAAAAATTGTGAATTAAGATAGCAATGCTAAAATTGTGAATTGAACATGAAAAACCAAAAAAATTTTTATGAAAAAGTAATATAAAAAAATACAAAAATTGTGTATTAAGATAGCAATGTAAAACCCGCGAATTGTAAAGAAAATAAAAAAGCATTTAAAAATTTATAGAAAAGTAATAAGAAAACAAACAAAAATTGTGAATTGAGAACTGTAAAAAATAAAAAAAGAATCTAAATTTATGAAAAAAACATATAATAAGAAAATACAAAAATTGTAAGTTGCAAAAAATTTTGTACAGAAAAAAGTCAACAATTATAATTTAAAAGCTGGAATTCGTGAGTATCTCTTTTTCCTTTTTTATTATTTAAAAATTATTTCAGAAATGGAGGAAGTTCGCACTTCATTGGTGGGGCTCACTGGGGCTGTAAATGCTGCTTTGGCACAAATCAAGGCCATAGAGACTCGCTTAAGGCTACTCGAAACCCCCCCCTGCACCTTCTCAAACATCAGGTAGGTTGGTAGGGAATGAAGTGGTCCCATTGTGCAGACCATCAAACGAGAATGACCTTAGGGAAATAAGCAAACTTCCCGACTGTGTTAAGGAGTTGCAGGTTTTCGACGGTAATCCCGTCCAATATATATCCTGGGTGCACAACGTAGAGTGCATCTTAAAGGATTATGAAATAGTATATATATAATAAGTTGGGGATTAGCCGAATCAGACCACAGTGGGTCCCTTTTCGTCCCCTATTGGACAAAGGGTACTACTGCTCGGAGTACTCGTACGTGAGCATGCTCCTCGTGTAAGCATCCTTTGTCACCTCAAGCATATCCTTATAGGTTAGTTGACCAATCTCGGCTTCGCCAATAAATGGGCGTCCCAGAGTGGTCAATCTTATGCTTGCCAGCGCCGGACACTGGCACAGAATGTGTGCTGCTGTTTCCGGCTCCTCTAGGCATAACCTACACGCATCGTCCTCGGTCAGAGTCATCTTCCCGAGATGGTACATGAAGGGACCGTGTCCTGTGACCAGTGCAGTAAGCAAGCTTAAAGTCCTTCGATTGTATCGGATAACTTTTGCTGCCTCACTACGAGACCACTTCACGGCCGCCTTTGATTGCCTGCAGTTAACAGCTTCTTCCCACCTTTTACTGTGTTCCGAGTCCGTCCATTGTTTAATAAGGCCTGCCACCATATTGTCGCCTATGGCGATACGTGGTTCTGGTCCACAGAATTCTTCTGCTGATCCTGTTCTTGCTAAAGAATCAGCTTCTTCATTCTGTTCTATGCCAGAGTGTCCTCTCACCCACATAAGTGTAAGCTCATTTGTCTGGGCGCACCTATTGAGTTTTGTAAGACATTCTATGGCCAACCTGGAAGTGATGTCTGTCCGTTGCATACACCTAATCACAGACTGATTGTCGAGAGCGATGACAATTTTCTTGCCACTGATCCGGCCATCTATAAGGTGGTCCAGCGCATGCACTACGCCAAACATTTCTGCCTGGTATACAGACACAAACCTCCCCAACCTCAGTACACAGGATAGGCTTAACTCTTTTGAGTACACGCCTGCCCCAGCCCGGCCATTCATCAGAGAGCCGTCTGTGAATATACTGATATCGCTACCAGCGATTTCTTCACAAACGGCTCCATCCGTTATAAGAGTTTTATAACATTTTTCTGTTATTTTTACTCTCTGCCTTCCATCCATAGGCATAAACGCCTCCCTGACATCTCTCTGTACAATATCAAGGATGCGAATATGACCATGCAGGCCGTTGCCCCATGCCACGTAGCATTTCGCAACATCCTGAGGGCTGACAGCGCCGCTGTTTTCTTTATTTCTAAATCCAACGGCAGCATACCTAACAGAACCTCCATTGCGCTTGTTGGAGTGGTGCGTATTGCACCTGTTATTCCAACACACGCCAGCCGTTGGACTCTGTCCAGTCTCTTCTTAATGGTTTTCTGGCTGACTTTTGTCCACCAAATCACCGAAGCGTACGTGATGACAGGTCTAACCACCATAGTGTAAACCCATTTCATAGCCTCTGGGTTTAGCCCCCATTTGAGACCACAAACGCGTCTGCACTGGAACAGAACCCTCTTGGCTCTTTGAATCCTATCTTCTACATGCTCGTTCCAGTTCAGTTTGCTATCAAAGGTTACCCCTAGATATTTAACTTTCGTGGACATGTTGATTTCAGCTCCAAAAAGTCTGAGTGGTTCTGTACTCAGGCCTACCCTCTTTCTAGTAAAGAGAATATTGTCTGACTTGCCTGCGTTTACGGTAAGGCCTTGTTCTCGACACCACTCCTCCACCATTCGGAGTGCTCCCTTCATGATGTCAGAGATGGTGTCAATGAACTTGCCGCGGACCACCAACGCAATGTCATCTGCATACCCTATCGTGTGTATGCCCGATTCATCCAGTCTAACCAGTAGTGAGTCCACAGTTATGTTCCACAGAGTTGGCGATAACACCCCGCCCTGGGGACATCCTCTACTTACTCTACCTCTAGTCTTTACTCTACCATTCTGCATGTTGACAGCCCTGTGTTTGAGCATATTGTCCACCCAATTTGCTATCATTGGGCTTACATTGCGTTCTGTCAGGGCTTGCCGCAGCCTTCCAAAGCATATTTTGTCGAAAGCACCCTCGATGTCCATAAATGTGGCCATCGCAATGCCTCCTGAAAATACCTCCTTTTCAGTCACTCTTACTAATTCGTGAAAAGCACTCTCCGTAGACCTACCTGCTCTATATGCATGTTGGCATCTACTCAGAGGATTTTGCATCAGCGAGGTGCTCTCAAGACAGTCAACCATCACTCTTTCCATCGTTTTCAAGAGAAAAGATGTTAGGCTGATCGGTCTGAACGACTTCGCCTCCGCATAATCTTTTTTTCCAGGCTTCGGAAGAAAGACAACTTTCGCCTCTCTCCAGACTCTCGGAACATACCCAGTCGCTAGGCAAGTAACGAATATACCCCACAGCCTAGGTGCAATGAGATCTTCCCCCCATTGCATCCATAGCAGGGAATATACCGTCCATCCCTGATGTTTTGTACGGAGAAAATGAGCGTATAGCACTCCTCACCCCGTCCATAGTGATCATCCTTTCGGCTTCCAGCCTGTCAACCCTGTGCATTCCTTTCTTCAAGGGTGTCCACGGGTCATCAGACTTAAAACTTCCAGGAAAGTGCACCTCCATCAGAACTTCCATGGACTCCTCTAGGTTCTCTGCCATGGTTCCATCCTTCTTTCGGATCAGTCCCACTTTGGAGAATGGGTCTTTTGAAACCATTTTCTGAAGCCTACATGCTTCTGATATAGTTTCCATCCCAGAACAGAAGTCTCTCCACGACTGCCTTTTCCGTTGTCGTATGAGGTACTTTAGTTCCCTTTTCCGTGCCTTGTAATTTGCCCATGTTTCTGGGGTTCCCCCTCTCATGTGCAGGATGGAGGCCTTCCTAACCTTCTTCTTCAGAGATTCGATTTCCTTGCACCACCATGGCGTTGGATCACCATCGTCTACTGAAAGTATTGGGCATGCCACCTCGTAGGCTTCGACCATGGCCGAGCTAAGGTGTTTGACATGACTTTCTACTTCCACCGTATTCTCTGGTACTTTTATCGCTTTTTGGGTCAGTGTTTCCCTCAACTTCGCCTTATATTTCACAGGATCTGTATTCTTGGGAATCCTGACCTTCCTGCTATTCCGCTGGCGTCGGATTCCGTACTTGAAATCAAACTGTATGGATCTGTGGTCCGACATGGTTAGCCTATCCATGACCCTCCAATTTTTTATTCTGTTCAGAATCTTCCTGCAGATGAGAGTTACATCAATCACTTCCGCTCGCCTCGCATCAACGAAAGTCGGTTGTGCTCCTCTATTTGCTACCAACAGATTGTACCTCTCCACAAACTCAAGCAATTGCTCTCCTCTGTCGTTGTTGTTGGTGCTACCCCACGCAGTATTGTGCGCGTTAGTATCACATCCTATCATCACTCCAATGTTCCTTTCCTCACAGTACTTTACCAGATTCTCCACCTCTTTTGAAGGTGGTTGGTCTGGAGAGTCGTAGGGAAGATACGCTGAAGCTACCATACAAGCACCTGTACCATCCCCAATTCTCACAACGGTGAGATCCGGGGAACATGGGTGTGGCATATGTACCGCTAGTATACCATGTCTCACCAAGATACAAGTCCGTCGTCTGCCATCTGTTAACCACGTCGCCACTGCAGTCGAGGTTCAAAGACCTAAACGCTGCAGGACTTACGTGGCTAGACTCCAGTAGGCCAAACTCAAAATCAAAAAGCAATAAAAATCCTAACTCCGATCGAGGCCCCACGTTGGGCGCCAATTCTGTCATGTTTCCGGAATAACTGCTTAAGTTTTGTAGAAAAGTGCAAGTTGCCAATTTTTAAATTTAAATCTTTCGTCAAAACTGCCGATGGGCGAATGCATTCAATCATAGGTGGCGTTAAAGCTAAAATTAATTTTGACAACAAAGAGCAGGAGATAGTCTTTTATTTAACGCCTTCCTTAAAAAGGGCATTGTTCTTAGGAGTAGATTTCATTAAAAAATTCAATCTCATGCAGCTCAAAGTCGATAGCATAACGACCAACAACATTGCTTTGGAGGAAGAAGTCCAAAGTCAGGCAACACCTAAAATGAAAGTTTTGACAGCGCAGCAACAACTAAAGCTTAACGCAGTGATAGCAAAATTTCCCTGCTTTACGAAGAAAGGTCTCGGCAAGACGTCTTTAGAAGAGCACTATATTGATACCGGCGACGCAGTGCCTGTGAAAGATAAGCACTATCTAGTGTCACCGGCTGTTCAGGGTCTCATGTTTGCGGAGCTGAATAGAATGCTTTCGCTGGAAGTCATTGAGTTGAGCGAGAGTCCATGGAACAATCGAGTGGCCTTCGTGCGAAAAGGCGAGAAATGTCGACTGTGCCTGGACGCTCGCAAGCTCAATGCACTCACAGTGAAGGACGCCTACCCACTTCCACACATAGAGGGATTGCTCAGTCGTCTTGGCGACACCCACTTTATCTCAAGTGTGGATCTTAAGGACGCCTTCTGGCAAATTCCGATTGCCGTCAGTAGTAGGGAAAAAACCGCCTTTACAGTGCCAGGTCGTCCGCTTTGTCAGTTTACCGTCATGCCGTTTGGGCTATGTAATGCCCAAAGGTTTGAGCCCAAAGGTTATGTTGGTTGATGGACAAAGTCGTGCAAGCCGATCTTCGTGAAAGCGTTTTCATCTATTTGGATGATCTCCTTGTTGTTTCCTCAGATTTCTATAGTCACCTCCAAAAGTTAGAGCAAGTAGCGCAGTTGTTAAGTTCGGCCAACCTAACCATAAATGTGGCCAAATCAAAATTGTGTTGTAGCGAGCTAAGGTATTTAGGTTATATTGTAGGCGAGGGTAAATTAAGACCAGACCCCGACAAGGTTCATGCCATTGACCGATATACCTATCCAAAAACTCCAAAGCAGGTACGAAGTTTTATGGGAGCCACGGGATGGTACCGTCGCTTTATTCGCGATTATGCTACTATTGCAGCACCTATTTTCGACACGCTGGAAAAAGCAAAAACTTTTGAGTTCGGTGATGAGGCAAAGAGCGCCTTCGACAAATTAAAAACAGCTCTAATTTCTAGTCCAGTCCTGGTACATCCAGATTTTACAAAACACTTTTATGTTCAAACCGACGCGTCCAACATTGGAATTGGCGGCGTTTTGTTTCAAAAAGACGATGAAGGTGGTGAACATCCGGTCGCCTACTATTCAAAGAAACTCACGCCTGCCCAGAAAAATTATTCGGTAACCGAGCGCGAATGTCTAGCTGTGGTAATGAGGATAACGAAGTTCAGAGCCTATATCGACCTAATGCCTTTCACAGTAGGCCTCTACTGCAGAGAGGGTCAGGTAACTTGGGACCACAGAACAAGCAATCCCAGAGCATGCATCCTAATGCAGAAAAATACTAAATATATTTGTCTTTCAGAATTTATGACGCGGGACCTAACAGTAATCGAGACTAACATCGAAACTGATGGCAAGCACCGCGCCATAGTGATCGCATCCGCATACTTTCCTGGGGACGATCTAAACATCCCCCCTGCAGGAAAGAGCAACTTCCACTAATCATCGGCTGTGACGCCAACGCACACCATACAATTTGGGGAAGCACCGACGTCAACACCAGAGGTGAGTACCTTTTAGAATTTCTTTTAAGTAGTAACCTAGACTTTTACAATGTGGGGGTAACACCTACTTTTGTCACTAGGGCTAGAGAAGAGGTCTTAGATCTCACCATAGGAAGCCCAGAGCTTGGGGATATGATTAGGGAATGGAGGGTATCAACGGAACCTTCAATGTCTGACCATAGAATAATAGAGTTTAGACTTGGGGCAAAATGTCAAGAGATAGAACCCAAAAGAAACCCAAGAAATACCAGTTGGGACAACTACACCAACACCCTGAAAGAAAACCTACAGAGCGTAAAAGCTAGGAGTAGAATTAGTAACATCCTAGAACTTGAACTTGAGAGCAGGTAAACAAAGCAGTATATAATGCCTACGAATCTAGCTGCCCAACAGGGCACAATGTAAGAACAAAACATACTCCTTGGTGGAGCGCCGAGTTAACCAGACTCCGAAAGAAGGTGCGATGCAGTTTTAATGCCGCAAAGCGCAGCGGAGAATGGCACAACTACACGGCGACTCTGACGGAGTACAATAAAGAAATCAGAAAAGCCAAAAGACAAAGCTTTAGAACTTTCTGCGAAGACATTTCTTCCACGCCAGCCGCAGCCAGGATACACAAAGTAATGGCTAAAGGCAAAGTGGAGACAAGAATGTCACTTCTATTGCCAGACGGAAGCTATACGCTTAGAGAAGAGCAACGAGCCAGTCACTCTTCTTCAAGAAACTCATTTCCCGGGCAGCACACCGGTAACTGAGTATGAGACAGCAGACAGGCAGATTACCCCAAATCAAGAAGAATGGAAACTCGCAACGAGCATTTGTACTAAGGCTCGTCTAGATTGTCAAAATTCACCTAGTCAAAATAACTAGAAGCAGCCTTGCGCTGGGCTATATCCCAAGGAAATGGAGAAGGGCGATAGTCACCTTCATACCAAAAGTAGGGAAAATAGACTACACGCTATCAAAGTCGTTTAGACCCATTAGCCTTACCTCATTTGTACTTAAAACAATGGAAAAGGTAATAGATAACTATTTAAGAACTGAGATTCTGGAGAAGGCACCAATGCACCCATGTCAACACGCGTATAGGGCGGGTAGATCTACAGAATCTGCTCTATACCAGTTGGCTAGTAACATCCAGTCAGCTTTCAAAAACAAAGAAACCGTACTCTGTGCCTTTCTAGACATAGAGGGAGCCTTTGATAATACTTCTCACGAAGCTGTGAAGAAGTCTCTACACAAAAAAGGAGTAAGTGATATGCTCAGCAGATGGATATGCCAAATGCTTAGCACTAGAACTGCAGAAACAAAAGTGGGCAACACCACTATAAGAATCAAAACAACAAAAGGCTGCCCACAAGGCGGAGTCCTTTCTCCACTGCTGTGGAGTCTTGTTGTGGACGAATTATTAACGATGCTAACCGAAAATGGCATAAAATGTCAGGGTTACGCAGACGACATCGCCTTAATAGCGAGAGGGAAGTTCGAGGATACACTCTGTAACCTGATACAGAGAGGACTGTCAGTAACAAACGAGTGGTGTAACACTGTGGGATTAAGTATCAACCCAGCGAAAACCACCATAGTACCTTTTACTAACAAAAAAAGCCTGCCAAACCTCCGAACAATGAGAATGGATGGCACTGAAATTCCCTTCAAAGGAGAAGTAAAGTATCTGGGACTTACACTAGATTCAAAGCTTCTCTGGAGAAGACATGCAACGGTAACTATAAACAAAGCAACGCGCGCACTCATGGTATGTAGGAGCCTGGCGGGGAAAAGCTGGGGTTGTAACCCAACAATTCTCCGCTGTATGTATACCATGATGGTGAGACCCATCCTCACATATGGTGCAATAGCATGTGCTGAGAGAACCAAGCTAACCACAATGAGGAATATGCTAACAAAGGTGCAGAGACTGGCCTGTGTATGCATCACAGGGGCCATGAGGACATGCCCTACAGCAGCACTAGAAGTAATTCTGGACCTAACACCCTTACACCTTGTCATAGGGGGAGTAGCCAAGCGAACTCTGTTGGGCATTGCAAAAGAGGGGACAGGTTTAGGTATAACTATCAGCAGTAGAGAGAAGGAGGATATTGCAAAGCACACTCCCTACATCGATCTACCAAGAGACGATATAGTAAAAAGGTATAACTTCGAAAAACACTTCGGAATTAAGCTTAGTACCGAGAAAGAGTGGGACAGCGAGATGATATCGCAAGTTAAGAAACCACATAGTATAGCATGGTATACAGATGGGTCCAAGACATTGGAAGGTATAGGCGCAGGGGTGTACAGGCCAAGAACCAAGCACTTTGAACCTATGGGGACAACACCCAGTATCTTCCAAGCGGAAATCCTAGCAATACAGCTGTGTGCACAATTCAATCTGGACCGTAAATACAAAGGTCAGGATATAGTTGTGATGTCAGACAGCCAAGCAGCAATCAAAGCATTAGTTTCCTGTGAGATATCATCGAGAATAACATGGGAATGCCTAATAAAACTCAACGAGCTAGGCAAGAATAACACTGTTACTATACTTTGGGTCCCAGGACACAAAGGAATACAGGGTAACGAAGAAGACGATGGTCTAGCGCGACAGGGTGCAGCCACAAAATTTATAGGACCGGAACCATTCTGCGGATTGGGCACACATTCTATAAAAGAAGAACTAAGAAGGGAGGAGAGGCATAAACGTTCAAACCTTTGGAAAAGCCTCCCAAAGCTAAGACAATCCAAATTGCTCCTCAGAGATTTTAGCACTCGGAGAGCAAAATTGTGCATAAGCTTAGACAAACCGAATCTTAGGATTCTAACGGGGTTCCTTACAGGACACTGTAAACTGAAATACCACCTGATGAAATTGGGCATAGAGACCGATAGTAACTGCCGTTTCTGTGAAAAAGCAGAGGAGACTCCAATACACCTACTTACAAACTGCGACGCCGTGGCTCGCAGACGTAAACTAGCACTGGGGAATTATGAGCTGAGTCTAGAGCAGGTTTCATCCCATGAACCTAAGAATATTCTCAAATTCATTAGAGAAATAGGGCTGGATGAAATTCTGTAATCCGCAAACCCAGCGGAGCTTTGAGAAGGAGGTACAATAGATCTCATTTAGGTCGCAGTACGCATCTCCACCACACAACATTAACATTAACATTAATGCCTTTCACGGTGATTACGGATCACTCCAGCCTAAAATGGCTTATGTCGCATAAAGACTTAACTAGTCGATTGGCGAGGTAGAGTTTGTATCTGCAAAGCTTTAGTTTCGAGATTGCGCATCGTAAAGGGGCTCAGAACGTCGTTCCCGACACATTATCACGCAATGGACGTCATGGACGCAATAAGTTGTAAGGTAAAGGCATTAATTGACCTTGAATCACCAGAATTTTTAAGCAAAGAGTACAAAGATTTGTTAGAGACCATAACCAAAAATCACTCCCAGTTGCCTGACCTCAAGGTTATCGATGGTTTTGCTTATAAGCGTACGGTTCCATATGATGGTACACCCGATGGTGAAGATTTTTCCTGGAAACTATGGGTTCCAGCGTCTTTGACTCAGTCGATCATTGCTAATGCACACCAACCACCTCAAGTCGCTCATGGTGGTTTCACCAAAACTTTGAAACGTATCAAAGAATATTTTTACTGGCCAAATATGAACCAACAGGTCCTCAATTTCGTTAATGACTGTCAAGTCTGTAAAGAATGCAAACCAGCTCAAATGGTTCTAAGACCACCTATGGGGCAAGAGTCGCAAATAGTACGGCCTTTTCAAAAAATTTACGTGGACTTTCTCGGTCCATACGTTCGTTCGAAAAAGAAAAATACCTATATCTTCATAGTCTTAGACTATTTCACAAAATTCACCCTGTTAAAAGCAATGACGAAAGCGACCGCGCGAAATGTAATCCAGTTTCTAATTTCAGAAGTTTTTCATAAATTCGGTACCCCAGAAATACTCATGTCTGACAATGGCGTGCAATTTTTAAGTAAAGAATTTGCCGAAATTATCGATAACTTCGGAATAAACCATGTACGGACCGCAAATTACGCTCCTCAAGCCAACGCTTCGGAGAGGGTCAACCAGTCCATTCTCACGGCGATTCGGTCATATCTCGACCAAGATCAAACTAACTGGGACCAACACTTATCTGACATTGAATGTGCCTTGCGTTCTTCGGTATACTCCTCGATAGGAATGACTCCGTATTTTGCTCTCTTCGGTCACAACATGATCACGCATGCAAGCGCCTATAAAATAGCAAAGAAACTGGATCTGCTCAGCGATCCTGAGACGTTAGTAATACCGAAGCCAGTTCGGCAAGACTTGATTCGCAATAAAATCTGCGAACAGCTCCACAAGAGTCACGAACAGAATGTCAAAAGGTATGACCTGAAAAGTCGAAAAATTAAATTTCAGCCTGGACAGGAGGTCTACCGACGAAACTTTCAGCTTAGTGATTTCGCTAAGCAAATCAGCGCCAAACTTTCAAAGCGTTTTCTAAAGTGTCGAATAGTGAGGGCAGTAGGGATTAGTCTGTATGAGTTAGAAGATTTAAGTGGTAAGACGTTAGGAATTTTCCACGCGAAAGACTTAAAACAATAAATCGAGTTCGAATGTAGGTTGAGAGAGCGAATGGTGCCATCTTTTCCCATTTATCTCTTAAGCCGAGAAGCTTGTCGAGAGTCCTTGGGTTTGTCATGGGCACCTGCATATAGTGAATAATACCTTTTATGAATACCCCTGGTATTTCCACTAGCGCCCTCTAGCGTGGCAGTGCACACAATTTTTCCCCATTTATATGTGGCATCTCGGTGAGGTTCGAGAACATTCGGGCGAACAAAATGGCGTGAAACATGCTTGAGGTGGATAAACACCAACAACAATAGCAAAATTAGTTTCGGCGCGAATAACCCGGTCTGAAAAATGGCGTGATCCGACACGCGCTTGAATCGGTAGCCAATGGGAATACCGAAACAAACGTCGGTTAACGGCCATTTTTCGACGTGGCATCCAAAAGTCCAAACCAACCATTACCTACTCCCGTCGGTTATGGTCGATTCCACAGGAAAAGGAGCAAAGTTGGAAAAACATCGGTAGTTTGCACGTAGAATGCGTACTCACCTTAACCGATGACATATGGCAACACTGCCAAAGTACCAAAAATCATCGAACTGGAAAAAAATACAACCCTGGGTCGCACAGGTTCGCCATTCTGAAATAGAGAGTACAAATGACAGCAACGGTGGTGAAGTGATTTGTTGGTGAAGGAACTATTTTCAAATACATAACTTCTGGCGCCATAACTTTAAAAAAATGGACAAAACATTATGATTAAATTTGTGTTTGCAGCGTCCGAAATGCGAAATCCCGAAAGCATAAAATGTTGGCCAGTTTGTTATCTCTCTATGCAAAGGAATGCATTGACAATCTCTATTGTTTTCTTGGAATAACAAACAAAACAATTTTGGTTAATAATCGAGCATCTTGTTTGGATCATCGACACAACCACTATCATCACCACCAACTGTGAAAAAAACAGAAAGAAATAAAAAAGAAGGTGAAAACTAAAACAAAACATAAAAGAGAAGAAAAAAAACTAAGAAATCAGAAAATTTAAAAGAAAATTGAAAAGTAGCTAATTTGTGAAAAGCGAAAAAAGAGAATGTGAAGAAAGTGAAAAGAGCAATTAAATAAACTGAAAATTTAAAAACTGAAAAAGAAACAAAACTAAAGATAAAATCTGAAAAGAATAGAGCAAAATAGTTAAAATTTAAGAGCATCTTGTTTGGATCATCAGTCAGCTCCTTTTAGTAAAAACCTTCAAAAAACTTGCCATTGGTTTCTAAAACCAAACAACCGGAATCTCTAAATTGTCGAAATTATAAAGTAATCAGCTAAGCTCATCAGAAACATAAAGACATAAAGACATAGAAATTAAATAAACAAACAAATTGGTGAAGTGAAAATCGAAAAATTGAAAGAAAAAAAAAACTAAAATTTAAAAAAAGAAAAAGAACTGGAAAACTAAGAAAATAGTAAAACAAAATTAAAAGAATCTAAATACACTGGAAAGAAAACAAATAAGAGAAGTGTAAATTAAAAAAAAAGATGAAACAAATTAAAAAGAAAATAATATAAACAATAAGAACGAAGAATAAAAAAAAGAAAGGAATGAATAAGAAAATCTAAGAAGAGAAAAGAGAAGTGAATATTGAAAAAAAAATAATAAAGAAACATAGAAGTGCGTGACAGTGGAAAGAAAGAAAAATAGTGCAAGTTTAAGAGAAAAGACCAAAGAATAGAAAACTAAATCAACTGCAAAAAAAAGTAATTGGAAAATGTTAAAAAAATATGGAAAAAAACTAGCGAACAATGAGCGATAAAAGACGAAAGAAAAATCGAGACTATAAAGAAATTTAAGATAGTAAAAAAAAGTGAAAGAAAAATACAAAGAATAAAACAACACAAAAAAAAACAAATTTTTAATAACAAAATAAGAAAAACCAAAGCCTCCTAAAAGAGAACAATGATAAACGAAAATAAAGAGAAAGGATACAACAACAACAATAACTACAACCACAGCACCTCAACTTTCAACAATATCACGACCAACCACTCCAGAACCAACAACTTCTCAAGTTTCAACAATAGCCACGAAAGCAGCAATAGACACACCCGCCACAACCAGTTTATCACCAGCCATCTGCGCGAAGAACGGCAGCATCAACCCCCCCAGGTTTGGTAGATAGCGACCTGGGCTCGGCAAGCGTTTTGCTAAGAAAAAAAAACATGTACTGTAATTCTTATTTGCCAGTCGTATTCATTTGCAAAAATTATAGCCTTGGAGAAGTTTTGTTAATTAAGAGTATTTGATTATAAAAAAAAAACAAAAGACAGATATATCGTTTAGATATAAACATCTTAGGAAAAAGGGAAGATTTTAAATATAGTTGTGACAGTCATTCAAAGTTTAGGTTTAAGTGTTTAAACATGTAAGCACTAAGCATAAAAAAAACAAAGGGTAAACTAGATTTTCAGAAATTTGTAACTATATGTAAGGATTGGAATTTTACAGCGATACATGGGGCAAGCTAAACATAAGAGCTTATCACTTAGTCTCGCCATATATATTAATAATTAAACTTTAAAACTTAAAATATGTCGTATTTTTAGCTGTAAGAAAAAAAGGTACATCTCAAATAAAATTAAATTCATACGCTACCTTAAATTAGAATAGAATTCTAAAGTAATAGCTAACTCAAACCATCACAGACTAAAAATTTAACAGATGATTAAAACTACACAAAATATTAAATACAAAAGCTAGCGGCAGCTAAAATAAAACTCATATATCTCACTTAACAATAATAAATGGCAAACTGAAGAATTGAAACGAATGGTAGTAAAATAAACTAAAACAAGTTAAAGTAAACTATCATTAAGGTACGTCGGAAAGCAAAACGGAATCGAAAACGAAAGTTAAGTTCTTCATCAGGATTAAAAGAGTCTGAACAAAATGACTCTTTAAAGAGAGTGGCAAATAGGCCACAAATTATGACGGGATCGTCAGTAAATCCGTTTAGTTTTAAATGATAAAGGGAATCCATCAGATTTTTTTTGGTGTTTATGAAACTCCAGAATTTCTTTGGATCAGACAATATTCTCATCTTAATACTGTCTAAATAATCGTGATACAAAGTAGCTGAGCAACTTTCAAAATACAGAAACAAACGCTTGTAGGTTTGTAGGTCATTTAAGTCTAAGCTACAGACATATTTCTTCCATGCCCTATTCCTGTTTTTGCGAAGAGTCTTTGATTTCCTTGTGTACCAAGAATAAGCACAATTTTTTGCAAATTTGAGGCTATACGGCACGGACTCAGAAAACATAGTAAAGGTTTCCATATTACAATTAAAATATTCTTAAATTACATTAAGTTTACTATGAAGTAAATGATTCAACTTCAAAAAGTCAGCTTTTTTAAAATTGAATTCATAAACTTTATCTATTGAATTGGAATTCACGATATTTCCCTGTCGGACTTGTACCATATGCTTAGTGGTCATCAAAATAAGTTAGAGCATGAAGGGCCCTCTTAATAATCACGTTGTTACAGTCTGTAGTTAAGACCAAGTCAAGAAGTCTTTCACGACTATGATAAATACAACTAACTTGTTGTAAGTCAGAACATATATTGTCAACAAATATATGCTCTTGGCGTGTCTTCAAATTAGACGCAAAAAAATATGTATCATCGTCTGAAGATTCCCATTTCAAGTCAGGCAGATTAAAATCACCCAACAATAAAATGTCCTCACTAACGTCAAGAATATTTATAACGTATTCTATGCAATCCACAAGGCTTGCATAAATTTCCACACTGCTCTTTGGAGGTACATAAGCATTAACTACATATACATTAGAATTACAATGTACAACCTTAATGCATATAAGTTCGATATTAAAAGAGCAGGGAATATCGATAATGGAACTAACGAAGGAGTTCCTAACAGCTAATAAGACACCACCACCGACAGCAGAAGTATTGCCAGCGTGTCTGTCTTTTCTATATACAAAAAACTGTTATCAAACAATTCCAAGTCAGTAATGCTGCCATTTAACCACGTTTCAGTCAATGCGATATCTTCAGACAAATTTTTAGATATTAAAAATATGACTCGCGTCTTAGAGCGTAATTCCCTTACATTTTGATAGTAAAGGAATAGCCTATTCAGTTTTTTTGAGTTTTACGAACACGTTGAGTCGTCCTTCTAGACTTACTCTTAGGCAGAAACTCTGAAACGAATATATTCTCGGTCTACAAATTAGAATTTAAAACATTTGCAAACTCTTCAGTTAGAACTGTGAGAATGAAGAAAGCGTGGGAAGATTTATTCCCTATTTTTTTACATGAAAAAAGTCGTTTTGACTCAACAAGTTGTTATGTTTGGTAAACGTCAATACGTTTTCAACAGTAGTGTTAGGCTGAAGACATGAAATAAATACATTTTTCCTCCTTGACGCTGCCCTTAAATTTAAATGATTTCTGGATTCAATAGTAGGTAAAACTGGACTATTAGTCAAAGAAGAAATATTAGTAGGTGACGAAGAAGAAACTGGAGTATTTTTGTTCAAAGATGCTTTGCGACGCTTATTTTTGTTCTTCCTCTTTTTTTTAAATATAATGGTCTTTTTCTGATGAAATAATAGTTTGAGTCCCGGAAGAAACAGTCTGTGAGAAAGAAGGTGGGACATTTTCCGGAATAGATATTTCATCATAGACGCTGGTACTGTATGCGGTTCTAACTTCGCTAAAAAATGTGACAATTTTTTATTGTTATTTAACGTATTAAGACTTTCCCCAAAAAGCTTTATTTTTGAATAAAGTTCATCTGAAGAAAGTGCCCTACACGAAGCACATAACCAGCGAAGACTTGACCGCACAGATACTAAATCGTCTAGTCATGATTTAGAAATACAGGCACAAGATGCATAAAACATTTGCTCACATGGACCAGAACAACTAAACATGGGGTATAGAATATTTTGACATTTGCATAGCTCGTTCAAAGAACAAGCGACAATATTTTCCACAGAAAAATATTCCATGTTTAAAGATTGAAAAAGTAAGCAGATGCCAAATATGCTTTTAGGGCTATTATTTTAACACAACGAGCGCACAGTTAAGTTCAAACAAAGAACAAAAACAACAATCACTGAGACTAAGATAAACAAATTACTGCACAAAGAGAAAAGCAAAACACAGCAAGCATGCAAAACAACACTATGTTTATATGAGTAAGACATTAAACTGAAAACTAAAATGCAAGTTATTACTTTACGTTATTTATATTAAACACAAATGTAAATGTTATGCTAATAATTATTAATTATTACTGTTTATTATAAATTACAATGTTTATTATACACACTCACATGTATTACAAACAGATAGTATTAGAATAAAATGAACAAAAACAAAAATTAAACTTATTAAAACAATTCAACACAACCGACACTGACTAATAGACGAAGTCAACTGATAAAAATTATCCAACTCCGAAAAACGCAGACGACGTTAGGCGATTCGTTGCATTCTGCAACTACTATAGAAGATTCATTCCAAACTTCGCAGATATTGCAAAGAGCCTAAATACACTCTTAAAGAAAGGCATAAAGCTTACGTGGTCGGCAGAACATCAAATAGCTTTCGACACATTGAAAGATAAATTAACAACACCACCTTTATTACAATACCCAGATTTTAGCAAACCTTTCATTCTCACGACAGATGCTTCAAATTATGCTTTAGGCGCTGTACTATCGCAAGGCAAAGATCTACCAATATCTTATGCCAGATCTCTGCAAAAGCACGATTTGAATAAACCAGTCATTAAGAAGAATTATAAGCTATACACTAGGGAATAAACTTCTTCAAACCATACCTTAACGGTAGAAAATTCACTGGTATAACTGACCACAGACCACAAATTGTTATTTTCTCACAAGAACCCTTCTTCGAAAATGACTAGGATTCGACTAGATCTATGTGACTATGACATAACATACAAAAAATTTAGCATGAACACTAACGCAGACGCACTCTCAAGAATCCAACTAGACTCTGAAACTTTAAAAGAAATTATACCTCAAGAAAACGATGACAAGATAAAAAGAACGTTAATTATTACAAGAGGCATGGCAAATAAAGAAGCCATTAAAAATAATGAGGCAAATGATAACAGCAATAAAAAATCTTTGTAGATGGTGAAAAAATCCAGAATCTTCCGATATGGGATTGTACATCCATTAGTGATGTCAAGAATATGAAGAACTTAAAGTTTTATATGGCCAATAATAATGAAAGTAAAGTTCATATTGAAAGTCATACAGTGCACGTAGCGATTAGCGATAATCCACCGAAACCAGCTTCGTTTTCGGAGAAGCTAAGATCTAAATATAATAATTTTAAAATGCATGCGGGATACAGCTATAATTCAACAAATCTAGATTCGATTTTGAAGAAACTGATATCTAAAATGAAAAATGAGAATATAGCGAGAATGGCGTCATACCAAGGTCTTTATGCAAAATTCGTTGAGAACGGCGGTGAATTGATGTTGATGGCGCTTTACGCACACTTTCTGCCACAGCAGCAATATTCTCGGGTGTACGCACTGCTTTTGGCTTTTCACGCTTTGGTTTATCGATGAGGATGCCAGTTTCTTTCACTTTTTTCACAAGATAACGAACATGCGGAGCTGACGGTGCTTCTTTTCTTCCAAAATCCATACGCAATTTTCGCACACATTCTGCAACATTACCATGATTTTCAAAGTAATGTCGCAATATTTTCCAGCGTTTTATTTATATCAGCGGAAGGATAAAACTAATTATCTGTCAAATCAGACATGAGCTAAGTGTTACCATTCACGAAATAAGCACTAGTTGAAAAAAAAACGTTAGATGGCGGACCCTGTACAAAGATACAATAAAAATACTCAAAAAGGAAAAAGTCCTCAATTAAAAATACTAATTTATGACCCACCAAAAAGGGTACAAGATGACCTTACGAAATTCAAACTAATAAAAAATTACCATAACACAGGCCACCTAGGTGGCTGGAAAACACTAACAAAACGAAAACAAAGATATGCTTGGAAAAACATGGGCAAGATGGTAAAGAACTTTGTGTCACGCTGTGATATATGTGCAAAAAGTAAACAAACACTTCACACAAAAGAACCACTCACGCTAACAGACACCCCTAGCAATAGTTTTCAGACATTGACAATTGACACTGTAGGACCATTACGAATTTCAAACGATTACCGGTACATACTGACAATAAAATGCGAACTGACAAAATTTGTAATTGCACACCCAATGTCAACAAAAGATGCAAACACTGTTGCAAGAACATTGGTTGAGCAAGTAATTCTAAAACATGGCCACTTTCAAATGTTTAAATCAGACAACGTCACTGAATTAAAAAACGAACTAATGCGCAAAATATGCAAACTTTTGAAGATCGAACAAATAGGCTCTCTCGAAAGAAACCACAGGGTTCTAAACGAATTTTTATTGACAACAGCTACTGACCATGAATGGGACAAGTGGATCCCATAATTCACATCTACGTATAACATGACCCCACACATAAACACAGGATACACACCACATGAAATAGTATACGGAAAACTAGCGTCATTACCAAGTGACATTTACAATTCACAAACAAGGTTTTATGATTTCAAAAGTTAGCTGAGCGGGATGCGTACTAGGTTGAATTTTGCTCTAAATAAGGCAAAAAAATGCTCATACGAGCTAAAGAAATGCGTACTAATAAGAATAGAGACTACACAATTACACTAAGAGCAGAAATAGGAGATTTAGTTTTACTTAAAATAGAAGATAGTAATAAACAACAATTACCTTATAGAATATTAGATAGATTATAATGGAGTACATAAGAAAGTACACAATAACCAACTAAAACCATATATGGCAATAATTTAATACTTAAGCAAGATATTGTGAAGGCTAAAATGGCATGCTGCATTTTGGTCACACATTGGCAGCAACATTGCATCAACAATAGATACGACAACACCTCGAAGCAGCATTCATCGTGAGTCTCCCCCTTTTCATCTGTATTTTTATTGTAGTGTCATAGCACAGCCAGCTAACGGTATGCTACACATTAATAACAAAAGATGATTTCTTTTCTTTCATTCATTCTTTTTTTCACAAACAACGTTTAATGAATGGCATTAGGTCATGACTACATTTCGTCATAACCAAATGTAAACAATGCGCTCACTGGCCAGCTAACTTAATTAGCAGCTCAAGTGCAAGCACAAGTGCAAGCGCAGCATAAATTTGAATACCGAATCAATGAGGAAGTGAATGAAAAGAAAACACCAATTAAAAACTAAGTTACCAAATATTACATTTGGAACGATGTCAAAATAGAATAATGGGGAGGAGTTAAGAATTTATTATAATAAATAATAGTGGTATTTTTGATTTAAATGTAAGTATATTTTGAAAATAAAGATAAGAATTAATTTACTCTTCAAAGAATAAATATTCTTTTTTTTATTCTCTAAGTACGGCACATTGGCCATCAATTTTTCTAGCAGCCTTATCTATGGCAATAGTGTACTATCAAAAACAATAACAAACATATTACATGGCGATCTTGCAGATTCGATCCTGTGAATCCTGACGTTTAGATCCTTCGAATAAAGAAGTGCTGTTGATCCTAAACTTACAACTAACTGATCCAGCAAATCATCGATCCTGAGATTTTAACTGATCCTACAACATCGATCCTGATCCTATAAAAATCTTGATCAACCGATCCTGTTTAACTGATCCAGCGACCAATCCTGGCCAAATTTTACCATCAATTCTTATATGGCGGATTTTGATGCACTTTTCGCAAAAGCTCTGAGCAACGCAACGCAATACTTTGAGTACGTGCCAGTACCGGTACAACCACAGGAAGCTGCCCTAGAAGAATACATACTGCAACCAGTTACCGCTGCAACTGAACCGATAGATACCTACACACCAACACCGATCCGTGCCGGCCCAAAGGCGATAACATTAAAAGAATATCAGGAAAGAATGGCGATAAGGAAAATAAAGCTACATAATTTCAAAGAAGCACAAGCCGCAACTCAGGTGAAGCAAAAGAGACCACGAGGAGGCCGAAGAGTAATTGCAAGACAAAGAATTGCGCAATTACACAGTATTATACCTTTGGTAACGGATGCCACTCAAAAAAGGTTACCAATAACCAAAATACAAAAAGAAAAATTAAACAACGGCAGCCATGGGATGGTTCAGCAGCAAGCAAGAAGTCGTCACCAACAACAACAGCAATATTAATAACAGCAATAACAACGAAAGCAGCAATTTTTTCCATTTTATCACTATTTTTAGTGCAATATTTATGATTGCAACTATCTTGTATATAATCAATAAATATTACAAAAATTATGTGAGAAAACAAATGTTGCGAAACATAAGCAACTCTGTATAATAACATTTTTACAAATTAAGTTAAAATAAAAAGAAAAAATTTTTCACATAAATCAAATAAAGGTTTACTGTACTAGATATAAAATAAGTATTCATATTAATCCTTCAGTAAAAAACAAAAAAAAATTATAAAATTTGGCACAAAAAGTTACTACCAAGGATGTTTTGGTATACTTTTTAATAAATATTGCGATAATTGTCAACAAAAAATTATAGACATAGGTAAAATTAGATATATGGCACATAAAAGCAAAGCATGGCATCGGGAATGCTCCAAATGCAAATATTGTAATAAAAACCTTATAAAAACAGGTTTCGTAGAACACGAACCACAGTTAATATGCAACAAATGCAATCAAGAATATAATTGCTATTATGAACAATAAAAACTATGGAAAATCAAAATAAATTACGAAAACCTTCAATAAATGTAAATGGAGATAGATTCAGCAAATAAGATATTGAAAAAATTAAAAAAGGCACCAGGTAGGCAATATACAAAGAGATATATTAGTGAGATAAGAAGTACAATAAGTGAGTTAAGAAATTTCATAAATAAGAAAGAAGATCAGAAAAGAACTTTAGAACTCGAAAGTTTTGAGATAATAGTTAAAGCAATAGAAACATTTCTGATAGAAAGAAGTGAACCAGTAGAAAATCAGCCTAAAAAGATAATAAATATGTCAGCTTTTAATCTAGAAACGGCCCTTAAGGCCATACCAGTATTTAATGGACAATATAGGGAATTAGTGCCATTCCTAAAAATGATAGAATAACTACATGAATCCTACACACCTGACGCAAAGAAAACACTAATAGAATTTGTCTCTAGTGTAAAACTTGGTACAGTGGTTCGAACGGCTTTAGGTTCAAATATAGCATCATTCGAAGATCTTAAAACACGTCTACAGGCAAGATATAAGAGAAATGTAATAATCGCTCAAATCCACACACAGTTAGCACAAACAACTCAGAAAAATAATTCAGTTATAAATTTCAAAGACAAGATTTTGAATTTAGTATCAGAACTTAATAGTTTACAAATAAAAGAGATAGGAAACAGTGCAACAAGCGAGCAAAAAGTGGTAATAGAAACAATGAACGAGAAATATGCTTTAACAATTTTCAAAAACGGTTTAGATGATAGTTTAAAAACTACACTGTTTGCAGCTCAGCCACATAGTTTCAATACAGCAATAGACATTGCACAGGAAGTCGAACGCGACACTCAAAACAACAGCTCAAGAATTTTCAACTACCATGCAAACCCTAACCCTCAGAACGTAAACAGAAATAGCGATTTCAATTATAATAGAAATAATAACAATTTCAGGTACCGTTCGAATCAACAAAACAGCTACAATATAAGTAATCTACAAAACAGTCAAAATAAATACAATAACAACAGAAATTTTACACACAGCAACAACACTGCCAGAGGAAGATACAACAACAACGGTAGGAATAACCACCAAAGATATTCCAACCAAGGAGGTAACAGATACTATATTCGTACAGTAAACAACCAGGGAAACATGGACGGCCCGGAGGACAATTTCCAAGCACTTTCGGATGGCCAACGATAAATAAAAGAAAAATTTACTTTATATCAGAAAATCTTACCAATTACATAACTCTGAAATGCAAACAAACAGATCGTGCTTTGACATTTTTATTAGACACGGGCGCAGACATTTCAATATGCAAAGAAGTCGACGCAAATTTTGAAATAAACTCCAATAGAAAATACAGACTATCAGGCATAACTAACGAAGAAATATACCCGTTAGGTGTTACAAAATTAACACTTTGCCTTGTAGAACACCGTGCTGAAAATGACTTCCACATAGTAAACAATAATTTTCCTATCACAACAGACGGAATTTTAGGTAGAGATTTCTTGGTCAAATACACGTGCAACATAGACTACGAGACGTTCACAATATAAATTACTATCGGCAACACTGATTATGTAGTACCCATAATTACGAAACTTCCAGAACAGACAATTTATAGGATATCTCCTAGATCAGAAATGATTTTTCCAATTAACCTAAACATTGAAGAAGATTGTGTAATTCTAAACCAAGAACTTGCAGAAGGTGTATTTCTAGCTAATTCGTTAGCCTCCCCCAAAGGTATTTGCCACATCAAAGTGATGAACATAAACGACAAAGAAGTAATTTTGAATAAAATAAAACCACAAACTGAAAAGTTAAGCGGGTATACAATCATGAACACATACAGTAAAGTGAATAAGTTAACAGACGAACAGCGCTTCAAAAATTTAATGACAGAATTAAAACTGGACAATAACGCAGAAATAGAATTAAAAACTATATTCAGAAAATATCAATCTATTTTTCACCTTGAAGGAGAAAAACTAACAACCAACAATTTTTATTCGCAAAAATTAAACTTATCAAATACAACACCAGTTTATATAAAAAACTACAGGCTACCTCATTCACAATACGAAGAGATAGACAAACAAGTTACAAATTTAATAGACAATGACATAATTGAACCCTCAGTAAGCCCATATAACGCGCCACTGCTATTAGTACCAAAGAAAAGCAATGATGACAAAAAGAAATGGCGTTTGGTAGTAGATTTCAGAAGACTCAACGAAAAATTAATTAATGAAAAATTTCCACTGACAAGGTTAGAAGACGTTTTGGACATGTTAGGAAGGGCCAAATACTTTACAACGTTAGACATGACTAGCTCTTTTCATCAAATACCTTTAGACAAAGATTCACGACAATTAACAGCATTTTCAACACAGAATGGA
Organism: Dichetophora obliterata; assembly: GCA_963920525.1. Taxonomy (NCBI): domain Eukaryota; kingdom Metazoa; phylum Arthropoda; class Insecta; order Diptera; family Sciomyzidae; genus Dichetophora; species Dichetophora obliterata. The sequence continues at coordinate 139,729,643 of OY986439.1, forward strand.
CACTATCACTTTAAACGTTTACCTTTCGGACTTAAAATATCTTCCAACAGTTTTCAGAGGATGCTCACAATAGCTCTGAGCGGTTTGAATTCAGAAGCTTTCCTTTAAGTTGATGACATAATAGTCTTTGGATGCTCATTAAAACACCACAATCAAAATTTAGAAAAAGTCTTTGACCGATTGCAAAAATATAATTTAAAACTAAACGCAAGCAAATATCAATTTCTAAGGTCGGAAGTAACATATCTTGGTCATTTGATTACAGAAAAAGGAATTAAAACAGATCCAACGAAAAATGAAGCAGTTTTAAATTACCCAGTACCAAAAAATGCGGACGAAGTCAGAAGGTTTGTAGCTTTCTGTAATTATTACAGACGTTTCATCCCAGATTTTGCAGCGATAGCAAAATGTTTAAATTCTCTCTTGAAGAAAGGGACGCCTTTTATCTGGTCAGAAGAATGTGAGAAGGCGTTTAGCACTTTAAAACAAAAACTGGTTGACCCCCCAGTTCTGCAATATCCGAATTTTGAAAAGCATTTTATTCTAACGACTTATGCATCTGATTTTACGTTAGGAGCGGTACTTTCGCAAGGCGAAATCGGACAGGACCTTCCAATATCTTACGCCAGCAAGTCATTACAGAAACATGACATAAATAAACCGATAATTGAGAAAGAACTGCTAGCGATACACTGGGGTATACATTTTTTTAAACCTTATTTATATGGAAGAAAATTTATTGTGGTCACTAACCATAGACCACTAGTCTCATTGTTTTCGCATAAAAACCCATCATCCAAGATGACCAGATTAAGATTGGATTTATCTGACTATGACTTCGAAATTGTGTATAGACAAGGAAAAATCAATACTAACGCCGACGCGTTATCGCGTATAAAAATAGATAGCGAAATTCTTAGAACTATGATTCCCACATTAGAGAATGATAGTAAAGAACTAAAAGTGATAACAAGGAGCAAGAGACAGCTTGAAGATAGAACAGAGATTATGAGCAAAAATATGGAGAAAAATGCGAGTGAAATGAAAAATAAAGGTACCAACATCCCGAGTCAACACCTCCAAGGAAGTGATAAAGAGAGTAATATATCTCACAAGGAGTCTGATCAACTCTATATTTGGGAATGTACATCCTTTAATGACGTAAGGAAGGTAATAAGAATGAAATTTACTATAAAAGAAAAATGCAAGCTTGCCTTAAAAACAGTTACTAATGAAGTGCACATAACGTGTAGCGATGACCCTTCGCGCCTAGGTGAGATGTTGGAGAAGCTACATCGTTGATTACGAAATTCACAAATAAAGGAGCTAGCCCTTTGTGATAAAGATTTTATATTTCAAATATCGATATTAATATGTTTAAAAAAATACAATGCATTGAGAGAAAATGAAACCTCGCCAATCAAAATACTAGTATACAAATCTCCGATACAAATAAACAACACGCTCAAACAATACAAATTAATTGAAGAATTCCACAATTCAAGCACATCTGGACACATGGGAATAAGAAAAACAATTTCTAAACTTAAACAAAGATATATTTGGAAAGGGATAAGGAAAATGGTAAAAGAATTTATAAATAGCTGTGAAAAATGCAACAAAAATAAAACTACACAACACATAAAAGAAGGTTTAGTGTTGACAGACACACCAACCAAAAGTTTCGAGAAGATCTCAATTGACACAGTGGGTCCGTTACGCATTTCAAACGGATATAGATTCATCTTAACGATGCAATGCGAGTTAACAAAATTTGTAATCGCACACCCGATCGAAACCAAAGACGCTAACACAGTCGCATCAACCCTTGTTGAGCAGCTCATACTCAGATACGGTTGTTTTAAAACACTTTTGTCTGATCGTGGGACTGAATTCACAAATGAGCTAATGTCAAGTGTGTGTAAGCTACTTTACACTCGCCAAGTGTTTAGTTCTCCCTATCATCATCAAACAATCGGAACGCTCGAAAGAAACCACAGAGTACTAAGCTTTCCTTCGCAGAAGATTACGAATGGGATAAGTGGATAAATTATTATACTTTTGCGTATAATACGACACCTCATGTCGACACAGAATACTCTCCGTATGAGTTAGTTTTTGGGAAATTGCCTTCGCTGCCAAGCGATGCACTCAAACAAACAAGAACAATTTATGATTTAGACAATTATGTAAATGAGCTAAGGATTAGACTAAGGACTTCTATAAACAAAGCTAGAAATTTAATAAGTACTGTAAAAGATAAGAGAAAGATAGCTTACGATAAAGATAAGAATGTTGCAACATTAGAAATAGGAAATTTAGTTTTTGTAAGGGTAGAAAATAAGAAAAAATTACAAAGCCCTTATGAGGGACCTTTTAAGATTGTTGATAGAAAAGGAGTCAACTCGGTCATTGAAATTAACGGCAAGACAAAAGAACTCCATAACAATTTATTAAAGAAATACACAAAAACTATTTAATAAGCCAAACATGTAATGTAAATAACACTACGAATACAAAAATTTAAGTCTTTAATTATTCATATTTTTACAAAACCTAAGCATTGCAAATAAATATAAGACAAACAAAAATATTTTTTTACCAAACTCACTTTAACTTAGAATACTATCATAGCACAGCCTATCTAGTGCAATAGTGTACTATCAAAAACAATATCAAACATATTACATTATTCACTTCCAAATAATTTTTCTACTGTAATTAATTCAAATCCAAAATATTTTTTAAATTGTAACATTTAAGTTTAACATTTAATTAACATATTGAATTATATAAACCAAGTGAATACCGGTTATTAGTATTTAATAAACAGATGGAATATTTTATTGATAAGAAGATTTGTATTATTTAAGTTAGCTCAGTATTAACTCTGCTGCCGCTTATAGTATTAGATTAAGACGATGAAAGAAGAGACAACGCCATCTAGCAGGAAACCAGCATACCAGTGGTTGTGCATACCATGGCACAAACCACGAAAGCGCACGGTCAGCTGTTATAACCGTAGAAATCGAAAAGAGCCATTTCAGCTGTTGTTGCGTCCTCCCGTGAGGATGCGCATAGGTCCTAATCGTGGCCCTACTTGTCAGACTGGGAACTCGTCCCAAATCCTGGTTATACTTGCTCACCTTATTATGCTAGGCATGGTGAGTTATGCCGGTCAGTAGGCAGCCGTGAGGTTGCCGTAATGTTACCTTTGTTATACTTACTCATGTCGATATAGGTTGAACAGTCCTCTGGTCCTTCTCCAGGTCCTTCAATTAGTTAGAAGAAATAACGTTTTGTATTTTTATTCTCGGTCAAACTAGTAACCGTATACGTTAATTTTCACAGTTAAAGATTAACTACTTCTTCTCTTAAAACTACTTATGTTTAACACCTCGGTTTTTACGATAATTAGGTGTACTCAGCATTTGTGCAAGATTGCCTTCCGCATCTTGCACAATAATTTAACCTATTACAATATCATCGTTTTTCTTAATTTAGTTTACAATCGAGCTAATAAGAACATCATTATGATGTTCCTATTCAATATCTAGTCAATATTGCTTAATACTTAATTGCAGCACTTCTGCACATACATACATACTAATTTAATAATGAAAACTTAGGCCAAACAAACATACAAGCATGTATAACATGTGTAATTGGGTCATATTTCCCAAAACACTGAATCCAACAATAAAATATTATTTAAAATATTTTACCTCTGTTTTTAATTGCATGACGACAAAAAGTATGCATGCTAATTACAACAATAAAATACAATTAAAATTATATTACCTCTACGTTGGTTGACTTGCCGAAAATGCATTGTCAGCATTTTTGGCGCTAGCCGCACATAAGTAAGTTGTTGGCTTTATTTTATTGTCTTTAATATAGCGCTTGCTATGAAAGCTGATCGCCCAACTGGCGTCAGTGTTTACTTTAATTGCTTCTGTTTTGAAGGTGCCGGCCTTGGCATTGAATTAACTTAAAGTGCTGCAATGCAATGAAAGCTGATCGCCCGATTTGCGGTAGATCAGTTCTCATTGCAGGCACTTGAACATTTAAAAGCAGATAAAGTTTTGGGGAAGCCGCGTTGTGAGTCACAACAGAATCACAACATTCCTCCCACCTTACACAAAGAAAATTTTTACCTTGAAGAGGTTAAAATTTTCGTCAATATACTCTTTAAATTTTATTGTTTGTTTGCTTGTATTGTTTGCTAAATAAGCACAATTTTATATGCTAGTTCATACTTCTTCATTATTTTTTGTTTGATTTAATTTAATTTTGTTTAATTTAAGTAATTACATATCTTAAATTTTATTAATACCATATTTGATATTGTATCATGTTCTTAATTCTTAAGTTGTTAATTCTACAAAGTTTCTTTGATTCATTGCATATTTTATACTTGTTATGTGCATGTTAATTATATAAATTTCTGCTTGTGTTTATAATAATTTTTTACTACTTTTAAAATGAAAAATTACTTCGTTTAACTTTTTCAATTTTAACCAATGTCACTTCTGTCTTGTATGCATGCATCCCTTGTGGCGTAATCTGATCCTCGTTGGCCTGCTCCTGCCTGGTGTGTGATGTCTATTACTTTTGTTCATCTTCTTGTTTCTTCTGTTGTTTTTATTTCTCCACCTCGTTGTCCAACGTCGTGCCGAAAAAATATCACGGCGTGCTTTCTTTCTTTAATTGGTACAAGGATTTTTCTTTCGTACAATAGTGCCATTTTAGTCTGTTCTGCTGTGTCCACGGTGTGGTCTTATATCATGTATCTTGACTTCCAATTGAAGTTGCTGTTCCATCTATGTTGAATTAAACTTTGTTGTATTTTATATCAGCATTTTGAGTTCTAGTTTAGTTTGTTTTAATTTTCTTCTGTCTCTCTCGCTGAAAGAAATGTGTTCTATTGTTGTGTTATATCGTTGTGTGGTGGGCTCTTGGACCACTTATCGGCCTTATTCCACTTGCTTATAAAGTCGCTTCCATTATTCCTTCGCACTATGCTCCACAGAAAAACTGCCAGCATATATTTGAAAAATGTTTAAAAAAACATAATTTCAAATTGTTGCGATGCATCTAACATCTTTACTTAATTAACATAACGTACTGCAAACCTGCACTTCTGTTCCATTTTACTGTGTCTTTTTGACGTTGACTCAGAACTGTTGACATTTTTAAACTAATGCCGTTCCTTGTTTATTGTAGCTTCTTCTCGCTGCCTATCATATTTCTGGTTAAAACTCCATTATAATTACTTATTGTACGTGACCTCGTATCAGAATGCAAAAATAAGGTTGTATTTGGCCACTTTCGGCTTTAGTCATAGAATTCCGTTGCATCTTTAGACCCAAAGTATTATCCTGGTATCTATGCTCGTTGCACTCCTGCTATTGTGATGCATACAAGACTATCGGTAACCCTCATATTCATTTTTAAATAAAATTAATACTTATGTCTTATTTTAATATTTTCATTTCAAAATTACTTAATTTACAGATAATTTTAAACTTAAATCTTGCGCCAAAATGTTTTTGTACTGTTTTAAATTTTGCGCTAATTATAACAACTATTACAATATATAGATGCTTTATTTGCTCATATCTTTTTGACTGATTTTTTTTTCTTATATTTTCATGTATGAATGGGCTCACTCAAATATTCTTTTGCAACAGTTTGCTTTTAGATAAACTTATTCATATCTTAACATGTTTCGTTTAACATCCTTTATTTCTCAATGGTTAATTTTTAGATATGTTCATCCATATTTTGATATGTTTCAATTATGTATTTACTTATATTTAAACATTTTATTCTTCTATGTAAACCCTTAACTTTTTTTTTTCTTTAAAAATACTACTTTGTTATTCATTTTAATCTTAATGTTTTAATTCTATAGTTTTCAATTATATATATATATATCAAAGCTTAATCTTTTCGCATAGTGTGACTTTTTATTCATCTTCAAATTTTGATTATCAATTTTTTATTTTTTATGTCGAATTTGATGCGATTGTTATTTTATTCTTTGAATTTATTTCAACTTTTGTGCATTTATTTCACCAAAAAAAAAACTTCCTTTTTATCTTTAAAAACAACTTAGTTTTCGCAATAATGCATTCAAATTTCCTTTTCTTTTTTATATACTTTACTCCTCAATTTTTTTTTAAAAAACAATTAATAGAATTTCGTTTACTTCGTTCAAATAAGGTTGTTTTATTTATTTTATTCTTTTTCTTTATATATTTCAACTTCAATTTTCAAATTCGATTTCCAATTGTTTTTATCACGTTTTACCGCATCTTCATAGAATGCTCTCAAAATTTCTTTATTAACCTTTTCAAATAGGTTGGCACTATCCTGGAATCTCCAACTAGAATGCGTGACCAGGATAAATACCTGCCAGGGATTTCCGTAACTACGTCATTCACTTTGAAAATTTCAAGACAATTGCTTGTTACTCCAGATTATTCTGCTACTATCTTTCACAGTTCCCTTATCCTCCTGCTATATTTTCCTGCTATCTTCTATTACTAAAAAACAAATCCCGATTTATGCGAACCTTCCTCTTCATTACTTTACATTAAACTCTAAATCCAAAATAAAGTTTACAGAATTATTTTAAATAAAGTGGCACTATTTTGGGATCTACAAGTAGAATGCGTTGTACTAGAATTTTATCCTTGCGAGGGATTTCTGTAACAACGTCTTTCACTTTGAAGATGCCAACACATTTGCCTTTTACTTCAGATTTTCTCCGCTTCTTATTTTTTTTTTCTCCTGCTTTACCTTGGCTCTCTAATTGTTCCATTTAAATGCCTTTTATATAACCTTTTCTTGACTATTTCCTCAGTTAGTAGTTTTCTCTACTCCATTTATTTCTCATTGCCGTATTATGGTCACAAATATGCTTTCACATTCACTACTTTCCTAATTTTCTTTCTATTTAACTTTTTTTTTTAAATTCTGTTTTATAGTAACCTTCTTCTTTACAACTTTACTAAATTTTTTTAATATAATATTTTTTTTCTCATAATTTTAGTACTCCTCATATGAATTTTATACTATTTTTCCCTTTCCCGTACTTTCTTTATTTTATGTTGTTAGATTTTCTCTAAAAATATTTTTTTCCTTTTCGTTTTATATACTCTGTAAATATCAGTGATGTCTACCAAATTTTCACTTAAATAACCTCTTGGTGCAATCTCTTGGCTATGAACCACTGACTTGGGGATTTTTGTAGCATTTATTTCGACTTCTGTACTATAATTACTTGAACTTAAATCATTTCTCCGTTTCAAACTACTAAACTCGTGTCCGCTCCGGAATCTACAAGAAGAACGAGTCTACCATTTATAGCATTCTTGCAAGGAATTTCTATAAACACATCATTTACTTTGGAGATTCCAAAACATTCACCCTTTTTCTTTTCCAACACCGTCATATTTTTATGCCAACCATCATTTGTTATATTTTCATTTAATTTTTCTAATCCCACATTGTATTTCTCTTGTGTTACTTTTTCATTTAATCTTCCCGCTACCACATTGAATTTTTCATCTATCATAATTTTATTTAATTTCTCGAATACCACATCGTATTTTCCTTTTATCATATTTCCATTTAATTTTTTCTGCTGCCTCATTGACTTTTTCCTTTCTTACATTTTCATTTAACTTTCCTGCTACCACATTGAATTTTTCTTTTCTCATATTTCCATTTAATTTTTCGAATACCACATCGAATTTTTCTTTTATTTCCCCGAGCGTTTCTATAACCTTTTTTGATGTCGCCTGCAACGACTCAACAATTACCATCGATTCTGGGCTTATGCTTTCTACATTCCTTCCTGAATGAGGTGCACAGAAATTTACAATCCTTTCGAATGTTAAATTCTCTGAACTTTCCACTGGCTTGGATGTACAGATATTCACAATCTCTTCAGACGTAGAATTATCTGTTACTATCCTTTCTATTGGCTTAGATGTACGGATATTCACAATCTCTCTAGACGTAGAATTATCCGTTACTATCTTTGATGGCCTTATTTCGCTCTTATTTCGGAGTTCCCAGCTCATTGGCCTTCTCTGGGCCCCTGAAAGTTTCCCTGCCGATTTTCCCAGTTGTTCCTCCTATAACACTCATCCTGCATATGACCCACCTTGTCACACCACCTACAGCGTACCTGTTGCTGTCTCACTTGCAGTTCATTACCAAAATTATTTGCCCTAAAACTCAGTTGATCGTTAAATATGTTCCTGTTTTCCTGCTGTCTACTAGGAAATTGTCTAAAATATTTCTGCTGTCCCCTTGGTGCGAATGAGGGTGCACTCATCCAACAATTTTCATGCCCATACTTCTGACATGTTTCGCAATACGGAGAATTTTTCCTCGTAAGACACTCATCAGTTGTGTGTCCTTGTCTATTGCAGAATGAACACTTGATGTTCATTTTATATCGGTCCTGCCTTTCGTCTTCGAACCTATCTACTGGCGTTAAATCTCTTATCCTTAAACCCTGAATTCTTCTTCTATTCCATCTCTGTTCTTCGTCACTTTCTTGTATCGTGTAAGTTTGACGCGGTGAATGTCGTCCTGATCCATTCCTGCTTTAGTCCTTCAACATATATTCTAAATCTGAAGCTTTTTTTACCAACTCTGATAGGTCATTCCCTGACAATGATAACACTACTGTTCTTATCTCAGGATCCAATATACCGACTTTAAATGCTGTAACTACGGAGATATTTAATTGTTTGAGGAGTGATTTATCCTCCCCTATACAGTCTCTACCTCTGGCTTCTATTGAACCTAACCTTCGTGCAAACGCAGTTATTTTTTCCCCGGGCTCTTGTTCACTTCTAGATAATGCAATAATTATTGAATCGTATGTAGTTGCCCTCATATAATTTGACTTAATCAATAAGTAAATATCCTCTAACTTGTAAAATTGTCGGCTTCTACATAGTTCGAAAGCGTCCCCGTGCAACCGGAGTTTTATGCACTCAATGAAAATTGGGATATCTACTTTCTGAACTGCTCTTGCAGCCAGGTCACATCCCTGGAGGAACCTATATACTTCCGCCGGTGACTCGGTACCCGAAAACAAGGGCACTAAATTATTCACCGTTTTCGCTATGTCGTTTACATTCATAATTGTTCTTAACCAGTCCGTTTTTTCAATCTAATTCTGATCTATCTTCTGTCTTGCTTCCTGCAAATTTACTCTAAAACTCCGTGTAATAGTTTTAAATAAAAATACGAATTCTCCTCCTGCCATGAGACACATGAACAAATACAAATTTAAAGCTTACAAAACACATTTTCATCTTTTTTGTTTAATTCCCATTTATTTAAGGTTTTTGCCATATATTAACCATACATAAGTCGACTTTTGTAATACAAATATTCTTAACTATATTTAAAAGATTTTTCTTTTTATTCTCTATATTTTATAAAAAATTTCAAAATTCATGCCGCTTTGGACTTCCTTGGCACTGCTTACTGATTCTTTTCTCAGTTGATACTCTTCCAAGGTGAATTCGTTCCTCCATTTTTTCTCTAATATCTGATTCCAGGTTTGGTTTGCCAGGATGGTATTTAAAAGTTCTACTAGTACAGTCCTCATGATTTTCACTTAGTGGATCCAAAAAGTTGTTGTTGACAATATGTGTTATCTTAAAAACAATTTTTACTAAAAATTTAATTCCTAAAAAGGGTTCAAACGAAACTTAAACCTTTATATTCAAAATAAAATATTCCTACCATCCTCTTTCCGAGAGGTGGTGGAAGATGGATCCGCCATCAATAATATATTTTCAGCAGGACCCACGTCAGTCCTACTGCCACAGAGCTAAAGATCATTTTGCTCTATCAAAACGTCCTATCAAAAAAAAATTTCATTCTTTTAAAATTTTACAAAAACTTAAAAAAAAATATCCTTATTGTTCCTGTAACAATAAGGATCCAATCAAAAATTTAAATTCCATAAAAAAATTTCATTCCAAAATATCCTTGTTGTTCCTGTAACAACAAAGTCCCACCGATCATTTTGAATCCCTACAAAAGAATCAATGTCCTTACTGTTCCTATAACAATAAGGATCCTAACATCCTTGCTGTCCCCGTAGACAGAAGGATCCTACCGGCTGCGCCAATTTTGTTGCGTCCTCCCGTGAGGATGCGCATAGGTCCTAATCGTGGCCCTACTTGTCAGACTGGGAACTCGAGTTATGCCGGTCAGTAGGCAGCCGTGAGGTTGCCGTAATGTTACCTTTGTTATACTTACTCATGTCGATATAGGTTGAACAGTCCTCTGGTCCTTCTCCAGGTCCTTCAATTAGTTAGAAGAAATAACGTTTTGTATTTTTATTCTCGGTCAAACTAGTAACCGTATACGTTAATTTTCACAGTTAAAGATTAACTACTTCTTCTCTTGAAACTACTTATGTTTAACACCTCGGTTTTTACGATAATTAGGTGTACTCAGCATTTGTGCAAGATTGCCTTCCGCATCTTGCACAATAATTTAACCTATTACAATATCATCGTTTTTCTTAATTTAGTTTACAATCTAGTTAATAAGAACATCATTATGATGTTCCTATTCAATATCTAGTCAATATTTCTTAATACTTAATTGCAGCACTTCTGCACATACATACATACTAATTTAATAATGCCAACTTAGGCCAAACAAACATACAAGCATGTATAACATGTGTAATTGGGTCATATTTCCCAAAACACTGAATCCAACAATAAAATATTATTTAAAATATTTTACCTCTGTTTTTAATTGCATGACGACAAAAAGTATGCATGCTAATTACAACAATAAAATACAATTAAAATTATATTACCTCTACGTTGGTTGACTTGCCGAAAATGCATTGTCAGCATTTTTGGCGCTAGCCGCACATAAGTAAGTTGTTGGCTTTATTTTATTGTCTTTAATATAGCGCTTGCTATGAAAGCTGATCGCCCAACTGGCGTCAGTGTTTACTTTAATTGCTTCTGTTTTGAAGGTGCCGGCCTTGGCATTGAATTAACTTAAAGTGCTGCAATGCAATGAAAGCTGATCGCCCGATTTGCGGTAGATCAGTTCTCATTGCAGGCACTTGAACATTTAAAAGCAGATAACGTTTTGGGGAAGCCGCGTTGTGAGTCACAACAGAGTCACAACACTGTAGTGCCAGCCAATCAGTAAGCGAGAAGAGAGCTTGCACTTAGGAAAAGCTCTGCGACTGTCCTATATAAGGCGAGACATAGTTAGATTTAACGGAGTTCTGTTCAAATCACGGCCTGGGTAAGTAGTCTTGTAGTAAGAATAGAAGTAGAAGTAGTGCGCAAGTAGGCCGACCTGGGGTTTTACTACAGATCGGTAGCACAACTTAATAAGCGAAGTCGACGCAGGTAGGTAAGTTTGGCAGAAGTAGGCCGACCTGGGGTTTTACTACAGATCGTTAGCGCAACGCAAAAGGTGAGGTCGACGCAGGTAGGTGAGTTTGGCGCAAGTAGGCCGACCTGGGGTCTTACTACGGATCGGTAGAGCAACTCAATAGGCGAGGTCGACGCAGTTAGGTGAGTTTGGCGCAAGTAAGCCGACCTGGGGTCTTACTACCCTAGGGTAAGGCCAAAAAGTAAATCAATGAAGATCAAACCGCGTGTTGAAAGGCCAGATCGTGCGGACCAATGAAGGGCGTCCCTCAGTGGCACGGGATAGATTAACGCGAGTTCAAAAGGATGGGTGTCCCGCAGCGAGGCAAACGCGCAAGAGAGTCTCTAGGGTTGGATAGAGACAGCGACATCCGAGTACTTATTTATATAATAAAAGAGTCAAAACAAGTATAAGCTAGTCTCATTGTTTTCAACGTAAATTCACCACACCGTCCGATAAATATAAATTTTTGGCAACGAACCCTGGAGACGGCAAGATATACCTTGGCTAGAGAAGAACAGGTTCGTTACAATGGCGCCAGAACAGGGACTTAGTGCGTGAATTAACGAGAGAATAAAAGCCGAGAAAAAAGACACATAAAGCGAAAACCGAGTGCGCGAGTGAAAAGAAAGAAAATTCGAGTACAGCAAGGAAAGAATATGTACAAAGAATTCGTAATAAAATAACGAATAAGACGCGAACAATAGTCAACAGTGCATAAAAATTAAATAATAATAAACTGAACAAAAATGAAGCAACAATAAGCAATGAATAAAAATTTAATGATATGATAACGAAATGTGAATAAAAAACAGTGCTTTTAATGAATAAAATTTAACGATATGATAACGAAATGTGAACATTCATATACAGTGGAAAAAATAAGAATAATTTAAAAGCAAATAATAATTAATATAATAACTGTGGCAATAATAAGGACACGATAAGGAATATTTTAATAAAAGAGTTTCTTGACGATAAAATAAAGATCATAAAAAAAATAAAAAAACCGAGTGAATAGATTGTGAAAAAACAAAATATAATATCAATCAGAAAACTGGAAAGAACGAAAGTGAAGAGTTCAAAATAGTGCACGCAAGAAAATTTGTGTAGACTGGTGAACGGGAGTTAATAGTGAACTGTTGGTAAAATAACAGTGGCAAAAATAATATAAATAAATAAAATAATAATATAGTCTCGCGCCCATAAAAAAGAAAAAACCATAATACCTAGTGGACGATAAAAATAAAGGTTTCTAAGAAACAACTAAAAAGCTTGAATAGTGAACAGCCTAATTAGTAAAAAAAGCTTGAATAGTGAACAGCCCAATTAGTAAAAAAAAAAATTGTGAATAGTGAACAGCCCGATTAAGTGAAAGAAAAATTGAGTAAACCACTTAGTGTCACGTGGGCATACTCCCAAAACGGCAAGAACTCGATAAGTAAGCCACGGAGTTCGATCTTAACAAAGCCGTTAACGTTGAAGAAATGCGCAAACGATTTGCAGCATTTGTCGGTGACAAAAAGCATGCGCAGAGGGTGACTAGCGCCTGGTGGATCTACAAAACAAGCACCGTCGGGATGTATCGCCTACCCCACCACCACCGGCCATGCTGGAGATCCCGCCACCGAGCGACTTTCAGAGCCGCGGCGCAGAATAGACATTTCCATTCGTCGAAAGACTAGAAGAACAGGCCGAAGTCTACAGTGTCGACAGAAATCACTTGCCTCGAACAATACCAGAACTACTAAAAGACAGGGCTATTATCTGGTATCGCAACAATAACCAGTACTGGGTTACGTGGGACTCTTTTAAATTTGATTTTTCATAATTTTTCCTGCCAGATAGGTTTTTCGAAGACGTCGACGACGAGATTCGACGTAAACACCAGCAGCCCAAAGAGAAAATAAAGAACTACGTGCTCGCAATGCAAAATATGATGCGACACGTCAATTATACCGAAGAGCAAAAATTGGATAGAATCTTCCGGAATCTACAGACGGACTACCAGTTTTATATCCTGCGCAAGGAATTCTCCTCTCTAGCGAATTTAATAGAGCTGCCCGAAGACCTTGAAAATCTTAAGGTCCAAAAGACTACCCGGAACCCCGCAGTACGACCACCTTCCGAACAGCATCACCTGGTGTCTCAAGATCAAGCGAACCATGTTAACACTAAGACCGCGTGCAGCATTTGTGGAGAAGAAGGCCACATCGCTAGAAAATGCCGCCGAGGATCAGCCACTTTTTGTCGAAGGTGTGGGCGCCACGGTGTGCGCTCCAGCACATGCTGTTCATTTCAGCCATAAAACGGCGGCACCTTCAGCAGAGGCGGCACCTTCAGCAGAGGCGGCACCTCATCAACAGTAAGCCACCGAAACATCAACAAACACCACTTGCTTGCTAACCTTGTTGTGGGCAACATAAAAACAACATCGACTATCGACACGGGAGCCACAAAAAGTTTCATTAGTCAGGCATTCGCTCACCAATCATACCGACGTCACTCTGGCCGACGGGTCGGTGAGACTCCTTAACCATGCGGTGGAAACAAGGATACACCTAGGTAACATAAATCGCGGCTTTGACTTCCTTCTCATGACAGATGCTACCGAAGATGTTATTTTGGATATATATTTCTGCATTCTTACCGGAGTTAAGCTGTGGTGGAGACACAAACCAGCTCAGACCAGAAGTAACCCCGCTTCATAGTAATGAAAATTTGGAGGGGTCATTGAAGACAATTGTAACAAAAGATTTCAGAAAGGAACGCAAACAAGCAACAGCAGCATCTGCGATACCAACTTCCGAAGTGGCAGCATCTGCGTTATCAACTGCCGAAGCAGCAGCATCTGCGTTACCAATTGCCGTCGCAGCCGCATCTGCGTTACAAACTACCACAATTATGAAACGATTAAGAAGAGCACGAGTCGAAAACGACATATACGGGGTACCCAGGCAAAGAATTTTGTCGCAGCAGTAGAAGGTCCCCATGGGATAATGCCATCAGCAACTGAAAAGGATCAGAAGAGCGACAAGAACGAGCCGTTGGCTGACAGCTGTCATCCTATAGCTGAGAGTGAAGTAGACGCAGCAACTTTGGAAGCATGAATAGCAAAAGAATTTTAGATCACGAACTGAGGCAATTTGAAGGCATTCACGGGGTGACCGGCATCACGGAGCATAAAATCGTGATGACCGATGATCGGACTTTTAAGCAGAGGTACTTTCCACAAAACCCATCTATGCAGAGCATCATCGATGAAGAGGTCAACAAACTATTGTCAAAAGGATGCATCGAGCCGTCGCACAGTCCATATATCATGCCAATTGTGATTGTTCGTAAGAAGACTGGAGCCTGGCTACTCTGCATTGACTACCGACAGCTTAACAGCAAATCAGTACCCGATGCATATCCACTTCCACGCATTACGCACATTCTAGACCGGCTACGTAACACCAAATACGTTATCAGACAAGCTTGATAGAAAAGATAAATTATAATTATTATTATTACTAAAGTAGGATCACCACAATTCAAAAAAAATTATTTAGTGTATTAGGATCAACTTGACATTCAGAAAAAATCTTATTGCTAATCCCAAGATTATTTACATTTTTCCATAATGTTTTGGTACGAAATGAAAGATTTAGCTTCGAAGCGAAATAGCGAGACTTAGACTGTCTGGTCAAGAAAATAGCATCATTTCTGGCGGATCTATAAATTTGCCAGTTTGCAGATTAAGGGTTTCTTTTCCATTGTTTATGCAATTTGTTTAGTACATTATTCCAGTACATTCTTTATTCCATTAAGTACATTATGAGTGAACCACACAAGGACAAGATGTATTTTTTACTCTGATTGTTCTTAGTGGAACATGTTTTTTAAACAGATATTTGACATGGCTTAAGAGAGAGCCAAGCTTATCATTTACAGTGGAAAGATGCCAACAGTCATTAAAAGAAAACAAAGACAAGTCATGATACATTGATAGAAAATTAATGTCTTTTAAATCGCGATACGATTAAGTAGTTGGAGTCCCATTACGACATAAATTTACATTTAGCGAACAAAAAATCAAGTCATGATCAGATATGAAATATGTTTGATCAAATATTGAAACTAAGGAAAGATCAGAAACAATGAAATAGTCCAGAAGGCTGGGAGTAGTATTATTATAAAACCGAGTGACTCAGTATCATTTACAACAGAAAGACCCAAAGAGGATATCTTGTCACACAAACACTGTTGAATAGAGTCGCTTGTCAAAAGATTGATGTTAAAATCGCCACATAAGAATATGATGTCATGATTAAGGATATAGTTTGACAAAACAGTAAACAAAGGGTCGACCGGATGACATTTATGTGGATTAAACACACAACACAAACAAAACTTATTGCTACTATCAGATATACATATATTAATATACTCAATTCCCGGTCCACACGATTTACTAAGAACATTGGCATTGAGGTTATTTTTTAAGTAAACGGCAACTCTTCCACTCTTTTTATGAAATCTATCATTCCTAAATAAATTATAACCATTTATATCACAGATTTTATCACTTATATTCGAAGACAACTACGTTTCAGTTACACAAATAATATCAACGAGAATCTGCGAGAAGTGTTCCGACGCCTACGAAAAGCCAACCTAAAAATGAATACTGAGAAATGTAAGTTCATGAAAATATTTGATTCATGTTGTCGGGGGTCATACTGACCCCGGCAAGGTTGCAGCTATTAGAGACTTGGAACCCCCCAAAACGTGCGAGGAGTGCGACGATATCTAGGAATCGCGTCGTGGTATCGACGATTCATTCCAGACTTTGCGACCATAGCGCAGCCTTTGACAGCTTTACTCAAGAAGGGAATGCACTGGAAGTAGGCAGAAGCCCAACAGAAAGCGTTCGAGGATTTGAAGACGAAGCTCACCGAGGCTCCGGTATTATCATGCCCAGACTTTAGCCAAACGTTCACTCTACAAACCGACGCCAGCGAGAGCGGTCTGGGTGCAGTACTGACGCATGAAATCGACGGGTCTGAACGAGTCAAAACCTATGCTAGCAGGCACTTAAATTAAGCAGAGAAGAATTATTCGCCCACCGAAAAGGAGTGTTTGGCGATCGTATGGGGTATCCGTAAGATGCGGCCATATCTGGAAGAATACCCGTTTATAGTTATCACCGACCACTTGTCTCTAAAGTGGTTAAACTCTATTGAGAGCCCCTCAGGTCGAATCGCAAGATGGGCACTCGAGTTTAGTATCGCAGAAGAAAGCAAAACATCGTAGCTGATGCTTTTTCCCGACAACCAGTTGAACAACAGCGGATAACCGTGAACGATGCCAAACAACCAACCTGCCCGTGGCTTAGGAAGAAGCGTGCCGAGGTTATAAAATTCCCCGGTAAATATTCTGATTAAACTATACCAAAGATTTCACTTGCAATAAACACGAGCATTTCCGAGACAACGGATTACAGTCCAGCCCTCTTGACTCAAGGAAGGGAGCCACGTTTGCCGCACGCGCTGTACGACGAGGTTACACCAAGCACAGGAACCGAGAGCGTAGAACCCAAGGAGCGAGCATCCCGACTGAAGGAGATTTTTGCTATTGTACGAACCATCCACTTGCGATCAGCTGCCATAAGGCAAGGCATTACAATCTCTGTCGACGACCAAGGAAACCTGCCGTTGGAGACGAAGTTCTTGTCAAGCAGCATTCTCTGTCGAAAGCTATAGACAGCTTTGCCACCAAGATAGGACCAAAGTATGCTGGTCCTTATACCGTTATTGGATTCACGTCACCAGTAAACGTGCGAATCAAACAAAAAAATGACAACCGCATCCGAACAGCACATTCAAGCGAAATCAAACCTTATTATGGCTCGCAACGCTTGAACGAATAAACAGACGACCACCCAAGTCAACACTAATACCCAAAATATATACTTGGCACCTACAGAAAACCTTTGAATTTATATACGCAACATACGCTTATTTAAGAAAAAAACAAACCCCTAATGTCCAAAATTTATATTCACTAACGCTTTTCTGTCTTTTCAGTCATAAAATATTGACACACCCATCAAGAGACTCCTGGTAGTAACTTGCAGACGATAGTAAGCGCATGGGTAAGCACACGACCAACCAAAAGTTGGAGGCAACCAGAGTCAGATTCAGACAAAACATGTTCAAGGCGGCCAGTCGCGGACGCCGCACGAAGGTGTTGGGAGAAGATTTTATAGAGGTTGTAAGGACCAAAACTTCTCTAAATTATTTTCTTGCAGATATTCCTGCTGGGTCGTAGACCAGCCAAAAGACGAGGGAATGTCCCAGTAGGCAGGCAGGAATGCGAGGGCAGGCTTCAGGAAGGGGCGCAGATGACGGGTCAGGTCCACCAAGGACCCCCCCACACTAGATTAGGACACAAGAGCCACATAGGATTAAGATTAGGATTAAGCTCATAATAATTTTGTTTTAAACGAACAAAACATCGAACTCTAACTACATTTCATTTTACTATTTATTTTTTTTATATACTTACATATCCTGAGGCGGTATGAAACCGATTTGAGCTGGTTGAGTATTTGATCGTAGTTGGCTTTTACACATTCAGGCCTTAGGCCCAACCAAAGGAATGAGTTAAGCATTCCTACAGGGGTGGCGCAATTACGTTTGGGTTATTGCATCATCCACTGTGTTACTACGCAGTAAAATATTAATGCTAATTAGTGTCTCTAATGGTTGTTGTTCTTTTATTTTCATGGCAACGGGACAATCGGACGATGCCTCGAATAACAGTGAACACCTGCAGTGGAAAATTACCACCAGAAGTGAGACCGCAATAATGGCATACAGGCGGAAGGGAGACAGAAGATTCGTGATGGCATGACTCGAAGGTCTGAAGTAATAAATTGAAGACAGAGAACTTCATTCAGTAAAGTGCCGTCAAACAGAGCAGAAGCTCTAGTCCGGGAACAGAACTCATCGAGGGAAGTCATTTTTAAATAAGTGCGCGACAACGAAGTGCCGTGCAGTCACGGCCCGCGGTCGCTACTATAACGTCTACGTCAACTGCGCAGCCACTACCAACGGCAGCGCAACGTCGACATCGCCAGCACAGTCAGCAGAAACGCCCACGTCAACTGCGCAGCCACTACCAACGGCAGCGCAACGTCGACATCGCCAGCACAGTCAGCAGAAACGTCCACGTCAACTGCGCAGCCACTACTAACGGCAACGCAACGTCGACATCGGCACCAGCGCGCTCAACAGCAGGACGACAGCAGGAAGCTAACACCAGCGCCAAGAAAAGGCCCAGGATCTAAGTATCTTTTAATATATACATATTCTTTTCTTTTTATTATGTGAGCGGCTCTCAGAGCGCGATGGTGAATATTACATGAGCGACGCTCAGAGTATGTCGGTGGATACGACTTCCGCCATGATTGCTTGGTGAGCGGTTCTCAGAGCACGATGGTGAGTATCATAGTCGCCATGATGTTTATATGAGCGGCTCTCAGAACCGGATGTTGGGATTACTCGCCACCATGATGATTATGTGAGCGGCTCTCAGAGTGCGATGGTGAATATTATGTGAGTGACGCTCAGAGTATGTTGGTGGATGTGATTGCCGCCATGATTGTTTGGCGAGCGGCTCTCAGAGCACGATGGTGGGTATTTTTTTTTTTTTTTTTTTTTAAAAAGATCAAAGAACCAAGGCATGCGCCTTATACAAACAAGGTTTGGTCTTTGACCTGAAAGGAAAGGGATAGATTATTTAGAGGAATTGATTGGAACTATACGTGAATTATTGATTAGGGGAAACAACCGCGAAAGACAATTTGAATTGCTTTTTAACGAGGCTAGTGTTATGCCTTAACCTCGGCAAGCATTTCAAGCCCTTAGTTGTTCCATTCCCTTCACATTTTCCACAATTTAGTTGTGGATTTTTAGTTTTCCATAATTCTTCAATGTAGGACAAAGAAAGAACAAAGAAAGTGGAAAGAACCATGCCCGAGCCCGGATTCGAACCAGGGACCTTTGGGTTGAGAGTCTAGCGCACTCTCCACTAGACTACAAAGGCCGACATCTTCGGTATTATATGAGTGATGCCCAGAGTAGGTTGGTGAATATGACTGCCGTCATGGTTGTTTGGTGAGCGACTCTCCGAGTGTGATGGTAAGTATCATGGCCGCCATGATGTGTTTTGTAATCAAAATGTGTAGATCTTTGCTTGCCTTGGCTCAATTTATTTTTCTATTCTTTTTCTAACAGGAAATTTACCCTGAAGGTTTAACTAAATCCCCAAAAGGTGGAAATGTCGTTTTCTTTTGCCCCATCTAAAGGGCTTATCTATTTTAGTCAAGCGGCTAGTTTCTGTTAAATTTTCAATAGTTCGACTTCTTATTTATTAATAAAACTTATTTTTCCTGGGTTTCGCAATTACTGCAAATTCTTTATTAGTTAAGTTCTTTTTTGTAGTTAAATCAAGTGATCAATCGTAACCTATTTTACATTCTTTTTATATGACATCCCCTTTATGGAATTTCTGAATAAATTAAATTTTCAGCTGTTTTAAGCATCCTAGCTGCGCAGAAGCTCCGGAGCTTCCTTGTTGGTCTTTCGACGCCCGGGGTGTACCATCCTGACATCAAGCCCTCTTGATGGTCATCTTGGGTATTTGCCTGGGTGTTTATTCGGCTCTGGCCGTCTAGGTCATGGGGCGAACCTTCAGCAGGTGTTTTATTGCAGCAATTCTCTGGTCCTCTCGGCTTGTCTGCCGTCGCACAGGTTCGCACTAGAAAAATTTATCATTTTTATGAAAAATATGAAGGTAAAATTTGTCGCCAAATTTTGTCCTTACAACATGTAGGTCGAATATAAAACATAGAAATTATTTAAGATTTGCATAAATTGTATTGATAATTGAAGATAAATGAAATAATAACGCATTATAACGATATAAAATAAAGAGTTTTGTTTTGGCGTTCCAAATAAAAAAAAAAATATTTGTGACGGAGCCAGGGTCCGGCGAGCCGACCCCAGCCTTAGGAAAAACGAATCGTTACATGGCGTCCGAGCAGGGACGCCAAATCATTCTCTAAACCAGATTTAATTAAAAACTTAATTTTATGTAATGTTTTAAAAGGAAAATTATCAATAATTTATTTCAAATCAATTAATCGACGAATCAATCAATACAATCAATCTGGGGAATCCATACATTTCCCTGTTTTGCAATAATTTAGCATAGAATATCCTTGATACCAGGTAAATGGTGGTAGATGAAGGATTCCTACACTACGTCTTTAATCATAAGGATAGCAATGCCATAAATTAAACTGAGTGCTCATGATTTAGCTATCAGGTATTTTTGATAAAACGTTTTTATAACGGGCAGTAAATAGACAAAGGGTTCTATTTACTCACAATAAGAGGCAGAGGTGTCTTTTATAGCATACAAAAATGCAAATTAATTTTGATAGTTGTTCTGCAATTTGAATATTCCCAAAGTCACACTACGAATAGTCGACGAGTCATAGCATAGTGCGTAAGGATATTCAGATTACAATTAAGTTGGCCGAAGCCAAGCAGAACCAGCGCGTTACTAATTTAAAAAAGCTCGAATTGCGAGTTAAAGGTAGATAGTTGAAGAGTCCTATCCCTCGCGTTCCTGCAGGATTTTAACTCTCTCGATAACAGATAACTGAAGATTCCTATCTGGACTGAATCATTATTTCCCATAAATTGTTTTATTTTTGTTAAGAATTTAAGGTGGAAGGAACCACCGCCGCGTTACTGAACTAAGGTCTAGCGGGTGACAAACCGAATCCGGTGAAGTCCTATAATATCATTCTAAATTTATTTTATCTTGTTTTTTAAAAAGGAAAATTTCAGAGGCAATTAGGCACGTAAAGGTAAGAATTTTTGGAGGTAAAGGCCCCCTTGCATTTCCATTAAACTTAAGGTGGGTTGGTGTTCGATTTCAATAAAAAGGATCACCAGGACATCACGGGCAGCAACGTAAAGCGTCAACTGCGCACGCCGCCGCCAGCAGCAACGTCAGCGTTAACTGCGCACGCCGCAGCCAGCATCGAACTCAACGTCGACTGCGCACGCCGCCGCCAGCAGCAACGTCATCGTAAACTGCGCACGCCGCAGCCAGCAGCGACTCAACGACGACTGCGCAACCGCAGCCAGCAGTAACGTCATCGCCAACTGCGCAAGCCATAGCCAGCAGCCACGTCAGCGTCAACTGCGCACGCCGCAGCCAGCAGCGACCCAACGTCGACTGCGCACGCCACAGCCAGCAGCAATGTCATCGTAAACTGCGCACGCCGCAGCCAGCAGCGACTTCAACGACAACTGCGCACGGCATAGCCAGCAGCATAGCGTCATCGTTAGTTGCACAGCCAAAACCGCCTAAAAGCACCGACGTCACATTCCAAAATGGTCAGGACGTCGTGGATTTACGCAAGAGATTTGCGACGACGATAGCAGATAGCGAAGAAGACCCTTCATTTCAAAAACGGCTGGTCGAACTCGAGGGCAAGCATACCGAAAGAAGGACGCCATCACCGCGCCCCAGGTGCTCAGTGGGCATACCCAGTCTACCAGCCAACGAAGAGGCACCTATACGAGAAGTCGTACCGGAAATGCCGACAGGACGAGGAAGGTTCCAGGAGACGCCGTCGTATGGTAGTAATATGGACCAAGTCCGGAAGTGGTCGGTCAGATTTGATGAGGGCCGAGACCCACTGGAATTTGTAGAACGATTGGAAGAGCTCTCGTGCGTATACAACCTGGATAAAGACCACCCCCCCAGAGTGATGCCAGAGCTGCTCAGAGATGGAGCGCTCATCTGGTGGCGAAATAACAAAATCCAAGGTGAGACGTGGTCCTACTTCAAGCACAGATTCCTGACTTACTTCTTGCCCGCCCGCTTCTTCGAGCGACTGGAGGACCGAATTCGCAGCTTAGTACAGAAACGTCAAGAGAAGTTCAAAACATTTACTTTGGACCTCATCGACCTAATGCGGCACGCGAATTGGACCGAGACCCAACAGCTGGAGCAGGTCTTCAGAAATTGCCGCCAGGAGTACCAACTTTACATTCGACGTCACGATTTCTCAACATTTGCCGAATTACTATCCCTAGCTGAAGACTACGAGCTCATCCGAGTCTCAGACACGCCAGCCAGACCTCCGCAGCGCAGCAAAGAAGAACTACATCGAGCTGCTATACCAAGCACGGCACAAAAAAGAATGCCAGCCCGACCACCGGACGAGCGATACGTCCATGAGAAGAGAGACCAGCCTGAGGTACTGGAACACGTTGATGTAAAAGCAGCATGTGGCAGATGCGGATGACTAGGTCATTGTGAAGCCGACTGCACCAACGAACGGGTGTATTTCTGTAAGAAATGTGGACGACAAGGGCGTGCGACCTATGAATGTTGCATACCACAAACGGGAAACGCCAGAGGACTTGCTCGAGGCCGAGGAAAAAACAAGTCCAGCCGCAATTCTCCTCGGAAGCACTAACGCATCTACGCTACGGCGACCGCCGGATTTGGGCACAGGTGACCATCGAACAAACCGAAATGGAGGCCACGATAGACACAGGAGCGACGCGCAGCTTCGCCAGCCTAAAACTAGAAAATCGCCTACGAACCATCGAGAATCAACAGTTGACCTCCACGAACGTGCGCATGGCCGACGGGTCCCTTCAACTGGTCGAAGAAACCCTGACCGTAAGAGTGAAGATAGGAGAAAAAGAGTGTGAGTTGTCAATTCTCGTACTCCCAGGCGTCACGGATGACCTACTTCTCGGCATGAATTTCTTATTAGAAACCAATGCTTCGTTTGGATGGGGTCAGCAAATAATCACTCTATGGCCCCCAAGGAAGGTTATGCCCAGCCAACCGGACTGCACGACCGTAGTCAAAGTACCAGCAGCCACAGCAGAGTCAACGGAGAACTTCTTACAGAGTGAACTGCGCCTGTTCGATGCACTACAAGGCACTGCCAACGTACCGCCACACAAAATCGTCATGCTGGACGACCGCCCACTTAAGCAACGATACTATCCATGAAACCCGGCGATGCAGGATGTCATCAACAAGGAGGTTGATGAGCTGTTGGAAAAGGGTTTCATAGAGCCATCTCACAGCCCTCACAGCGCGCCGATCGTTTTAGTGCGCAAGAAGACAGGCTCATGGAGATTGTGTATTGACTACAGACAGCTGAACTCGAAGTCGGTCCCAGACGCGTATCCTCTGCCACGTATACACCATATCCTGGACAGGCTGCGAAATGCCAAATTCATTAGCAGCCTCGATCTTAAAAACGGATATTGGCAAATACCGATGCACGCCGATAGTAAGCAGTATACCGCATTCAGGGCAAGGGCCAGGGCGAGGGCTTTTTCAGTGGCGCGTTATGCCTTTTGGGCTACATTCGGCTCCTGCCACATTTCAGCGGGCCCTGGACACGATCATCGGACCTGAACTGGAGCTCTTCGCGTTTGCATATTTAGACGACATTATTGTCACTGGCGGGTCGAGAGAGGAGCATATGCGGAACCTGAGAGAGGTATTTCGTCGATTGCGAGCAGCCAATTTAAAACTAAACAAAGAGAAATGCGAGTTCTTTCGGTCCGAAACCAAGTACTTGGGCCACGTCGTCAGCGAGAGCGGCATACATACAGATCCGGATAAGGTATCGGCCATCAAAAATTAAGCACCACCAACCAACCTTCGCGAGCTACGCCGATACCTGGGGTGGCGTCGTGGTGCAGACGCTTTGTGCCCGACTTTGCCACCATTTCACAACCAATGACTCAACTTTTGAAAAAGGGCAAACACTGGCGATGGGGACCGGAACAGCAGCAGGCATTCGACGCTCTCAAAGATAAACTTACTGAGGCTCCCGTACTGGCCTGCCCGGACTTCACCAGGACCTTCGTGTTATAAACCAACGCAAGCGATTACGGCCGGGGAGCAGTGCCGACTCAAGACTTCGACGGCGTAGAGCGGGTGATAGCTTACGCCAGTCGTCACCTCATCCAAGCAGAACGCAACTACAGCCCGACAGAAAAGGAGTGTCTGGCGATCGTGTGGGGCATCAGGAAAAAGTGCTGTTACTTAGAAGGATACCTTTTTAAAGTCATCACGGACCACCTCTCGTTGAAGTGGTTGAACTCAATAGAGAGTCCATCCGGCCGAGTTGCACGATGGGCATTGGAGTTGCAGCAGTACAGCTTCGAGATTTTGTATAGGCGAGGCAAGCTAAATGTTGTCGCCGACGCGCTATCGCGACAACCTCTAGAGGACCTGTGTAAAACAACAGAGGCTGTAGCAGAGAACCAACGTTGCTCCTGGCTAGACAAACGCAGGCAAGAAGAACGCGATAATCCGGCCAAGTTTGCCGATTACATAGAAGAAGATGGTCAACTATACAGACATATACCAAACACAATTGGCGACGAGGATGCCATCGCTTGGAAGCTGTGCGTACCAACGTATCTACGGCAGCGAGTCATGGCAGACAACCATGACCAGCCCAGTGTTGGTCATCTCGGAGTACGCAAAACCATCAGCCGCATAACAAGCCGCTATTATTGGCCTGGCTTATTCAGAACCGTCAGCCGATATGTGCGCAGCTGCGAAATTTGCCAGCGATACAAGGCGAGCCAGCAAGCCCCCGCCGGTCAAATGTTATTCCGCATTTGAAGAGCCATGGTCGGTTGTTTTTGCGGACTTTGTGGGACCACTACCGCGCTCAAAGCATGGCAACACCATGATACTTGTCCTGTTCGACAAGTTTAGCAAGTGGACCAAGGCGGTCCCGCTACGAAAAGCCACCAGCGACAGCCTGAAAAGAAGTTTCAGGGAGCGGATATTAGCTCGTTTCGGGGTACCAAAGGTACACATTAGCGACAACGGCACCCAATTTACAAGTCGGGCGTTTCGCAAGTTCCTACTAGAAATCGGTACAAAACAGCAGTATACAGCTCCGTACACGCCGCAGGAGAACCCGACCGAAAGAGCTAATAAAACTCTCAAGACGATGATCGCACAATTCAGTAACAACCAACATAAAATATGGGACGAGTGCCTCCCAGAACTCACCCTAGCGCTCAACAGCAGCAAGTCGGACGTGACAAGTTTTAGTCCTGCATTTTTGGTGCAAGGTCGTGAGCCACGACTACCAGGAGCGCTATTCGACGAGCGCAGGGCACCGGCAGAGAGACGCGGACACCCACAGAGCGGGCAGAGCCACTGCAGGAAATCTCGCGATGGTGAGACGCAAACTTAGTCAGGCTACGTGCGACCAGGCACTTCACTATAATTTGCGCAGGCGAGATTGACAGCCCAACATAGGCGAAATGGTTCTCGCCAAGCAACATCCGTTATTCAGTGCCATCAACAGCTTTGCAGCAAAACTAGCTCCCAAATACGACGGCCCATACGTCGTCGTTGGATTTAGTTCACCGGTGATCGCGCAAATTCGTCAGAAAGGTGCACGTGAGTAAGTTAAAGAAGTTTTTCGACGGGACCAAAGTCGTTAAACAAGGTCAAAGGGCGGCAGCATCCGCAGAAACAACTGCCAACAGCGGTAGCCACCGCGGTAACAACGGCAGTGTCTGTAACCAGCCACCAGCCATGCAACCAGCAACGTAAAAACTATGGTGTCATATTTTCCAAACACCAGCGTCACTTAAAACAGCAACATTGCTTTTTTTTGTGTTCATTGACTTGGCCTTGAATCGCTGACTACGGAAAACTGCAAGCTGTAATTTTGTGGAGTCAACGATCTGGCCTTGAAAATGTGAAAATAATGATTTTGTAGTTTTTTTAATTCTACTTCTTTTTGTTTTGCTTTTGTTATATATTATATATTGTATATTTAGTTAATATTTATTTTTCGTCATTATATGTATGTAATTGTATTTTTTTATGTCATTCAGATTTTTTAATTGAATTGATATTTTGTTATAAAAACCCAAATGTTAATAAAATTGGGACAGTTGTGTTTTAAAAGTGATTATCGGAAGTTTTATTTAAACAGTTGTGCACAAGTACCAAGAGCTTGGGCACCAAATAGAAAAATCGTAACTTTAACATAAACAAATATAAAATAAATTTGAGCACAAGTACCAAGAGCTTGAGCAAAAAAAAAACAAAATCATAACTTTTGTAAAACAAATTTAATACAAAAGTGTGTACAGGTTTATGCGCCTAGACACACAGCGGGAAATAAAAAAAATTTCTCGCTTTAACAAAAACATTTGGTGACCCCGACGTGATCACGCCAAAGTGATTCAAGAAACGCATAGTGACTACTCAAATAGTTGAATACATATCAGCAAGGCCATGGCTAGCTTTACCCAATTCATGCAGGAGCAAAATCGAACTGGATCTGAAATACAGCAGCTCATCAGGAATTTCAAAAAAGACTCATCGGAAAGAAAAACTATTACCTACTATCGAGATCGGGCACAGCGCCTTGCCCAGGCCTGGTCAAAATTCGAAGAAGTTGATAACCAAATTCGCGATCTCGATAAACCACCATTGGACCATGAATATTTCACCTCTGTATATTACAATCAAATAAAGCTTTTAGTACAAGAATACCAAGAACTATTTTCGAAGGAAATAGAAAAGGCGGCACGCAAAACCAGTGATGCTAGCAATGAAAATCCCATACCAACAGAAAGTGTAATAAAAGATTCACAAAAAAAACACAGAAGTGCGCGATGATAACATGATAAGACTACTACGCCGGCAATCTCTGATATTCATTTCAATTCGCCGATTCCTGGCAACATTATCGACAACAACCGAAATCCAACCAGCTCAATACTACGACGTTAAATTAAAAACATTAAACCATCTCTGGCAACAATGCGAAGATGCAAATTTCGCTATATGGGAAACCTGTGAAAACCCAGAAACATCAGGGTATAATGTTAATGAATATTTAGAGATGGAAGATTTAGTTCAAGAGCACACAATCCATTTATCAATCCAAGCAAAACAGCGAACCAACCAGTACGCAACGAATTTAACAGACTCAATCTCAGTCGAAAATCCAGTGCAATTACCAAGAATTTCTATACCTAAATTTGATGGTAACTATCTTACGTGGCGCCAATTCTACGAGTTATTCAACGAAATTGTTCATAAAAAAGCGATGCCAAACATACAAAAGTTTTGGTACCTTAAGATGAATGTAAGTGGCGAAGCAGAAAGACTCATACGCCATCTCACTTTATCCAGCGAGAATTACGAGACAGCATGGAAAGTGTTGCAGAACAGATACAACAATCAACGACTCTTGTCTTCTAGCCTTATTCAAAAAATTGTAGGACAACCTAATTACTCCACAAGGATTGCCTCAGCGATTGATCTAAAAAATATGCATGACACGACCGAAGAAGGATTGTTGGCACTGGAAAACCTAGGCGTGAACATATCATCTTGGGATCCACTATTGTTACACTTATTGATAAAAAAGTTGGACAATCAAACCCACACTCTATATGAACAATCACTAGACGATCCGAAAGAAATCCAGACAATACAGTCTTTCTTAAAATTCTTGGAAAATCGTTTTCAATCGCTAGAAGCAATAGGCGATAAACCCAAAAAAATATTTGAACAAAAGGGTTACTCTAATTCAAAACAGTTGACTACGCTCACAACAACACTTGCTCGATGTGTAGCTTGCAATGAAAATCATCCACTTTATGCATGCAAGGAATTCATACAGCTACCACCAGAGGATCGATTAAAATTGGTGCAAAGAAATAAATTATGTGTAAATTGTATGAAGGGTGGACACTGTAGTAAGCAATGCGCACTAAGAGGTTGCACAAGATGTGGGCGAAAACATAACAGTCTAGTCCACCTGAACAATATACCACTGAAGACATCAAGAGGTCCACCAGGACAAGGTCAATAGAATCAACCACAATCAAGTAAAATTACTCATTTAGTCCCTGATACGGATTCTAAGTTGTCATTAACAACAATTCATAATGTCAGCCACACGAGTTATGTAATGCTGAGCACAGCCAGGGTCAAATTAGGTCTTGGCAATAGAAAATTTGTAGAATGCCGTGCATTATTGAACTCTGGATCACAAGTAAACATAATAACAACCAAGCTTATAAAGAAACTTGGACTCCACCCTAAAGGCAATTCTACAATGATTCCAGGCATCGAAAATGGACGTTTGAAGATTGAAGGTCGAGTTAACGTCGTTTAGGATCAAGAGAAAATAATTACTCTGCTAGAATGGAAGCTCTTGTACTCCCCCAAATTACGTCAATGCAACCATCTTGCCACATAGAAGTTACATCATGGCGTATACCTAAAAACATTAACCTTGCTGATCCAGATTTCTACACGCCAGGCCCTATTGACTTACTGATTGGAGCAGAATTTTATCATCAGCTATTTTGTGTTGGACAAATAAAACTAAGTAAAAATTTGCCAACTCTCCAAAACACGGTTTTCGGATGGGTAGTCTCAGGAAAAATTGATGGAATACAACATCCTATGTCTACATGTAATGTGATAACAACAGACGAGTCTCTTAATGAAGCCATAAAAAGGTGTTGGGAGATAGAAGAAGCAGATGAAATAAAGACGATCCTGACTCCAAAGGAAGAACTATGTGAAATTCACTTTGATAATACTGTGCAGAGACGAGGAGACGGACGATTCATCGTTCGCCTTCCATTTACCGAGAATGCAGATAAATTAGGAGTGTCTAAGGACATTGCCTTACGCCGATTCTTGTCACTCGAAAAAAGATTATGTAAAAACAATGACTTACGAGAGAAGTACACTAATTTTATGGATGAGTATTTGTTTTTAGGCCACATGAAAGAAGTAAATGACAATGCCGTTCACACACCCAATTACTATTTACCACATCATTGCATTTTAAAACTAAATAGTAGCACAACTAAGTTAAGAGTGGTTTTTGATGCGTCATCGAAAACATCTTCAAACATATCACTGAACAATATTCTCCATGCAGGACCGACACTACAAGAAGATTTGTTTACAATATTACTCCGATTCATGATGCCATGATTCGTGTTTACGGCAGACATTGAAAAAATGTATCGCCAAATCTTAGTTCACAATGAAGACCAGCATTTCCAACTCATATTCTGGAGAAATAATTCAAATAAGCCCCTGAAAACATACCGATTGGCAACCGTAACATATGGAACAACGTCAGCTCCATATTTAGCAATCAAATGCTTACAAAGGCTAGCGGATCAGGGAAGCACACAATATCCACTCGGTGCAAACATATTAAAACAAAATTTTTATGTCGATGACTGCATGGCAGACTCAAACAGTCTTGTAACCGCCAAGGACTATCAACAACAAATAAGTTCATTACTCGGTACAGCAGGGTTCAAGTTGAGAAAATGGTGCGCAAATCATCAGAAATTATTGGAAGACATAGCTCCAGAGGACCAAGAAATAGAATTAGACTTCAACAAAGATGAAGAGAGCCAAATTAAGACGTTAGGCCTACTTTGGTTTCCAAAAGCTGATGTATTTCGTATCAAGTGCCACCAGGTTGAAAACTGCAAGGTAACTAAAAGGATAGTGGCCTCTGACATAGCTCGGCTTTTCGACCCATTGGGAATAATGGCACCCATTGTGATAACCGCAAAAATCTTCTTGCAGCAGTTGTGGCAACTTAAATTAGATTGGGATGCCGCTCTTCCGCTGGAAATGCATAATCGATGGATTAAATTTCGTGAAGATATGAATGCACTTAATGAAATTCATATTCCACGCCATGTCTATGCACGTGATATTCCTAAAGAGGTGCAACTGCATGCATTTGCGGATGCCTCTGAGAAGGCTTACGGAACCGCAGTCTACATCCGATCTATCAATCAAAGTGGAATAGTAATAACGAGGATACTGTGCGCTAAGACACGCGTAGCTCCACTGAAAAAATTAACAATTCCACGGCTTGAACTTTGTGCCGCCAAACTTGCAGCTAGATTTACCAGACGGATTAAGACGGCATTAAATTTTACAAATGTAAAGGTCTATTTGTGGTCAGATTCCGAAATAGTATTAAATTGGATCAATTCTTCATCGACAAACTTCCATACATTCGTAGCAAATAGAATTGCTTCAATTCAAGATAATTCTGTGACGCACCAATGGCGGCATGTAAGTAGTAAAGAAAATCCAGCCGACATCTTGTCAAGAGGCATATCACCAGATAAACTAATTTCATGCAACATTTGGTTCTACGGCCCACTCTTCTTGCATGGAAACGAGTCACTTTGGCCACCACCATTTAAAAAAACTTCAAGTGCCGAATTGGAAAGAAAACAAATCACTGTTCAAAATCAACAGGAAGAATTAGAAAATGAATCAATCATCCAACGCAGTCAAACTGAAGAACCATATGTTGAACCAATCAACTTACTTGCCCTACAGAAGAAATCAGAATCTAATATCATTGACCAAATAAATCATCGAAACTCATTTAGAAGATTGCAAAGAATAATAAGCTATATGCATCGCTTCAAACAAGTGACAAGGAGGTCAACTAGCCCGAAGTCAGAAAATCTAACAGCGGCAGAGCTAGAACGATCCCTTCAAAGCATCATTAAATTGATGCAAGCTGAAGAATTTAAAGACGAAATACAACATTTAAAAAATAAAACCCAATTACCAATGAAGAGTCCTCTTCTTGGGCTTACACCATTTCTGGACAATTGTGAAATATTAAGAGTTGGAGGCCGTCTAGAAGCCTCAACCTTATCTTATGATGCCAAACATCCAGCACTTCTACCATATTCACACCCATTCACAAAACTCCTAATGGAGGCTCTGCATCGAGAGAATTTACATATTGGACCACAAGGTCTTTTGTCAACAACAAGGCAGCAGTTCTGGCCCATCAAGGGAAAAATACTTGCTCGATCAGTTGTTCAACATTGTATTCGGTGCGCCAGAGCGAAGCCAAAGATGCTTAATCAAATAATGGGAAATTTACCTGAAGGCAGGATACAGCCAGCGCGACCGTTTGTGAATGCCGGTGTAGATTTTTGTGGGCCTATTTGGATTCATTATCGACTCAGAGGAAAACGACCCCAGAAAAGCTACGTCGCACTATTCATTTGTTTTGCTACTAAGGCAATACATTTAGAAATAGTAAGCGATCTATCAACAGAAGCATTCATGGCAGCCTTAAGACGATTCATTGGACGGCGCGGTCATTGTAGCCACTTATATTGTGATAATGCCACAAATTTTGTTGCATTTTCTCAAAAAAGGCCAAAGAAATTATACAAAATGAATGTAGCACAAGGAGGATGGAATTTCACTTCATACCGCCAAGAGCTCCCCACTTTGGAGGACTCTGGGAAGCTGCGGTCAAGTCAGCCAAGCATTTGATGCACAGAAGCATCGAAACTGCATCCCTTACCTACGAGGAATTGGAAACGTTAATAATAGAAATCGAAGCCATCTTGAATTCTAGACCGTTAACTGCTATGTCAGACAACCCAAATGATTTAACGGCATTGACCCCAGGTCATTTTTTAATAGGAGGATCTCTGACAGCCAGTATACATCCAAACGCAGAAATAAATCAACGAGGCTTAATATCACGATGGAAACTTGTTAACTACATTAAAGACGAGTTTTGGAGAAGATGGTCGTTGGAATATCTCCACGAGTTGCAAGGTCGATCTAAATGGAAAGCACCTTATAGCAATATTGAGCCAAATACCATAGTGATAATTCAGGACGACAGCAAACCTGTGATGAAATGGCCTTTGGATAGAATTATAAAGGCTATTAAAGGTCAAGATGGTCTTGTACGTGTTGCAGACATCCAAACTGCAAAAGGGATTATTCGTCGACCCATCAACAGATTATCGCCACTTCCTTGCGAGCAAGATAATACGATTATCAATAGTAATCCAACACAGCCGAACAAACCAAATATCGCTAATGATGATATGACAGTACAACACTTCAAGACAAACAAAAATAACACCACATTGGCAAATGATGATAATACAGCCTCTAAAAAAAGGAAACTCAACTCATTCGCAACATCAATGTTGACATTATTAGTAGCCTGCCTCATAATACCATGGTCAAACGGAACACCCATCAACATTACACAGTTTCCATCTCAACCTGGAATACACTTTGACAATTTGGGTACTTCGAAATTGATATCGGATGAATGGAATCTAATTGTTTATTATGATTTAAATCAATATTGGAATGAATTTGATATGTTAAACAATGGCACAGGTCTTCTACAGCATTTATGTAGTCAAATAATTCAAAAAAGTAGTTGTTCATCGCTGATTAATCAAATTCAGTATTCCATTTCTGAAATAGATCAAGATAACGCATTGCTTGCACAATGTCCTGTGGCCATCAGATCAAGACAAGGAGCTGTAAATTTTGTTGGCAATATAGCCAACTCATCGTTTGGTGTACTAGATAATCAGTATGCAGAAGAAATGTCAAGAAAGATAATACAATTTTCAAACAACGATGATTTTATGATGAATTTGTTAAAAAATCAGACATCAATTATAAACTCTACGATTAACATCATAAAAACAGATCAAGAAAACGTAGAAAAGAAATTCGGAAGTTTGGACCATCAGATAACCGAAACAATAAACCGAATAAACAATCAAACTGAAGAGCTATTTCAACACAGAAAACAACAATTGTTTTTATCATGGGCAATGCATTTAACTATGATAACAACGAAACTTCAGCGCATCCAATCATCTATTATTGATGTTATCACCGATACTCATCATGGAAAAGTAAGCCACCTTCTACTATCTCCACAGCAATTGCGACAAGAAATCGCAAAAATCAAGATTCACCTGCCACAAACATCTAGCCTTCCAGCCGAAAACATAATTCAAATATACAAACTAATATCTGCTGAAGGAACAATCATAAATAACCATGCAATATCAGGCTTAAACTGCCGTTAGTTTTTCAAGACAAGTTCGAGATTTTCAAATTATTGCCCGTGCCAACCACAGTCAATAATACTCGCGTCTCCATAGAAACTTCCACGAAATTCCTTGCCATAAATCTACATCGAGATAAATTTTATCCAATGACCGAAAATGAGGTAGCAGCATGCAGCAAAATTGAAGAAACAGAGTTTTTGTGTAAACAAGTCCAGCCAATGTTCTCAAGAGAAATAAAAGGGGATACATGTGAATTTAATATATTCAACAACAAGTCAAACACTGAATGCAGATTAAAACCAATACCAAACAGACCTACATGGATACATTTATCACACGTGAGCCAATGGATGTTTGCGCTGACAGAAAGGACCACCTTTAACGCAGTGTGCAACGAAACTACCTATTCAGTTACGATTGACGGATCAGGAATAATAACAGTACCTCCAGGATGCACTATAAGTCATGAGCTGTTAACCATCAGAGGCCATCAAGAATATACTAGTCGGACATGTTCTTCATACACTGTCCTGAGAGACAAAAACACTTTTGAACTACCGGCACACGCTGAACCCATACAAAACGATTTACTACACTACAAAACCCAACAATCAAAATTAAATGACATAATGCATCAACTGGCTTCTCGAAAATTAGAACTTCCAACACCAGACAACAACTATAATGTTCATCATGTTATCGTGAATAACGTCCTGCTGGGTCTCGCACTTATCATCATTGCATTCCTAGCACTTCTAGCATGGATGATGAAGAGATCACATAACAGCCGTCAACCAACTGAACAACCTGTTCCTCTGCCACGACGATCTCAGAATTTGGACTTCTCCGTTAATGTCTAAATACAGATTGCTGAACTCAAGGTTCAACGAGGGGGAGAATGTCTGTAACCAGCCACCAGCCATGCAACCAGCAACGTAAAAACTATGGTGTCATATTTTCCAAACACCAGCGTCACTTAAAACAGCAACATTGCTTTTTTTTGTGTTCATTGACTTGGCCTTGAATCGCTGACTGCGGAAAACTGCAAGCTGTAATTTTGTGGAGTCAACGATCTGGCCTTGAAAATGTGAAAATAATGATTTTGTAGTTTTTTTAATTCTACTTCTTTTTGTTTTGCTTTTGTTATATATTATATATTGTATATTTAGTTAATATTTCTTTTTCGTCATTATATGTATGTAATTGTATTTTTTATGTCATTCAGATTTTTTAATTGAATTGATATTTTGTTATAAAAACCCAAATGTTAATAAAATTGGGACAGTTGTATTTTAAAAGTGATTATCGGAAGTTTTATTTAAACAGTTGTGCACAAGTACCAAGAGCTTGGGCACCAAATAGAAAAATCGTAACTTTAACATAAACAAATATAAAATAAATTTGTGCACAAGTACCAAGAGCTTGAGCACAAAAAAAAACAAAATCATAACTTTTGTAAAACAAATTTAATACAAAAGTGTGTACAGGTTTATGCGCCTAGACACACAGCGGGAAATAAAAAAAATTTCTCGCTTTAACAAAAACAGGCAGAAAGAAGAAGTTTGTCGACGGGACCAACGTCGTTAAACAAGGTCACACGGCCACAGCAGCACCTGCGTCACCAACTGCCACCGCAGCGGCAATCTGCGTCAACAGCTGCAGGATGGCAGCCAACGGCGGCAGCCACCGCAACAACAACGGCAAAGAGAGGATGTTTGTCGACGGGACCAACGTCGTTAAACAAGGTCACACCACGGCAGCCACATCTGCGTCATCAACTGCCATCGCAGCCGCATCTGCGTCATCAACTGCCATCGCAGCCGCATCTGTGTCACCAACTGCCATCGCAGCGGCACCTGCGTTATCAACCGCCATCACAGCAGCACCTGCGTCACCAACTGCCACCGCAGCGGCAATCTGCGTCAACAACTGCAGGATGGCGGCAGCAACCGCATCAACGACAGTACGACGGTGGCAGCCACCGCGGAAACAACGGCAACAGAGAATGAAGAAGACAAAGAAGTTTTTCGACGGGACCAACGTCGTTAAACAAGGTCAAAGGGCGGCAGCATCCGCAGAAACAAATGCCAACGGCGGCAGCCACCGCGACAACAAGGGCCTTTGCCCTTGTTTGGCGACGGGACCAACGTCGTTAAACAAGGTCACACGACCGCAGCCGCATCTGCGTTATCAACTGCCACCGCAGCGGCACCTGCGTCATCAACCGCCATCGCAGCGGCACCTGCGTCATCAACCGCCACCACAGCCACACCTGCGTCATCAACTGCCATACAGCGGCAGCAGCCGCGTAAACCGATGCACCGATAAAGAAGAAGTTTGTCGACGGGACCAACGTCGTTAAACAAGGTCACGTCACCGCAGCCGCATCTGCGTCAACAACTGCCATCGCAGCGGCACCTGCGTCATCAACCGCCATCGCAGCAGCATTCTGCGTCAACAACTGCAGGAGGGCGGCAGCATCCGCAACAATAAATGCAAAAAGGTTTGAGAAGAAGAAGAAGTTTTGCGACGGGACCCACGTCAATAACCAAGGTCAAAAGGAGGCAGCATCCCCCGGAGTACAACTGCAAGAAAGGCGAGCACCGCAGCTGCAATCTGCGTCATCAACTGAAACCGCAGCAGCAATCTGCGTCATCAACTGTCACCGCAGAAGCAATCTGCGTCATCAACTGCCACCGCAGCTGTAATCTGCGTCATCAACAGCCACCGCAGCTGCAATCTGCGTCATCAACTGCCACCGCAGCTGCAATCTGCGTCATCAACTGCCACCGTGGCTGCAATCTGCGTCATCAACTGCCCATAATGATAACTCATTCTCAACGGCTCACTGGGACAACAACCAGCTGTCTAAATCGCGGCTGCGACCACGTCATCAACCAGAAGAATGGCAGCGGTAAACCCCACGCGTGAACTCCAGGCAGGATGACAACAGCCGGTAAAGTACCGATGTCCGATGGCAAAAGAAAAAAAACGGTGAAAACCAGAAGCGTTCAAGAACCGAAGCAATTACACCAGAATGGCCGATAGCTACAACAGCGCACCAGCGTGCGCCCACACTGCGCAAGCGTTCAGCCAGACGGGCCTCAGCATAACGCTTCTCACGGCAGACTGAGCCATACGCGCAGTCACCATCGGCAGTAAAGTCGAAAACGCTCCCGTTCAGAGTCACCGATGGCAAACAGATCCCCTGTTCCTGAGGGAACTAATGCCAGAAGCGTCAAAGAAGACCGTCGCAACGATCACAGACGAAAGGGGCCTCGAAGAACTCCACCCGCAGGACGGATGGTCAACACAAGCCATCACCGAAGATGACCCACACTACCAGCCCATCCAAGCCATCTGGGCAGAAGCGCGACAGCACCGAGAGCCAGGACGTAGAGTCCGCTTCCTAGTCCCCCTTGGCGGTCGACAGTTGAAGTTCGTCATCAGGATGAATGGCATCGAACTCCTCCTCCACCGCCCCCTGAAGTAAGAGGGAGATGTAAGGACCATAACTTCTCTAAAGTTTTGCCCTACATGTTTAATTGTTTTAAAATTATTTTCTTGCAGATATTCCTGCTGGGTCGTAGACCAGCCAAAAGACGAGGGAATGTCCCAGTAGGCAGGCAGGAATGCGAGGGCAGGCTTCAGGAAGGGGCGTAGACAACCAAGGACCCCCCCCACACTAGATTAGGGCACAAGAGCCACATAGGATTAAGATTAGGATTAAGCTCATAATAAATTTGTTTTAGACAAACAAAACATCGAACTCTAACTACATTTCATTTTACTATTTCTTTTTTTTTATATAATTACATATATATTTACATATCGATAATATAATAAACATTGAGGCGGTATGAAACCAATTTGAGCTGGTTGAGTATTTGATCGTAGTTGGCTTTTAAACATTCAGGCCTTAGGCCCAACCAAAGGAATGAGTTAAGCATTCCTACAGGGGTGGCGCAATTACGTTTGGGTTATTGCATCATCCACTGTGTTACTACGCAGTAAAATATTAATGCTAATTAGTGTCTCTAATGGTTGTTGTTCTTTTATTTTCATGGCAACGGGACAATCGGACGATGCCTCGAATAACAGTGAACACCTGCAGTGGAAAATTACCACCAGAAGTGAGACCGCAATAATGGCATACAGGCGGAAGGGAGACAGAAGATTCGTGATGGCATGACTCGAAGGTCTGAAGTAATAAATTGAAGACAGAGAACTTCATTCAGTAAAGTGCCGTCAAACAGAGCAGAAGCCCTAGTCCGGGAACAGAACTCATCGAGGGAAGTCATTTTTAAATAAGTGCGCGACAACGAAGTGCCGTGCAGTTACGGCCCGCGGTCGCTACTATAACGTCTACGTCAACTGCGCAGCCACTACCAACGGCAGCGCAACGTCGACATCGCCAGCACAGTCAGCAGAAACGTCCACGTCAACTGCGTAGCCACTACCAACGGCAGCGCAACGTCGACATCGCCAGCACAGTCAGCAGAAACGTCCACGTCAACTGCGCAGCCACTACTAACGGCAACGCAACGTCAACATCGGCACCAGCACCAGCGCGCTCAACAGCAGGACGACAGCAGGAAGCTAACACCAGCGCCAGGAAAAGGCCCAGGACTAAGTATCTTTTAATATATATATATTCTTTTCTTTTTGGTCTAAAATTGTTTAAATTAAATCAAAGTAAATAAAGCTCGACTACATGATAGTCACCTAGGAGTGCTTACTTTTAGGTTAACGTAACTTCATAAATTGCTCCTTGCTAGGAACCCCACCACAAATCCTTCTCCACCTACCTATCTAACTGAGTTAAACGAGAGTCGCTGCTCAAGTTGCCCAACCTTGTCCGTCCATCCTAGTTCCGACCTGAGTTAAGTGAGAGTCGCTGCTCAAGTTACCTCCTCCAAAACAATCCTGTTCGAAGTTAAGTGATACGCTTGCGTCAAACACCAAAATAACCCATCTTAGCTTGTGTTAAGTGAGAGTCGCTGCACAACGCTACTCTATCCTTATTTATTCTAGTCAAGGGCCAACTACTACGTCAGTAGCTCGGGCTATCTATCCCACCATCCGGCTTTGTTGTTAAGTGAGAGTCGCTGCACAAAGCTACTCTAACCTCCTTGTCTACTCTAGTTTTGGGCTAACTGCTACGTCATTAGCTCGGGCTATCTATCCCATCCTCCGGATTTGAAGTTAAGTGATACGCTTGCGTCAAACGCCAAAATAACCTGTCTTGGCTTGTGTCGCTGCACAACGCTACTCTATCGTCCTTAAAACCCATTTTTTTTTCATTTTCTTTTTCATCTAGATTCTAAAACTCAACCACAAGCGCACTCCTAGCCCGACTTACATGTAGGTCAAATATAAAACATAGACATTATTTAAGATTTGCATAAATTGTATTGATAATTGAAGAAAAATTAAATAATAACGCATAATAACGATATAAAATAAAGAGTTTTGATTTGGCGTTACAAATATAAAAAAATATTTGTGACGGCGAGCCAACCCCAGCCTTAGGAAAACGAATCGTTAAAAGCTACCAACTAGGGCCGACGGGAGCTGCATCCGAGTGGTGCCACGATCCGATATGGCAAACCAATCACCAAGTCAAATTCCAAGTATACCACGTCGTACAAACTATTTTAATCGACGTGCCATGCCGACTTCACCGGTAGGCACTGGCCGGTGCAGAAAGTCAGCGGATCCCGCATAACACCCAGCACCGTCAGGCCCCAAAACCTGGCCCAGAGCGACGACACGCCCGAAACGTCACGACGAGACCACCTCGCGCCTGCGCATCAGCGCATCAGCGCATCAGCGTCTGCGTTATCAACTGCCGACTTCGCAGCAGCATCTGCACCATCAACTGCCAAAGCCGCAGCAGCATCTGCGACGTCAACTGCCGAAGCCGCAGCAACTTTAGTGCTCTAACAAAATACATAAAAAGCACACACAGACTTATATGATTACATACATTTAAATACACTTTGTAAAATATCTACTTCAATTAACAATATATATTGTTTTTAATGTCATTTTTTATTATTCAAAAAATATTATTCAAAAATATTTTCTCAATTCAAATCGGTTTAAATTTTGTTACTCTTAATAAAAAGTTTTCAAATAAAATTTACATATAAAATAAAAAAAGCATTTTATTGCGCATGCAGAACCACAACTAGTGATCCTGCACGTCAAATCCCACTTCTGACACCAACGGGCCATCAACACCATACAACGGCACCAAAGCAAATTCCATTATTGTCACTTATGTGCAGGAAGGTCAAGCTCCTGGAACCATTCAACTGCTACGTAACATTGCCAACAAATTCTCCAACGAATAAATTAGCAATTTTCAATTGATGACGAGGACAGTGCTGAAAGCATCGACGCCTCAACCCTCGAAGCGAACGTAGAAGTGGCTGGGAAAAAACACTGTTTTCGTTGCCAGCATCAGTCACCAGCACTATCAATACAAAGCCACTTTAGGTGCGTTTAACGCACCCCGTCATTCATTATCACCTCCTGTACTTCCACGTGAAGAAACCAAGAAACAACAACAAAATGTTGCTATAAAATAACGCCAAAAGCAGCCACAATAACAATCACCAACGCTCCAACAACAACCAAAACGCAGCAGACACGGTCACTGCATACAACAACGGCAGCGACGTCAACAACGACAACAGCGACAGTGACGCTAAAAGCAGCAGCGACGAAATTAATCGTCTTACACCGTAGGCACTTCACTGCACCTGGTTTACAGATAGGAAACAACTATAAAAACAAATCGGAATACTTTTAATTAATTTTTGAGTATACAACATATTAATTAATGCCCCTATCACCATCTGCGAATCGATCAAAAATTAAGTCGAATTCGCCAAGTTGGTATCACCGTCGGCGAATGCTTAAATTTAATTCGACTGAAACGTCAAAATCAGGCGAATGAAAAAACTTCGTGGTATCACCGTTCGCGAATTTCGCAGATGTCATTCGACTTAAGCGTCAAAAACAGACGAATAAAAATATTTGGTGACAAGCCGGCGAATGCGTTTGATTTCTTTTTATTTTGCACATTAAAATGGAAAATAATAGCAAAAGGTAAGTAAATTGCATTGTTTGTATTTTTTTTTGTAGTTTGTTTTTGATTTTAAGCAATTTGTTATTTATTTTTAGTATGAAAAAAAACCAACAGCCTGCAGTTCCATAAAATGGTCCAGATTATGGAGCAAAATCCGAACATGGACATGGCTTGATCCGGGAAATCTTGCATCAATAAACTTTATAACCATATTGTGGTCACAAGCCTGCATATAAAGTGGTTAGAAATTTAAATCAATGTCATAATGTAGAACCTACGATCATTGCATTTATGCTGAAATATCCCTTAATGGGCGACCAAAAACCATCTTAATTTAATCGATCATTATTACTTCTAGCTGGTTCGACAGTAGATCATAATTTAGTATAGAAAATATGGTTGAGAAAATTACCTTAAAGCCTTAATACTTCCTTTGCCGGAGCTAGACATAACGAAATCGAAGACCAAATGAAACTAGCAGACAACCTATGGGAGGTAATAGCTGGGTCAGAGATTTCAACAATTGGAAAGAAATCTGCCTATAATTCCAACGAACTAGCAAAAATGACACAAAAATTTTCTGAAACAACTACAAAGATCCTTGAATATTTCAATAGACTTTCACTAGGAGTTCAAGAAATTAAAAATGAACAACATAATCGCTTTCGATCCAATTCGTCGAACTAGAAACACGTCACGCCAACGACTGAACAATTGGGTTTGCACATATCATTTTAAATTCGGTAGGGACGCTAGGAAATGTGAACAACCATGTTCATTCACCCAAAATAACCAACAACATAATACACAAAATACAACAAACTAAAACACACCATCATTGCAACGGCTAATGATGGTAGTTCAATAACATTAACACGCCGTTTATTTATATTTGACAACGACATCAACCGAAATTTTTTAATCGACAGTGTTGCCGAAGTTTCCATACTGCCATCCTCTAAATTCAAAATTCATAAAAAATCTGATTTGACACTCCAAGCTGCTAATGGCACAGCAATACCTACTTACGAAAAAAAATTATTAAAAGTAAATGTAAAACTCGGACGAGCTTTCCCTTTCACTTTCATACTAGCAGACATTACAAGACCTATTAAAGGCACAGACTTTCTAGCCTAAAATGGACTTTTAATAGATTTAAAACACAAGAAACTCTTTGAGCCACTAACAAAATTATCCGTCAACACAATTTCTAGATATTCCGAAACACAATAACCAAAATTGTTTACACTCGATAATAAATTCACAAAGTTACTCAAACAATTCCCTTCACTTTGCATAAAACCCGATCACACTACACCAATCAAACTTAAACAGTAAACCACATAGTTACAGAAGGACAGCTACCATTTACACGACCACGACGTTTAGACTTACCAAAATTAAAAATCGCAAAACAAGAATTCGATTTTCTTGTTTGTCGGAATTTGCAGACCGTCTGACTGAAAAACTTCCTCTCCACTCCACCTTGTAGCCACGACTGAAAGCTATCACTGTAACCTACCGTTACCCATCACCACATATAAACGACTTTACATCAATTTACACAACACAAATATTTACTCAAAAATTTACCTTGTTAGAGCATATCATCAGACACCGATGACTCCTAAAGATATTCACAAAACAACCATAACAACACTTTTTTGGCATATTCAAATTTCTCCCAATGCATTTCGGCTTGAAAAATTCAGCACAGACATTCCAAATATTTATACACGAAGTTTTACATGGACTGGACTTTATTTTTGTTTATCTAGACGATATATTAATAGCTAGCGAGACTGAGACAACACATGTATTTTTCTAAATAAACATTCCACACGGGCGCTTTGAACATGTTCATATTGACATAGTAGGCCCATTACCAATATCGAACGGTCATAGATACACAAAAAAAAACTGGCTATTTCAGCCCTTGGAAGGACTTTGACCTAGCTTCTAACGATCAATTGGGTTGTACGTGTTATTAAATGTTTAATCACAAATGACCGAGAACTGGACCTACGTGTTTTATGCCGACTCCGAACGGCTTATGTTCTCAAGATGCTTTACACGGCAATTTTTACTCTCTGAGGTTTGTCATTGTCTGCAGAGAGGTGACGACGGAACAGAAAAATTAATTCAATTAAGAAAACTTTCTGTCTGAGCTGGAATTGAACCCGGGCTATAGCGGTTCGTTAGCTTAGGGACCCCGCCCTCTGCCCACTAGGCCACGGCCGCCGTCATAGATACATCCTTACCGCAATTGACCGAAACACACGTTGGCCAGAAGTATATCCACTTAAAGATATAATCGTAGACACACTACGAAGAGAATTTATATCACGCTTTGGCGTTCTTTTACAAATTACGTCCGATCGAGGAGCTCAATTCACATATAGTCCGGGTTTCAATCCACATATATATAGTTTGCTGAGGTGAGCTCAGTGAGTAAACCAAGGGTTCTTACAAAACAATTTATATTCTAACGATTCCAATATTTAAATGAGAAAGCCGGAGTTTTTAATTTTCAACTTTAATAAAAATCGGTTTTTATTGTTACTTTCATTAATATTTTCTTATATTAGTTTATTAATTATTTGCTTATTTATACTGTTACATATATAAATACATGTTATATATATATTATAACTTAATAAACTTATGTTGAACTTATCTATGACTTCTATGCTGAACGGTGGGTACACGTTCCTATGACTTCTATGCTGAACGGTGGAGACACGTTGCTATGACTTCTATGCTGGACGGTGGGTACACGTTCCTATGACTTCTATGCTAAACAGTGGAGACACGTTCCTATGAATTCTATGCTGAACGGTGGGTACACGTTCCTATGACTTCTATGCTGAACGGTGGGTACACGTTCCTATGACTTCTATGCTGAACGGTGGAAACACGTTCCTATGACTTCTATGCCGAACGGTGTAGCCACGTTCCTATGACTTCTATGCTGAACGGTGGAGAAATGTTCCTACAGCTTCTAACTGAACGGTGGGAACCCGTTCCTATAACTACTAGTTGAAAGGCGGAAACACGTTCCTATGGCTTCTAACTACGTTTGAAAGGTGGAAACACTTTCACTAGCTAGTCTCGACATGTGCACTCAGCCGCGCTTGCACCCAGACCGATTTACTTATGCCAGCGAGTTGCCTTATATATTTTTTTGTATTTTTGTATATACTCTCACTGTGTTCTGTTTCGACGTCCACGTGTTTTGTTTTCCCTGTCTGTGTATGTGTAACTGTGTACATGCCTTTGAATGTTTGTATGTGTGTATTTATTATTTATTTACTTATTTATTATTACTACAATGTAATTATAATAATTTGCTATATTTGATACACTTTATATAAAGTAGTGGTCAAAATTAAAGCGCACTTCACTTCTATACTTTTTATAACGAAAAAATAGGAACAAAAAATGTAAAAATAATTTTGTGCTGGCATATATTGATTCATTGGGTTATCGCAAATTAAACTGTGTATACATATTTTATCATTTTACTCTATGAAGTGATTAGAAAAAGAATAAAGGCAATATGACAAAATTAAGAGAGGCAAAATTATAGCGCACAAGCAATGGAAAAGTACCAGCAGTGAAAATAACGGTAACTTATTCAATAATTAGAAAAGATCAACACATTTCGCTCAGTCTTAATGAGTTATGCAAACATCAAGTCAGTGCATAAATTTTTTAGAGTGAAACTTCGTTTATAATAATGGGTCGAAAATCTGTCACTTTGGAGCAAAAAATTTCAGTCAAAACGCTACTTGACGAAAATTATTCTCATTCTGAAATTTCAAAACGATGTAACGTCTCACGAAAATGTGTGTATAATATTGCCAATAAAGTTTTGGCTGACTTGCCACTTGATAATGCACCAGGCCAAG
Organism: Dichetophora obliterata; assembly: GCA_963920525.1. NCBI lineage: Eukaryota > Metazoa > Arthropoda > Insecta > Diptera > Sciomyzidae > Dichetophora > Dichetophora obliterata. The sequence continues at coordinate 139,774,144 of OY986439.1, forward strand.
GACGTCGACGGTGTACAACTTCCACTCAGGATCGTTATTTGGTGCAACTGTGTAAGAAAAACCGGGCAGCTAGTAGTCGGAATCTTGCGAATGAAAGTGGTCACAAAAGCTACACTCAGAAACGTCGACCATTCCTCAATGAACTTCAAAACAGAAGAGGCTTAACTGGTGTAAAACGCATAAAAATTGGACCAAAACAGATTGGGAGCAGGTCATTTTCAGCGATGAATACCATTTCGAACTAGTAAATAAAAAAAAATCGAGGGTTTGTTCGTCGAACTCAGCAGGAAAGCGATCAACAGTTTTGTTTCCAGAATAGAGCACAAGACGGAGGTGGTTCCATAAGTTTATGGGGCTGCTTTAGTGTACTCGCAATTGATCCTTTGCTCTTTTATGAAGGATGTTTGAATGCTAGAAAATACATAGAATAAATTTCTGATTCTTTACCCGAATATTTGGAAAGAATACTGAAAGATGACTGAAGGAAGACAATATTATTTTCAACAAGATAACGCAAGATAAAAACAACAACATTTCTCGTCTGGATTGGCCTCCAACATCACCCGATATTAATCCAATCGAAAACATGTAAAAAAGTATAAAATCTCAACTTCAAAACTATAAAATCTCAACACTTGCTGATTTAAAGAACGCGATAAAGGATATTTGGTCAAAAAAAAGTATAAAATCTCAACACTTGCTGATTTAAAGAACGCGATAAAGGATATTTTGTCAAAAATGTCCATAAATGATTCTATTAAGTTAGTCCACTCTATTCCAAACCGCATAAATTGCACTATTAAGGCTCGTGGTGGCAATATTTCTTCATACTAAAATATTTAACTTAACTATCTTTAACGATACAATAAATATATTCAAAGTGCGCTATAATTTTGCCTAAAAAAAACAAAATGTTAATAGAAGTAATATGTTTGGAAGTTTTGTTGAATTTTAATAAACTAATAGAGTATTTAATTGAAAAAATAATAAAATTTAGTTTGTTTAAAAAAAAGAACAGTTTAATTTAAATTTAAGACAGTTATTGAAAATTTAGTAGATAGCACATGAAGTGCGCTATTATTTTGACCACTGCTTTATATACTATTTTTAATATTTATATTATATTTTAAATTTAGTTAAATTTATTAAACATTCATTTACATTTCATTCCCTTTATACATATCATTTGTGGGGCACAAATTGTTCAACAATTTGTCCTCATACCCCCCTTTTTTCCCCCGTCGGTGTTGACTTTCACTTCACCGCTCATGTTGATGGCGTCGTTTTCTTCAGTCGGCGTGCTGTTGCTAATGATAACCTCAATAAATAAAGCACGTCACAAGCGCCTGCTGTGGTGACGTTGACTGAGGCGTTAGCTGCACCGTCAACTTAATGCTACTGCTTTTGTGTTTGGAGCTGCTAATGCACTGCTATGCTGATTTTGATGACGTAGCTGCTATTGATTTTGCTGATACAGCGCTGAGTTGAGTCTGTTCGTTGCGTTTTTGCGACGTAGCTCTTGCAATAAGCCGTTGCGCTGCTGAGCTAGTGGTATCGCAACTGCTGCAGTGATGCTTTGACGACGCTGCTATTATGGCGCTGCTGTGATAATTTTTATGACGCTACTGCGCTGCTGTATTGCTTTTGATGACGCAGTTGCTACTGCGCTGCTGTGATGTTTTTGGTGACGCAGCTTCTGCATTGCTATGATACTTTTGATGACGCAGCTGCTAATTCGCTGCCATGCTAGATTTGATGACGCAGCTGTTACTACGTTGCCGTGCTGTATGGTTGGCGCAGCTGCTATTGCGCCACCGTGCTATTTTTTGACGCTGGTTCTGCAGCGCTGCCGTGCTGTTTCGTTTACGCAGCTTCTACTGTGCTGCCGTGCTGCTTTTGATGACACAGCTGCTACTGCGATCCTGTGTTGCTTTTGATGACGCAGTTGCTACTGCACTCCTATGATGCTTTTGATGACGCAGCTGCTGCTGCGCTAATGTGATGCTTTTGTTGATGTAGCTGCTACTGCGCTATTGTGATGCTTTTGATGACGCAGCTGCTACTGCTACAGCAGTTGCTGCCGCAGATGCTGCTGCGATGGCAGTTGCTGACGCAGGTGCTGCTGCGATGGCAGTTTGTGACGCAGATGCTGCTGCGATGCAGTGGCGGCTGCTGTGGCAGTTGGTGACGCAGGTGCTGCTACGATGGAAATTTGTGACACAGATTCTGCTGCGATGGCAGTTGGTGACGCAGGTGCTGTTGCGATGGCCGTCGAATATGCAATGGCGGCTGCTGTGGCAGTTGATGACGCAGATGCTGCTGCGATGGCAGTTGGTGACGCAGGTGCTGCTGCGATGAGTTCGGTTAAAATTGCTGACATATAGAGCACCTTCGTACATACCGGCTTATGTCTCATTCGTATTCCATTTGTCAGCCATTCGTATTCGTGAAGATATGCTTTCGAGTTCGTCTGATTCTTTTATTTTACAAGCAAGGGATCTGCTGATGAAACTCCTTGTTGCCCAGTGCCGATCGTCGCCTTAATCGTGTGGTTGCCTATTGTGACTATAGCGACCACGTGGTTCCCGTTTTGCATGACATTGTTTAGTTGCGAGGACGCTGGTTCTGGGTATTCGTTTGCACTCGCCTGGGACGGTACCCTGAGTAGTTTCCCGATGATTGTCTGCAGCAGTTTTTTGTCAAAATCCCTCTTCTCCCGCACTCCCAGCAGAAAATTACAGTAGGGTTTCTGCACTCAAATTTGTAGTGTCTATCCTGGCCACAACGTCGACATGCCGTCCGTGGGTTAATTGGGTACTCAGTTTCTTGTATAATTCTGCGGTGATGCTCTTCTCGCTGTCGTGGTCTGGTCGGTGAAGGTTCTTTCCGCAGGCTTTCGAAGTCTTCGGCAAGGCTCATCAGCTTCTCAAGACTCTCGAAGTCTTTTCTCTTTATATAGAGCTGATAGTCGTGGCGACTGTTTCGATATATGCGCTCTAGATTGCCTTGCTCGGAAAAATCTGCATGTCACATTAAATTTTGCAACTCGATAAGGTATTCCTTGAATTTTTCCCTTGTCCGCTGGTGTTTTTGTCTGATCTCATCCTCCAGATGCTCAAAGTATTTAGATGGCAGGAAAAACCGTAGGAAATCCCTCTTATATGCATTTCATTCCTGCCACTGCCGATTATTGTTGCGGAACCATTTCAGAGCGCTATCTTTTAAAAGTTCGGGCATTGTTCGGGGTAAAAGGTCCTTGTTTAACCCGTATACTTCAGCTAGCTCCTCTAATTTTTCGATAAATGCCAGTGGTTCTTTTCCGCCATCATATTTAAAAGACCGCTTCCTGACCTGGTCTATTACCGTGGAATATGGTATTTGATGCGCTCCTGCGTGTTCTAGGTATCCTGTATAGCCTGAGTGCGAGGCTGCTGGTTGCTCGTATGACATTGTCGGGGGGTTGAAATCTTGTTGACCGCCTGTGTGTGTTACCGGCACATTTATTTTTGGTATCTCAGAATTTCTTGCCGGTGATGGTGTCCTCCCGTGTTTTGCCTCTAGTTCTGCAAGGCGTGGTTGAAGCTCCGGTTTCTGCCCTTGATCTGCAATAAAGGTCGCAAAATTCTTCCTTGCTTCTTGCACCGTTCCTGTACTGTCGAACACAAATTCTTCTGCGTAACCTTGCAATTCGTCTTTCCTTAAAAACTATACCCAGGATGGAGACACGTTCCATGCTGAACGGTGGGTACACGTTCCTATGACTTCTATGCTGAACGGTACAGACACGTTCCTAAGACTTCTATGCTGAACGGTGGAGACACGTTCCTATGACTTCTATGCTGAATGGTGGGTACACGTTCCTATGACTTCTATGCTGAACGGTGGAGACACGTTCCTATGATTTCTATGCTGAACGGTGGAGACACGTTCCTATGACTTCTATGCTTGAGTCTATAGCTTCTATCAATGTTATGCTTGAGTCGTCAGAGAAGAGCGCTGCAGAACGCTTGGAGTTATGATGTGTTGTTTAGGTTTCATAGTTTCTGCATTTCCTTCTACATTAAAAATCACCTAAAACGCCAAAAAAAGGGATTTTCTTATTATTTATTGAAATAATAAAAAGAGGCTTTTTTATTTACTATGAAAATTTGTTTATTTTTTTCATTTTTCACAACATTTTATTCAATAAAAGTTATTAAATAATTAAAAAGAAATATTTTTTTTAAATAACAACATAAAAATTAATTACATTTGATCGTGTTGTTTATGAGGATATTTTCTTGTTGTTTTTACTTTTACTATTGGTGGTGGTTTTGTTCATTATTGTTTCTTGCATTCTTATGATGTTGGATTGTTGTTATTGTTTTTTTTTCTGTTGATGGATATGATGATTAATTTGTATATATGATTACTAGTAATGATGTGATTACATTGAACCATAAAAGTAAGTCGTGTGAATCGGACGCATTTGCGCGAGCTCCCGTGTTTAATAGGAAAGTCCTAGTTAAATTATCTTTGTGCTGTCACATTAAACTTGCATCTAAATTTGTTGATTTATAGTGTCATCAATAACAATTCAAAGAAAAACGATTCAAATAATAATTCAATTAAATAATTAAAACAAATAGCTCTTTGCAAGTTAATACACTCCAACTTATTTTAATAATTAAGCAAAAATAAATACTCGAGCCAACAGAAAACTGTAAAAAAAAGACTCAACAAAATTGAACTGCATAGTAAATAAACAAAACAAAATAAGTAGCACAATGCAAATCTCCGCTAACGAATGGAAAACATAAACTAAAATTAATTTGTGCTCACTTAAACTAAGAACCTCGCGCTATGTTCTGCTCTTTATTTTGTGTGTGATCGCTGCCAACCCACCGCCCCGAACGCTGCTAGTCTACATCTGCTGCTGTTTTGTTGCTCTTGGTCAAGATTTTTTTTGTGTGAGCTCCTTTTTTGCGTGTGCTTGTACCCATGCCAGCACTGTCTCACTCATCATTTGCTGTTGTTTGTTTTCTGTTTTTCTGCGATCATCTCTTTTGTGCTACTCTTGCTGTGATTTTGCCCAAGGAAGTCAATGACGCCGACTCATAGAGTAACGCGACAACAACAACAACTACCACCTAGCCGCATGAACAGCAAAAGCAATGGAACATCTAAAATGGAGGGAACGATGCGAGCTCAGCTTCAGGAACTTGAACAGCGCCTGATTAACAACATTAAATCAGAGATTCGTCTACTGGAAGATCGTCTGCTCGCACATAATGACAACTCTTTCAAGAGCCTCTCTGCAGTAGTTGTAAGTTTGAAAGAGAAATTGGTAACCATAATAAATTCTGAAGTGAGTGCAATTAAAATTGGCATCAGTGATTTTGAAAATAAAATCATCTCGCTTGAAAATAAGTTTCACTTGGTATCTGATGAGATTGGTGATGAGCTTGAGAAACTGCGATCACAATTTAACAACAACAACAACATCAACTTCACCGATAAATTATCTGATGCCGTGCTGTTTTGTATACAGTACTCGAAAGAAGAGAACCTAAAAAGTATTTTTAATAGAATTTGTCTCTTCATCGAGTTTCAGCCGCCACATATCAGAGACATTTTTAGAATAAAGCCGAATCTGCGTCAACCAAACTCTTTAATTATATTACAATTTTTCTCTTCATTTGATCGCAATCGTGTGCTTAAAGCTTTTGGAGCTTATCGGCGACGAACTAAGTCAGCTGTAAATTTAAGATCTGCCGGATTTGAGCATGATAATAATGTTTATATCCACGAAAGCTTTACTGCTGAGAATCGCAAAATTTTGCAAGTCGCTATTGCCCATAAACGCAAAAATAACATCTGCAATTCTTTTACTCTTCGTGGCTCTGTTCACATTCATCTGGAAAAGATTCTGAAGGAATTCGTATCAGCAGTCTGGGTGAACTGCAGAGAACTGTTTTTGATTCAACTTCTGAAGCTATGTCATCGCCGGGCACTCTATTTGATGCCAATTAGGTTATCGTTTATTAAAGTTTCTATTTTTATTTTTATATATTATTTTGCACATTTTATAACTAAAATTAATAGTCTTATTATTACTGTTTTAGACATGTTTCATACGTTGATTATTATTGTACCTATGTGTTGTTCGTCTGTCGATGTTGTGTGTAGTAACTATGAGTTCTAGTTCATTTGGCGTTGATGATAGCCGTAAGGTTCTAATTGATGTTTTATGTAAACAACGCGATGGCCTTTCTGTTGTGCATTTAAATGCAAGAAGTTTAAATCCAGCAAAACTTGATTCTGTGAAATATGTTTTTGAAAGTTCTAATGTCGATGTTATCTGTGTGTCCGAGACCTGGTTTAATAGTGACATCCCCAACAGTTATTTTGACATTTCCAACTATACTCTTTATAGAAATGACAGAATTGGTAAAAGGGGAGGTGGTGTTGCTATTTACTGCAAATCATTTCTTAAAACAAGGCTTGTTTATTTGTCCAGTGGTTCAGATGTTGAGTTTTTACATGTTGAAATTTCTAATAATAATAATAATGCTAAGTTACTTGTTTCTTGTGTATATAATCCTAAGAGATGCTGCAGTCTTGAACCTTTTTTAAGTGAGATGTCGACACGAGTAATTGATTTTGATTCCTATATTGTATGTGGTGACTTAAATGTAAACCTGCTTAACAAAGACAACATAACTGATAGTTTAATTGACCGAGTTAAGGCTGCTGGAATGACAGTTGTAAATTATTCGTGTCCCACTTGATTTGCTCTAAATGCGACTCCTAGTTTAATTGATGTATTTATTGTTTCAGTTGTTACTTTACTATCACTCTTTGATCAAATTTCCTTTATTTCGGACCATGATCTGCTTTTCTGTTCCTTCAATTTGTATACATGTTGTGATTCGTCCTCTATGTCAGTGTCGTATCGCGACTACAAGTCAATCGATTATTCACTTTTGTATGGTTATCTTTCCCAAATTTGTTGGGATGAATGTGGGTTTTGTGTGTCTGTTGATGACAAATCGACTGTTCTTACATCGGATGTATTAACTGCTTTTGATAATTTTGTGCCTCTCCGTGCAGTGACTGTTGTGAATAAGACTTGCACGTGGTTCAATATTATGAAAAAAAATCTATTATGAAAAAAAATAAAGTTTATGGTAAATGGAAGAAAAATCGCACTGATGATAATTGGAGACTGTTCAAGATTGCCCGCAATGAAGCTGTGTATGTTATTCGACAGTCTAAGAAAAAATTCTTTCGTAGTAAGCTCGACAGCTCACTTTCTTCGAAAAATCTTTATATACGTAAACTTGGTGTCCGTAGCAAAGATAATAATCAGTGTGATATTGATCCAAATGCTCTAAATGACTATTTTCTTACCAATACATCAGTAGGAAATAACACATTTCAATTAAATAAGCGTCAGTTTCATGAACTTGATCAATTCTCATTTTCTAATGTTAACATAAATGACGTCACTAAATCTGTTATGAGCATAAAATCAAAAGCTGTTGGAGATGATGGTATTTCTTTGCATTTTTTAAAGTTAATTTTACCCTAAATAATTAAACCGTTGACTCATATATATACTGATATATTATATACTATATTTAATTACTATTATTAATTATATACTATATAATTAAACTCGTGTTTTCCTGAATCGTGAAAAATTGCTATTGTCATTCCAATTGCAAAGGTTACAAACGCTTCTGCTATGAAAGAGTATAGACCAATTAGCATTCTGTCTACATTTTCTAAAATATATGAGTCCCTCATGGCCAACAAATTAATAATCATCTACAAACTCATAGCCTTCTATCTCCATACCAATCTGGTTTCAGAGCTGGGCATAGCTGTGCGACTGCCATGCTAAAAGTTGTTGATGATATCCGAACATCGTTTGATGCAGGACATATAACACTTCTCTGCTTATTGGATTTTTCCAAAGCCTTTGATTGCGTCAATCACTCTATTCTTATCTAGAAGCTTAGGCTACTTTTTGGCTTCAATAATGCTGCTGTAAAATTAATAGCCAATTATCTTGAAGGTAGAGAGTTAAGATTAAAAATAAATTTTCCGACCTTAAGGATATTGTAACTGGTGTGCCACAGGGATCAATTCTTCGGCCCTTCCTATTTAGTGTCTTTATAAATGACATTTTTACCGTGTGCAGCGATGTGTTGATGCATGCTTATACCGACTACATTCAGTTGTATTGTTCAAACCGTGTCGGACTGCTTGATGACTTGTGTTGCAGGTTGAATGACGATCTCAAAGCAATTAGTAAGTGGGCGTCTGACAATGATCTCTGCCTTAATGCAAAGAAGTCTTATGTTCTGCCTTTCTCCAAGGACAAACTTAGCAACCTTGAAATCCCTCCTATACTATTAAGTAACAAAAGTTTGGAATTGGTGAATAAAGTAAAAAATCTAGGGTTTTTTATTAACTCAAAACTGTCATGTTCTGATCACATCAATCGTAAAGTTGGAAAAATCTATTACACGTTGCAATGCCTTCGGTTATCTGCTAGGTTTACACCAACTGAAACCAAAAAGAGACTTGTTATTTAATTAATTGTGCCATATATCACATTCTCTGAACTAGTATACAGTAGTCTAGATTCACATTCAACGCATAAAATACTTGTAGCTTTTAATGATGCGACTAGATATGTTTACGGACTGAGTCGTTTTGAACATATCTCTGCGATCAGTAAGAATATTTTGGGGTGTAGCATAATTAGCTATTTGAACGCGAGAAACTGTATCTTTCTACACAAGCTCATTATTTACGCGCTTCTGTGCCTCAAATCGAACATGTAATCTTATAATACCGAAATTTAGTTGTTTACTATCTAAACGTCTTTTCTTCATCAACGCCATTAAACTATAGAATTCACTACCACTTAATATTAAATCTATCGTCAGTACGAACAAATTTAAACAATCTATTATGTTATATTTTTCGAACATCTAAAAGAGTTTAATAAAAGCCTTAAAATTTTGATGATTTAATCAATTTGATTTTAATTATAAATAACCATATTTTATAGGGTCAATAAATAAATAATTAGTTATCTTACTTTAAGATATTTATTTGCCATCTGTTGATTATGATTTTTTATTTTTGTGTTTATTTCTATTTTATTTTTACCTATAAAATTACTGTCTTTAAGTGCTACCTTTAATTTCATTAGATGATTATATATTCTTATGCGTTGTACTAATTAAAGATCTTTTTGTATCTTACTGTACTAATTTATGTTCAAATAAATAAAAAAATAAATAAAAATTTGTTGTTGGCGTTGTTGTTTATAGTAATATTGGTGTTGTTGTTGGTCTATTGCGATTATGTTTATGTTTTTCATTGTTATTATTTTGTGGTAGATCTTAGTAAAACTGACATGAAAGAAAAATGTGATTTCGGAGGGTATTTCTTCAATCATTTTAAATCGAATTTTGTAGAAATATTTAAGGTAATTGAAAAATAACACCAGTATTTTATGCCAGAACTGTAGTCAGGATTTACCCATGGGGGGTTTTGATGAAATTTTTTTCAAAATGAAAATATAGGGACAATTATTTGTTTCATTTCAATTTTACGTTAAGTTTCGTATATATTATATACTGTTGCGAACAAAATAATAGCAGTGGTCTTATATTCAGATATGTTTGGATAAATAATACTAGTCTACAAATTTCGTATCCGGTAAACCCATTCTTATTCCTATATGTCAATTTACTCCTATATTGTAAAATTTTCAATATACAGGGTGTTTTACGTTTATAGCACGTGTTAAGTTTTATTGATCTATAATCTTAGCTACTCACCATAAAATAAAAAATATTATTTTGTATCATAGATTAAAATTGCGAGCTCTAGATGAAGTAAGTTTTTAAGAAGGCAACAAAAACAACAACAACAACTCTGTTTAGAGTCAATCACTTAGGTGACTAGACAGTCTGTTTCGGAAATCGCTACATTTTCCTCTTCACAAGCGCGTCGGAAGCTTATTTCATTTGGGGGGGCAGTACAAATGGTGGTGCAAAAAAGTACACCAAAATTTCTTCAAAGAAACATGAATGTGAATAAACAAATTTTTTATTTTAGTTTAAAATAAAAAAAATATAAAAATATATAAAAAATATTAAAATTTCATTATTTTTAAAAGTTCTTCCAATTTTAATATTAGAGATCATTCTTTAAAGGATCTTTCATATGGTAATATGAAAATATAAGAAATAATGGTTGCTTTTATAAAACAAGACTAGGTATATCTTTACATGGTTTAAATGCAATAAGGTACAAAAAGTTATATCAATTTAAATTATTCCAAAATGTTTCTTTCTGTCCTTGCGAGAAACAAACTCTTTCACCACCTCCATCGAATTCAATTCTTCGGTTTTATCTTTGTGAATGTGTATAAGTGGCGCATGAGTGAGTCGTTTCTGTGTCATAGTTGCTCGAAGATACGTTTTAAGTCGTCTTAGTGCACTAAAAGAACGCTCAGATGAAGCTGCTGATGCAGGCACAGTCAAAAGCAAAGCAATAAGATTTTCCACTTCATTTAATAGTTTTTTTACAGTATCCGAATTTTTCGCAAATTGGGATACAATGCCACTTCAATTTCAAGGTGTTTGGTCAGGCAATTGCTTCAGCAATTTCATCTGCAAAAAAGTCATCTGCATAAAGATCTAGCTTTGTTTTTAGATTTTGTTCAGAAGGCACTTTTCCGTTGAAGGCTTCGATTACAATATTTTCCAACGATTCCAGAGTGTCAAGATCTGTTTAAATGTACAATAAGATTTAAAAAGTGCCAGTTTACACTAGCTTCACTCAACCGACTCACCGAATGTTAAATCAAAGTGAGTCGGTTGAGTGAAGCTGGTGTAAACTTGCAAAAATAAAAATTGTACAACTTGTAGTACCATGCGTAAGCTAAAACGATAGTCAAAATTTTTGGTTTTCTTCTGCCGATTGTACAATATTGTACAATTATGTAAAATTACTCCTTATTTGTTAGGGCATCTAAAAGTTGCTTAGCTATTAGCCGGATGTGTTCTGCTTGAGAGCTTGCAATTAATGATGTTGCTTTACAAGTTGGATCGTTCGAACGCTCAATCAAATAGTCCCATTAGTTTTCCATCTAACTTATCGTACAACATGTCGTCCAATATGGAAAGCCCCTAAGAACATGTCAAATTTTTTCTTACCAAAGTTGCAAAATTAACAAGCACTAAGCTGCATACTCAAGGGTGCTTTTAAACTGAAGTGGTGGGTTTGCAGTAGAAACTCTACATTTTGTTCCATCTTTTTGCAAACACAGAGAAAGAAAATGGTTATCCGCAAGCATGCTTATGAAGAAGAGAGAAAGAAGAGGAAAATATATAATACAAAAATATTATCGTTGTAAAAAAAACTGATATTTTGAATAACTTTGTTTATCTAGCTAAAAAAGTGGGGGGAGACTGCCCCTTTCCCCCGCTTCCAACGCCAATGCCTCTTCAGTAGTCTTGAGTGATTAAGCTGTGATCAACTCACTGTTTAAATTAGTACATGACTGAGCAGATTTTGGAATTCATTCTTTTTGAACTGTAAGGCTGCTAATCATATGACATTTCAAAGCAATAGGTTATTTGTAGATCACCGCCATCAACTCTACCAAGGTTCTGTTCTCTCTCTCTCTCTGTTTTAGTTGCTTCTTCATTTATTTCAATATTCATTGGTGTTCGATAGTTTGTCGAAATGCACCATAGAAATGAAACGAGTTTTTTGCTTCGCCAGAAGCTAGTGTTCTAACTGAAGGGTGGCTATTTTCACAACCAAATGTTCAATTACACATGACTTTGACCGAAATCGATCAATTATTAAATAAATAAAGAAGCAACTAGAACAGATGGCAACCTTGGTAGAGTTGATGGCGGTGATCTACAAATAAACTACTGCTTTGAAATGTCATATGATTAGCAGCCATACAATTCAAAAAGAATGAATTCCAAAATCTGCTCAGTCATGTACTAATTTAAACAGTGAGTTGATCACAGCTTAATCACTCAAGACTACTGAAGAGGAAAATGTAGCGATTTCCGAAACGGACTGTGTAATCAGCTAAGTGATTGACTCTATGCAGAGTTGTTGTTGTTGCCTTCTTAAAAACTTACTTGATCTAAAACTCGCAATTTTAATTCATGTTATAATTCAATAGATTGTGGTGTTGGAAGTTGTTTGTATGTTGTGTGTCAGGTAGTGTATTAGTGTATTAGAGGCGCACACGCCTTTTTAATCAGCCGCAAGGCTTTTGGTCATGTAAACCACAAAGGCTATTTTTATTAAGCCGCAAAGGCTAATTTTAAATCAAGCCACAAAGGCCATGTTAAGTTTTCCTAAGCCTCAAAGGCTAATTTTAATTCAAGCCACAAAGGCTTAGTTTTTGAACAAAAAAGATTTAAATTTTACTTAGGTGTGCTACTCGCCTGTTCACCAAAAAATCTCTGTCTTTATTTTTAAATATTTTAATTTATATACAAGTTTTACCAGTATTATTCTTAAACTAATTTTACTACTATTTCCAAGACTCCTCCTTTAATTCCAATGATTTTTAGATTTACTTTGAAAACTCAATAATTGACCAATCACTTTTAGTTTATTAACCTTTCCAAATTTTCCCCTCTAATTAATATTTTAAACATCATTTATTGGTTCGCTCAAATTCTTGGCCTTGACTTTAAAGTGTCATCGGCACATATTCAACTTATCGCTTGTTGTATGTTGCTTTGTGTTTTTCTGTGCAATGCACTTGTAACACGAGTCCCGCTGTCGCTGTTGCATTTCAGCTTATGCGGTATCTAGCGGAACAAGCGTAAAGGGGTGCTAAATGCACTTCATGAGAATTCGAGCTACAATTAGTTGTGTTTACTTTGAGGTTTTTTATTCGGTTGAATTTGGAAATTTTGTCAACATTATGTTGATATGTTTATTGCTATCATATGTTAGACAATTGAAGTGAAGATCTTTTGGTGATTGTTTGTCTTGAATGTGTGTACGTATGTAAGTACACTACACCCTCACCCTTAAGCGAAAATTTACTTGCAAAGATAAATTTTTAAGAAGTTGGAGTTTTGGAAAATAATATGTTTATGTGTAATTTAATATGATAATTTTTATAGTATCTTTAAATAGTTGTTATATTACAATAATATGAAATATGTAGTCTTAAGATTATTTATGTTTAAATTATTTGTTTAGTGGTAAATAATGGTAATATTTGTACTAATACGAAAAACTTATATGATAGTGGACAATGTTTTAAATCATGATATTAACGTATTTAATACTAACATTTTGTTTTTAATATTTACATCAGTAGTTCTAAAAATTCAGTAGAGTAATTTATAGAATCTTAATATTTTGAAATAATTTGTATTATTTATACATAAAATATTTACATATTTTTAATTTTAGTTATGTGTTTATAAATTTCTTTAACATATTAGTATGGAATTTCTTATGTTTATTATTGGGGGTTGGAATTAGTTTTAAAGGTTTTCTAAGAGATGGCGTAACTATCAATAGATCGCATCGGGCACACCTGTGACTATATTCATTTCAAAGCACATTGTGTAAGCTTCATTTTACAGTATGTGTCATTCCACTGAAGTGTAAACAACATATATTTTTTTCTCTGTGAACATGTCGACTTTCGTTCCAACAAAACGCAATTTGCGGGAAGGTTTACTTTTGTGCTTCCATTTGAAGAAAAAAGCGGTTGAAGCACAACGCACGCTTACTGAGGCTTACGGGGACTATGCTCCATCGATTTCTACTTGTGAGTACTGGTTCCGTCGGTTTAAAAGTGGTGATTTTGATACGGAAGACAAAGAGCGTCCGGGCCAGCCGAAAAAGTTTGAAGATGAAGAATTGGAGGCTTTGCTCGATGAAGACCCGTGTCAAACACTTCAAGAATTGTCAGAATCATTGGGAGTCGACTTATCAACGGTCGGCAAACGCTTGAAGGCCATGGGAATGATTCAAAAGCAAGGAAATTGGGTGCCGTACCAGTTGAAGCCGAGAGACGTTGAACGGCGATTTTGCATGTGCGAACAACTGCTTCAACGGCATAAAAGGAAGAGTTTTTTGCATCGCATTGTCACTGGCGATGAAAAGTGGATCCATTACGATAATCCTAAGCGAAAAAATCGTGGGGACCACCCGGCCATGCATCAACATCGAGGGCCAAGCCGAATATTCATGGCGCCAAGCTTATGCTGTGTATTTGGTGGGATCAGAAGGGTGTCGTGTACTATGAGCTGCTAAAACCTAACGAAATCATCATTGGGGAACGCTACCAACAACAATTGATGCAATTGAGCCGAGCATTAAAGGTTAAACGGCCGGAATATGCCAAAAGACACGACAAAGTGGTTTTTCAACATGACAACGCACGGCCACATGTTGCAAGAACCGTCAAGGAAACGTTGGAGGCGCTGAATTGGGATGTGCTACCCCACCCGCCTTATAGCCCAGACATAGCCCCTTCTGACTACCACCTATTCAGATCGATGACGCGTGGCTTGGCTGAGCAGCGCTTCACTTCTTACGAGGATACCAAAAAATGGGTCGATTCGTGGATTGCCTCAAAAGACGAATTGTTCTTCCGGCGCGGAATCCATATGCTGCCAGAAAGATGGGAAAATGTTGTAGCTAACGATGGACAATACTTTGAATAATATACATTGTACCGTTGTTTCTAAATAAATGCTCAAAAACCGAAAAAAAAACCTTTAAAATTAATTCCAACCCCCAATATTTACATCAATAATGGAGTTCACTCCTTCTCTAAATATTATTTTATATGGTCCGTGATATGGACTTTGACTTTTCTTTCTACTTTCAAGTTTAACTAATACCAAATCTCCTTCTTGGAAATTGGATATATTTACATTCTTGTCATAATTGACTTTTCTTTTTTCTTTTACCATTTTAATAATATTCTTTGCTTTGTTACTAGAGATTTTTAGTCTTACTTTAAATTCGTTTGCATAGTCATCTTTGTTGTAGACCTTACTGTTATCTTTTGTTAAAACGCCTGGCAGAGTTGGTAATTTACCAAAAACTAATTCAGAAGGTGAGTAACCAGTGTCTATATGTGTAGTCGTGTTATATGCAAATGTATAGTACGAAATCCATTTATCCCATTCCCCATCATCTGCGAAAGAAAGAAGATACTAATAGAGAACTCTCTGGTTTCTCTCAAGTGCTCCTATTGTTTTGTGATGGTAAGGTGATGAAAAGATTTGTTCTATTTTTAACAAGTTGCACACATTTCTTAATAGTTCATTTGTAAACTCAGTTCCTCTATCAGACTTTTAAACTTTAAAACAACCGCATTTTAAGATTAATTGCTCCACCAATGTTGTTGCAATCGACTTTGCGTCTTTTGTTTCAATTGGGTAAGCAATGACAAATTTACTTAGATCACATTGCATTGTGAGTATATATCGGTAACCGTTTGAAATTCTAAGCGGTCCCACTGTGTCTATAGAAATTGTTTCGAAACTATTCGTTGGAGTGTCTGTTATGGTCATTTTTTCTTTTATATGTTTTGTTTGCTTATTTCGAGCGCAATGTTCACATTTATTAATGTAAGTTTTCACCATCTGTCGCATGTGCTTCCATACATAGCGTTGTTTTAATTTCAGTATGGTTTTTCTAATTCCTAATTTTCCGCCTTGTGGTGAATCATGGAATTCTGTAATTAATTTATTTTGCATGGATTTATTTGATATTCTTTGCGGGGTTTTATATATTAATATTTTAGCGATTTTCTTAATTTTTGTTTCATTTCTTGCTGCAGCTTGTTAAATAAATTCTTAAATTCTTTTTTATCCATCGATTTAAATATTATATCTTCTTCATCTAGCGCTAGTTCTTTTATATTTAATCTATTCATTTTAGATACTAATTTCTTCAGGATTGGCTCTAGAGTCGCTGAATTATCATTAGATCTTGCATGCATATTATTACTTTGATTTATTTTTGATGATAGCTTCATCGAGTTCGAATCTGGATTCGTCGATTTATCGCTACATTGCACGTGCACAATATTTTTTATAATCTGGATACTAGTATCATTTATATTTATATCGCTTAATTCAAATTGTAATCTCTTTATATTTTGACGTCAGTAATGGATGTGCAATCCCAAATAAAGAGTTCACGAGGCTCCTGTTGAGATGTGCATTTCTCCTTTGCAAGTTCTTTTTGCTTTTTAATATTTCCCCGTGTTAGTACCATGGCTTTATTTTGTTTGCTCGTTTCTTCAGTTGGTATCATAGTTTTTAAAATATCCGAATCTATCTTTATTCGTGATAAAGCATCTGCATTTGTATTAATTTTTCCTTGTTTGAAAATTATAGTGAAATTATAATCAGTTAAGTCTAGTCTGATTCTTGTCATTTTAGATGACGGGTTGTTGTGACTAAATAATGAAACTAAAGGTCTGTGATCTGTAACAACTATAAATTTCTGTCCGTATAAATATGGTTTGAAAAAGTTTATCCCCCAATGGATGGCTAAAAGTTCTTTTTCTATTATTGGTTTATTTATGTCATGTTTTTGTAGAGTTTTACTGGCATAAGATATAGGTAAGTCTTGTCCTATTTCACTTTGTGATAACACTGCTCCCAAAGCGTAATTTGAAGCGTCTGTCGTTAGAATAAATGGTTTTGAAAAATCTATTACAATATCCCGATTTTTCAAAACCATTTATTCTAACGACAGACGCTTCAAATTACGCTTTGGGAGCAGTGTTATCACAAAGTGAAATAGGACAAGACTTACCTATATCTTATGCCAGTAAAACTCTACAAAAACATGACATAAATAAACCAATAAATGGTTCTATTAATTTCTGTTTCAGTGTTTCAAAAGCTGTTTGACATTGCTCTGTCCAATTGAAAGTTTGGTTCTTTTTTAGTAAAGCATTTATGCATTGTGCAATTGTTGCAAAATCTTTTATGAATCGTCTATAATAATTGCAAAAGGCAACGAACCTACGCACTTCGTCTGCATTTGAAGGAATTAGATAATTTTTTATTGTTTCATATTTTGCTGGATCAGTCTTAATACCGTTTTGCGTAATTAAATGTCCTAAATAAACTACTTCCTTTAAAAACTGTTTGAAGATATTTTTAGTCCAAATGATAATCTTTTAAATTGATAATGACCGTCATTAGTAGAAAAAGCTGTTAGAGGTCTTGAATTTTTGTCTAGAGGGATTTGGTGAAAAGAACTCGTCATGTTGAGTGTGGAAAAATACTTTGCTCTACCGAGTTTATCTAAAACATCTTCTTTTCGTGTCAATGGAATTTTGTCATTTACTATTTTATTATTTAATTTTCTGAAGTCAACTACTAAACGCCATTTCTTTGTGTCGTCAGTGCTTTTCTTTGGTACAAGTAGAAGTGGTGAATTGTAAGGGCTTGTGGATGATTCAATTATATCATTATTTATTAGTTCTTCAACCTGTTCATGAATTTCTTTGTTTTGAGTATATGGTAATCTATAATTTTTGATATATGCTGGTGTATCATCTATTGTTGATAACTTTTGTGCATAGAAATGGTTTATTGATAATTGTTCTTCTTTCAAATGAAATATGTGTTGATAATGTCTGAATATATTTATAAGTGGATGCTTTGCCCCTACGTCTAATTCTTTCAAAACTTTTTGGAATATTACTTCGTCTTTATATGTATCTTGTTTGAAATATAAATAATTCGATAATGGTATCAACTTTGGTTTTAGTTTATTTATTACTATTTCTGTTTCTGTTGTGTTTAGTATTTTTAAAAGTCATATGCCTTTTGATGGAACTATAGAGTTTGCTATGAATACCCCTGTCTGAATTTTTTCATTTAATATTACACTATCCTGATTTAAATTTAAGTTTATTGGAGTTATAATTTCTGTTCTAGGTGGTATTCTAATTACATTAAATGCATTTTTGTTGATGTACAAAGGTGTTACTACGTCAGTGTTGCCTAGTATTATCGTTAGTGTTTGTGTTCCCCTTCTCCGAGTAACAATCTTGACGCGATGTAGGGGCTTAAGTTGCAATGACACAATGCTGTCGGTTGGAGTAGTTCCTCCCTGTAGGGCATAACCCTACAGCTCAGCAGAGCCTGCAGCTTTTGTGAAGCGACAAACAAAAAGTTACTCCCCCCTTATCCAGGGTGTCATGCGCACCGTGCCCATTGGATGGTTTGCAGTCAGGGGGTATACCGACTGTATTGGAACGGAGCTTTTGTCCTCGGACGCGAGCTACCGGTCGAATCCTAAAATATGAGCACAAACACAAAGAACCAAAACACAAAAAACAAGAAGACTTGGGGAGAGTCACCGCAAGCAGAGCAGCAGACCTCATGGAACAGAGATTCCAAGAAGAAGGTCAACGGCAAGGCACTAAACTTAGGAGAAATCCTCCTCCGCCAGCCAGAATTCAAGTCAATAGGAATTCACGCAGCAATGATCAGGTGGAGCACAGAATCCATAATGACCACAGACACTGCAGCACACAGATTAGGAGGCACCCGTACGGCAAAGATCGAGTGGAGCATACCATCCACAGCGGTCAAAGGCCTAGTACCAGCCACCTAAGAAAAACTGCGAGCCCCGGGAGATCACATCCTGTCAAAATGCCCCCGGAAGAACACCGGGGAGTTACGCGTCGGCTCCAAAAAGTATCCCAATTACGGAAACTGCGTCAACATCCAAGGTTTCAGCACAGAAAAGGGAAACAGAAGAAGGGCAAAAACACAAGCCCTTCCACAGTAGACGTCGCCGTGTCCACCTTCCTCAGCGCGGGGAGCCAGGAGGGCTAGACGACCCACTAAGAGTCGGCCTAAGTGGAGCAGGCGTAAGATGGTATCTGCGCTATCTGTAACATGGCATGGCACCCGAAGTAGTTCATGAAAAAGCGGTAGAGCATCGGGGTAAAGCTGGTGAAGCACCGGTACCAGAGGCAACGAAGAGGAGCTGCAGCGAGATAACGCCTCCTCCACGTCCAGAGAGCAATAAGGTCAAAATAGCTCCTGGAAGCAACAGTAGGTCCGTGCCAGGGGCTAAGGTACCCGAGCCAGAACCACAGAAAAAGAGAATAAGCTATGCAAGCATAACCAAGGGCATCCAAATAGCGGTTCTGCCCAAAGAATACCCCCGGCAAATGCTAAGTCCGGATGAGCTCTCGGAGCTAGAAGAAGCCATACTGAGCGAAGTAGTGAAGGGCTGGTCCACCAAGCTACAGTTTGAGGGAATTCACTTGCGTCCGGGCATGTTACTGGTCGACTGTTCGAATCCCTCAACAGCAGAATGGCTGCGAGCAGCAGCACCAAAGCTCGAGCACTGGAAAGGGCTAGAACTGATGGCTTGCCTAGAGGAGGAGGTCCCAAAAGGGCATACTGTTAGGATGTTCTTGTCAAGAAGTTCAAGTACGGAGATCAATAGATCGATGGGACTGATTGCCGCCCAGAACGATGGTCTCAATACAAATTATTGGAAGATATTGAGCTCCAAGGATGAGGGAAGTGGGCACATGCTCACGTTCTCAATAGATAGGGAGTCACTTGAGACTATCAAGTCAAGGGGCTCCACTATCAGCTTCCGCTTTGGAGCCATTCCGGTGTTGGGCACAAAATCGCCACCAACGACCAAACCGGTCAAAGCAGCAACATCCACAGCTGCAGCGCCCACAGCTGTAACGTCAACAGTGGAAACGTTCACAGAAGCCACATCTGCGACTTCCAATGAAGGGAAAGACGTAACGCCACCAATACAACTAACTGGTGAAGTTGGTACGGAGAAGTTCGACTCCGTCTCGGTCATCACCGCAACACCTTCAATCGGAGATCAGGCAGAGGGCATGAACCTCGCTGCTCTCTCGATTGATAATAAGAGTGAACCTCTAACAGAGGTAGGAGGAACGCTGCCCGAAGAAGAACGGTGCAGCAGCCCGGTGCTATGATCAGCACAGTAACCAGCACGAGATGTGCCCAGGTGAACCTCCATCATGCAAAAGCTGCATCGGCAGTTATTGCTCGGAGGTTCACCACAGAACAACTGGGCTTCGTGCTGATCCAAGAACCCTGGTGCTACAGATGAAAAGTCAGTGGCCTCTACTGCAAAGAGGTTCAGGTAACTTGGGACCAGAGAACAATCAATCCCAGAGCATGTATTCTTATGCAGAAAAATATTAATTATATTTGTCTTTCAGAATTTATGACGCGGGACGTATCAGTTATCGAGACTCACATAGAAACTGATGGCAAGCACCGCACCATAGTGATCGCATCCGCTTATTTTCCTGGGGATGATCTCAACATTCCCCCAGCGGAGATAAAAAGATTTGTGGAGCACTGCAGGAAAGAGCAACTTCCACAACTAATCAGCTGTGACGCCAACGCGCACCACACAATTTGGGGAAGCACCGACGACAACACCAGAGGTGAGTACCTTTTAGAATTTATTTTAAGTAGTAATCTAGACTTTTTCAATGTGGGGGTAACACCTACCTTTGTGACTAGGGCTAGAGAAGAGGTCTTAGATCTCACCATAGGAAGCCCAGATGTTGGGGATATGATTAGGGAATGGAGGGTATCAATGGAACCTTCAATATCTGACCATAGAATAATAAAGTTTAGTTTTGCGGCAAAATGTCAAGAGATAGAACCCAAAAGAAACCCAAGAAATACCAGTTGGGACACATACACCAACACCCTGAAAGAAAACCTACAGAACGTAAAAGCTAGGAGTAGAATTAGTAACATCCTAGAACTTGAATGCTGTGTAGAGCAGGTAAACAATGCAGTATATAATGCCTACGAATCTAGCTGTCCACCAGGGCACAAGGCAAGAACAAAACATACTCCTTGGTGGAGCGCTGAGCTGACCAGACTCCGGAAGAAGATGCGATGCAGCTTTAATGCGGCAAACTGCAGCGGAGAATGGCACAACTACACGGCAACTCTGACGGAGTATAATAAAGAAATCAGGAAAGCCAAAAGACAGAGCTTTAGAACTTTCTGTGAAGACATTTCTTTCACGCCAGCAGCAGCCAGGATACACAGAGCAATGGCTAAAGGCAGAGTGGAAACAAGAATGTCACTTCTATTGCCGGACGGAAGCTATACGCTTAGAGAAGATCAACGAGCCAGTCACGTTCTAGAAACTCATTTCCCGGGCAGCACACCAGTAACTGAGTATGGGACGGCAGACAGGCAAATTGCTCCAAATCAAGAAGAATGGAAACTCGCAACGAGCATTTGTACTAAGGCTCGTTTAGATTGGGCACTCAGAACCTTTCAACCATTCAAATCAGGTGTAGACGGCATCTTTCCTGCACTTCTACAAAAGGGTGCAGAAACTATATTGCCCCACCTAGTCAAAATAACTAGAAGCAGCCTTGCGCTGGGCTATATCCCAAGGAAATGGAGAATGGCCATAGTCACCTTCATACCAAAAGTAGGGAAAACAGACTACACGCTACCAAAGTCGTTTAGACCCATTAGCCTTACCTCATTTGTACTTAAAACAATGGAAAAGGTAATAGATAACTATATAAGAACTGAGATTCTTGAGAAGGCGCCAATGCACCCATGCCAACATGCGTATAGGGCAGGTAGGTCTACAGAATCTGCCCTATACCAGCTGGCTAGTAACATCCAGTCGGCTCTCAGAAACATAGAAAACGTACTATGTGCCTTTCTAGACATAGAAGGAGCCTTTGATAATACTTCTCACGAGGCTGTGAAGAAGTTTTTACAAGAAAAAGGAGTAAATGATATGCTCAGCAGATGGATATGCCAAATGCTTAGCACTAGAACTGCAGAAACAAAAGTGCGTAACACCACTATAAGAATCAAAACAACAAAAGGCTGCCCACAAGGCGGAGTCCTTTCTCCACTGCTGTGGAGTCTTGTTGTGGACGAATTATTAACGATGCTAACCAAGAATGGCATAAAATGTCAGCGTTACGCAGACGACATCGCCTTAATAGCGAGAGGGAAGTTCGATACACTCTGTAACCTGATACAGAGAGGACTGTAAGTAACAAAGGAGTGGTGCAACACAGTGGGATTAAGTATCAACCCAGCGAAAACCACCATAGTACCTTTTACTAACAAAAGAAGCCTGCCAAATCTCCGAACAATGAGAACGGATGGCACTGAAATTCCCTTCAAAGAAGAAGTAAAGTATCTGGGACTTACACTAGATTCAAAGTTTCTCTGGAGAAGACATGCAGAGGTAACTATAAACAAAGCAACGCGCGCACTCATGGTATGTAGGAGCCTGGCGGGGAAAAGCTGGGGTTGTAACCCAACAATTCTCCGCTGGATGTATACCATGATGGTGAGACCCATCCTAACCTATGGTGCAATAGCATGGGCTGAGAGAACCAAGCTAACTACAATAAGGAAAATGCTAACAAAGGTGCAGAGACTGGCCTGTGTATGCATCACAGGGGCCATGAGGACATGCCCTACAGCAGCACTAGAAGTAATTCTGAACCTAACACCCTTACACCTTGTCATAGAGGGAGTAGCCAAGCGAACTCTGTTGTGCATTGCAAAAGAGGGGACAGGTTTAAGAAAAACTATCAGCAGTAGAGAGAAAGAGGATATTGCAAAGCCCACTCCCTACATCGATTTACCAAGAGACGATATAGTAAAAAGGTATAACTTCGAAAAACACTTCGGAATTAAGCTTAGTACCAAGAAAGAGTGGGACAGCGAGATGATATCGCAAGTCAAGAAACCACACAGCATAGCATGGTATACAGATGGGTCCAAGACATTGGAAGGTATAGGCGCAGGGGTGTACGGACCAAGAACCAATCACTCTGAACCTATGGGGACAACACCCAGTATCTTCCAAGCAGAAATCCTAGCAATACAGCTGTGTGCACAATTCAATCTCGACCGGAAATACAAAGGTCAGGATATAGTTGTGATGTCATCGAAAATAACATGGGAATACCTAACAAAACTCAACGAACTAGGCAAGAATGACACTGTTACTATACTTTGGGCC
The DNA here is from genome assembly GCA_963920525.1 of Dichetophora obliterata. Classification (NCBI taxonomy): domain Eukaryota; kingdom Metazoa; phylum Arthropoda; class Insecta; order Diptera; family Sciomyzidae; genus Dichetophora; species Dichetophora obliterata. The sequence goes on from OY986439.1 coordinate 139,797,244, forward strand.
CCAGGACAAAAAGGTATACAGGGTAACGAAGAAGCCGATGGTCTAGCGCGACAGGGTGCAGCCACAAAATTTATAGGACGGGAACCATTCTGCGGATTGGGCACACATTCTATAAAAGAAGAACTAAGAAGGGAGGAGAGGCATAAACGTTCAAACCTCTGGAAATGCCTCCCAAAGCTAAGACAATCCAAATTGCTCCTCAAAAATTTTAAAACTCGGAGAGCAAAATTGTGCATAAGCTTAGGCAAACCAAATCTAAGGATTCTAACGGGGTTCTTTACAAGACACTGTAAACTCAAATACCATCTGATGAAATTGGGCATAGGAACCGATAGTAACTGCCGTTTCTGTGAAGAAGCAGAGGAGACTCTAATACACATACTCACAAACTGCGACACCGTGGCTCGCAGACGTAAGCTAGCACTAGAGAACTATGAGCTGAGTCTAGATCAGGTTTCATCCCTTGAACCTAAGAATATTCTCAAATTCATTAGAGAAATAGGGCTGGATGTAATTCTGTAATCCGCAAACCCAGCGGAGCCTTGAGAAGGAGGTACAATAGAACTAATTTAGGTCGCAGTACGCATCTCCATAGTGTCGCAGTACGCATCTCCATTGTGTTTCATAGTCAATTTTACACATATATTTAGTTAAAAAGTCTCGTCCTATGATGCCGTCTGTGTAAACTGGGAAATCTTCTTCAACCGCATGAAAAAAATGTTCTACTATGTCACATTGAAAATCTAATTTTAGTTGTACAGATCCTAGTGTTTAAGTTTCTTCTTTTGTTATTCCTGTTAGTTTAAATTAATTGTCTATATTAATGATTGTGTCTTGCGCTATATTTTCGAGTTTACAGATCGAAATATCTGCTCCTGTGTCAATTAAAAATTTAAGGTTTTGCTTAGAATTTTTACATTTTACTATAATATAATTTGTGTTTTTATCCGATATATTATAAATCTTTAATTTTTGCTGTCCCGGAAGATCCTCTGTATCGATCTTCGAGCATTCCTCGTTTCCAGAGTTGGGCGTAGTGCACTAAATGTTGAGTGCACTCAGCCTTTCACAAGCCCTAAAATATATTGAAAGAAATTCTATTTTTCACTATTTTTTTACCAGCTTATTGATAGTGAAGCATCTCTTCACTATCACTAGCGATTTTAGTGGTAGTGTTATATTGTTGCACTATAACTAAATTGAGTGGTTGTTACTAAATCTCCACTACACTCACTATTTATTTAGTGCAAAATAAAAATTTTCCACTAAGCTGTAAACATTTTTTTTTCACTATTCTTACATGAATTCGAGTGAGAAATTTTTCACTATCACCATCACTCATGTATAGTGAAGTTTTTATTTTTCAATTCAGCAGTCAAAAATAATAGAAGATAGAGAATTATTTTACACTATCAGTACATGCAAGCTGAAACTGCAAATGAAGTGCACTACGCCCAACTCTGCTCGTTTCCCTGAATGTTGTTGTTCATGACATACATTCTGTTGTTGTTGTTTTAGTTTCTATAATTTGATGTTCTTCTGTTGTTATTGTTGTTATTTTGGAAATAATTATTTCTGCTATTGTTGTTGACATTATGATTATTCTAGTTATTTAAAAAAGCTGCTCGTTGCACGAAGTGTGTATTGCTGTTTCTGTTATTTTGTTGTCGAGCGTTGTTGTTGTTGTTATTATATCTGTAATTTGGTGTTCTCGTGTTGTAGTTTTGATTATGCTGTTGTCTGTTGTTATAGTTATTTGATATATTGGGTCGTTGTCCCCTGTATGAGTTGCTAAAATTATTATTGTATTGTCTGTTATTCATTCTAAAATACATTAATTTATTATTTGTGTTTACATTCCTTTCTAGTTCTAAAGCTAGATTTGTTGCGTCAATTAATGTTTTTGGTTGAGCTGCAAAAATTGTGTTCTTTAAGTCATCATTCAGTCCATTTTTAAAAAGTGTTAAGGCGTAGCTTTCGTTCATTTTAATGATGACGTTTTTTTGTGCGTCATCGCCTGTTGTTTCTGATATATGTAGATTATTTAGTTCAGCGATGAGGTTTATTAGTTTGTCTTTGAATTGTGTTACTGAATTGTTTCTTTGTGTCAATGTGGCTTGTTGTCCTAGAGTGGTTTTCTCACGATTAATTCTATTAGTTTCTTTTTATCATCGGATGAGTAGCTGTAGAAATTCTTCTAGTTCTTTATAGTTCCCTGAGAAAATGGGAATTATCTTCATAGTTGTCTCTGAGTTAAACTCTGCCATTTTGGGTTCTGTATTCGTTAAAATTGTCGGCTTGTTAGCGTCTGATTTAACAAAAGATTTTTCGTTTCGTTTAGTAACTTTTGGAATTGATCGTTTAATTCAAATGCTTTCTTTTTGATGATTTTTTTTTATATTGTGTTTCATTTTTTATACTTCATAAAAATTTGTTTTAGTTCTTTCATTAATTGATTAAAATATATTAGATTAATATGGGTAAATATATAATAAATAAGTGTTAACTATAACTTCTAATTTTTTTGTTTTCCAATTATATGCATAAAAATATAAAGTTTTTCATTAATTTACAAAATAATAATTTATAAAATAGTTTTAAAGCAAAAATTTAACTATACATATTTTTTTTACGATTTTGCTCATGTTGAAGTGTTTAAACTTTAAACGAACTCGTAAATATTTCTTCAGTTTCGCTTTTGTGTGATTTTTCAATGCTTGTGGCACTCGTTGCATCCTCAGCACGTCTGTCGTAGTTGACAGTTTGCAGGCACCCATGTTACATTTTAAAAATCGACTCGGTATTCTGTGATCTATATTTTTTTCTGCGTCAAAAGAATCCAATAAAGTTGGCAGGATTACAGAAACGAAATTGCATAATAAAAATAACAGGATTACGAAGTTGCGGGATCACAGGAACGAAATTGCAGGATCGCCATATGTTGTGTGTCAGGTAGTGTATTAGTGTATTAGAGGCGCACACGCCTTTTTAATCAGCCGCGAGGGTTTCGGTCATGTAAGCCACAAAGGCTATTTTTATTAAGCCGCAAGGGCTAATTTTAAATCAAGCCACAAAGGCTATGTTAAGTTTTCCTAGGCCTCAAGGGCTAATTTTAGTTCAAGTCACAAAGGCTTTATTTTTGAACAAAAAAGATTTAAATTTTACTTAGGTGTGCTTCTCGCCTGTCCACCAAAAATCTCTGTCCTTATTTTTTAATATTTTAATTTATAAACAATTTTTACCAGTATTATTCTTAAACTAATTTTACTACTATTTCCAAGACTCCTCCTTTAATTCCAATGATTTTTAGATTTACTTTGAGAAATCAATAATTGACCAATCACTTTTAGTTTATTAATCTTTCCAAATTTTCTCCTCTAATTAATATTTTAAACATCATTTATTGGTTCGCTTAAATTCTTGGCCTTGACTTTAAAGTGTCATCGGCACTTATTCAACTTGTTGTTGTTGCTTTGTTTTTTTCTGTGCAATGCACTTGTAACACGAGTCCCGCTGTCGCTGTTGCATTTCAGCTTATGCGGTATCTAGCGGAACAAGCGTAAAGGGGTGCTAAATGCACTTCATGAGAATTCGAGCTACAATTAGTTGTGTTTACTTTGAGGTTTTTTATTCGGTTGAATTTGGAAATTTTGTCAACATTATGTTGATATGTTTATTGTTACCATATGTTAGACAATTGAAGTGAAGATCTTTCGGTGGTTGTTTGTCTTGAATGTGTGTACGTATGTAAGTAGACTACAAGATCATTAAAACTAATTAACGAATTATTTTTTATTTTAGAAAAAGTATCAGCTTTTCAATCCATACATCAACACTATCATGTCATGTGCGATAGCGGAGCAAAAATTTTGATATTATCCAACAAAATATATACAAATTTCGCATCTTTTGTTCTACCGGAGTTGAAATCGTAAAAAGTTAGCATTTGGAAAAAACTGTTGATTCTTTGTATTTTTACGTGAAAAACAGACATTTTAAATTTGGACGATTACAGCTCCGGTAAAACAAAAGAAACGAAATTTGTTGATATTTTGTTGAATAATATCAAAATTTTTGCTCCGCTACCACACATGACATGATAGTGTTGATGTATGGATTGAAAAATTGATACTTTTTCTAATATTTTTATAATATTTTTTATTTTATGGTGAGTAGATAAGATTAAGATCAATAAAACTTAACAAGTGCCATAAACGTAAAGCACCCTGTATATTGAAAATTTACAATATAGGAGGAAACTAAGTACAGATTTGAAACCAGCTTTGAAAGTACATATAGGAATGATAATGGGTTTACCGGATACGAAATTTGTAGACTAGTATTATTTATCCAAACATATTTGAATATAAGTAGACTGCTATTATTTCGCTCGCAGCTGTATGTTTTAGAGGTGCCTCGACTTGTATGGGGAAAAAAGTTATATTTTTACCCCTCTAAAAATGAACCTTAGTCTTTTTTATAACAATTCCCGAAATATTTAAGCTGTTACGATAATCGCCAGAGAGCTAAGCCATTTTGCAAAAACCTTCAAAATTCATATTTTTCGTAAGTATATTGACTGGTGTAATAGTTTTTGCAAATTTAAGGTAAAAATTAAATGAAACAAAAAATTGTTCCTATATTTTAATTTTAATAAAAAAAATTCCATTAAGACCCCTCCCCTGGGTAAATCCTGACTACGGCCCTGGCATAAAATCTGGCGTTATTTTTCAAGTACCTTAAATATTTCTAAAAAATTCGAGTTAAAATGATTGAAAAAATACCCTCCGAAATCACATAAAATAATTCTTAAATTTGCAAAATATCACGATTTGAACAAAGAAATCGAAAATATGCGCATATAATATATACTTAAAACTCTAAAATATGCGCTAAAAAAAGGTGAAATATGCAATCAAAAATATTTTTCTTATGATTTATTATCGGTTAAAAAAGAAATATTGTATTTAATTAACAAGAAAAAAATTCATTTTTAAATACATATAAAATTAATTTATAAAAAAAAATTAAGTACATTTAAAAGTACCCAATAATTCTTAGTTATCTTTTTTCAAAATATGTCGTATTAAATTTTAATGGTTGCATATCAAAAAATGCAAAAACCACATGAATTTATTGTATAAAAAATATACGCAATTAATATGCAAAACCATGCATTTATTGCAAAATATTTAAAAACATACACTAACTATTGAATGTCATTTAGAAAGAATTTTCATGATTCGCAAAGATAACTTAACCATTTGCGCTTTAAGATGCGCAGCAAATCTTGCATTTGCATGACATTCCTAGCCCTTAATCACTTTTCCAATGTTCTGCTGCGTTAGATGTGATCGATGCTTTTCTCGCTGTTATCAATTAATTTTTTTATAGAACGAATAACATCGTGTTCTGGTAAAGCAAGCTACGAACAAGTTCTGCTTCGAAGCCGACGAGTGCTCTGCAGTGCTCGGTTGTTGTCGTTTAATGAATTGGGTCTGTTCTGCTTGACTAACAGAGTTATGTTATGTTCTGAACTCGGCACTGTTGGCTCTACTGCTGTAGAAAAAACGAGTGCATTTGTGCAGATGTTTAGTGGGTACACGTTTCTATGACTTCTATGCTGAAAGCCACCTTCGATATCCAGAAAAGCTACCATTGTGTACTCCTTATGGAAAAAGGCATTTTCTATAAAGCCTACCAGGGAGTGCAGGGCCGTTTCTACAGACATACCTTTCCTGTAGGCGTGCTGCGAGGCTGAAAGCAAATTTTTGTCTATGCTACAACGAATATGAGCATCAATCAGTCTTTCGAGTGTTTTCGGCAGGAAAGATGAAAGACTAATGGGTCTGAGGTCCTTCGAACTCGTTTGCGACATTCTACCCGCCTTAGGGATAAATACTACTTTTACCTCCCTCCATTTCAATGGTATGTATGTCAGTTTAATGCAACCTTTAAAAATGACAAGAAGCCATGGAAGAATAATTGATGACATCTGCTGTAGAGCGGCTGTAACTATACCATCAGGCCCAACATACTTATATGGTTTGAAACTAAACAGAGCCCATTTAATTCTGTTCTCTGATATGATTTTGAAAGGATTACTCATCGTCGGAGCCCTCTCACATCTTATGTGAGTGGGATCCAAAGGGCAATCCGGGAAGTGGGTACTCAGAAGAAGATCTAAGGTCTCCTCGCTAGAGGATGTCCAAGTATCATCTGATTTCTTTAAGTAGCTTGGACAGCTAGGATAAGAAGCGAGGATCTTACGGAGTCTTGATGCTTCGGAAGATTCCTCTATATTGCCGCAGAAAAACCATCTTCCTGCACTGAGACCTTAGATTACTAATTTCCCTTGACCACCAGGATGGTTTTGATTTGCCTCTTGGGGCGCCTTTAGAGCATGAGATTAGGATCTTGTTCATGTGTCGACAAAGGGGATTAACCCCTCTAAGAGAGGGGTGAACGATGCTTTAACTACCTCCCTAAATTCACACCAATTTGTTTTCTTCAGATTCCTAAAGACAGCTTGGCTATTGACGTGGCCCGTTAGATCAAATGTTATATTCCTATGATCAGAGAAGTAGTGCTGCTGAGAACTTCCACTTCATTATCCTATCATAAAAGAAGTCAGAGACTAGAGTAACATCTAAGACTTCTCGCCTACTCCGAGTAACAAAAGTGCTAGTTCCCAACGTTACAAACATAAAAACTAGTTTTCAGTAAATTGTGAAACAAGAAATCACTTCTTTGATTTCTGCTTCCCCAAACTGTAGACGACGCATTCACGTCAGCTATGATAACCAGGCCACGCTTCTTTCTTCTCCGCTTCAGTGACCAGACTCCGCAGATTACCCGCTGGCTGCAGCTCAGGATGGTCATGGGCTAAATACGCCAACGCAACCCAGCAGCTGCTTGATCCTAACTCCAGACTGACTGCCACCAAGTCTTGATCACTGAAATTAGATAATAAAAATGAGTTAATACAAGTTTTCGCTAGTATATACAATCTGGGAGTACCTGTGCAACTAGCGAAGAACAGCTTATAACCGTCCATCTTCCAGCCACAAACCTTGCCTCCATGAGTCCAAGGCTTCTGAATCAGGACTACATCTTCACCCCTTCTACTAAGACGGTGAAGGTTGATTAGCAACAACCTAACTGGCTCGGAGTTCACTCTCCTCGCCCTCAATAATGGTATTGCATCCATTATACGAATCAGATTCCAGAAGCTGTGTCTCTGAAACCTCATCAAATATGTCGGCAATACCATACACCGATGACCCTACCGACATCCGGTCTACCTTAACCGCACCCTCCGTCGAAGGAGTGCTTGTCGACGCTCGGTCAGCATCTACTGTCACGTTAACCGCTGACTATTGTGTGACCCCTTCCCTTGGAGGAGTGCTTTTCTCCACGCTTGCGTTATCCGCTAGCTATTTTCTATATGTTTTCACGAGTACCCTCGTGACCCCGAAGCGAACCCACCCATCGCATTTACCTATGGGACCCAGAGATGCCTCGTCCAAAGTTAGGACAGCCTGCCTAGCACCATCAGTTCTAATCGAAAGGTTGACGAAACAACATCGCTAGATCTCGCTCGTGTTTTACGTTTGTGCAAGTTTATTGTTTGTCTATTTATTTTACTTGTTTAATTGCTATGCCGTGCCTTTGTGGTAATAAAGTGGAGCGTACTCATTTAAAGATACAATGTTATAGTTGTAATGAATTATTCCATTGCAAATGTGTAGATGTTGGTGACTCTGAAATTGATTATTTGGAAAAAACGAACAATAAATTTCGATGCTCAAAGTGCTCTGTCGTGAGACGAGGGTCAATTCGCTCTCTCCCTATTCACGGGGGCCCTCCGCCAGTTAATAGCTCAAATCATGCGACTCATAATGTGCATCTTCAACAAAAGCAGCAGCAGAAACTACAACCAACAACAAATATACAACATTTAAACAGTCGTAATGAGTTTTCTGAAGAGACTCTTATTGTGCAGCTTCATCAACAGCAACAGCCGCTAAAACAACATAATATACAGCAACTGAATATTGGTAATTCACTAACGAAGCAGCAGTAACAGAAACAGCAGCTTCAAGTTGTTCAGGGCGGTGAGGTTAACCCCTCTGGCTTCGATTCTTCAACTACGGGAAATGAATCATCTTTTGTTAACTATGAAGAGCAATTAAAACAACAGAAACCAGTATCGCATCAGCAACAAAATTTAAATATTCAAACACAGGCTAGTGCCGCCGCTCAGGAGCCTACTCTTCTTACTGATGGATCACCACTTGAGCACTTAAATCAGCAGCTTACACAACAACAGCAACAAAAATATCATAACGTTGTGCACCAAAAAAACCAGCAACTACAGGTTCTGCAGAATTCAGTGGTGTTCTCTCCAGAGAGTGGTTCCCGCCAGCAACTACATCCAACCAAACAACAACAACAACATCAATATCAGCAAGGTCAAAAACAAGAACAACAGCAACAGCATATATTTGAAAAAATTAGTCTTGATAATTGTCTTGACTCTAATGTTCATCAACAAAACCAGTTTCAAATTCAACTACCTAGCAGCAGAGGTAGCATAACATTAGAATTGCTCGCTGACACATTAAATAAAGTGTACTCAGAAGTCGTTGCAATGAGAAGTGAGCACTCCTCTACGTTGTCGCTTATTCATTCGTTAAAAGAGGAGAACCATTACTTAAACCAACGAGTATTCAGTCTTGAAAGAGAAGTTAACTTCATCCAACAAGAAGCGAGAGATAAAACTGTTGAAATTATGGGTGTCTCGTGCATCGAAAATTCTAATGTGTTAACAAGCGCTCTTAAAGTTTTTACTGATGGTGTTGGAGTCCAAGTTAAAGCTGAGGAGATTGATAACTGCTACGTAAAGAACATTAAAAATAATCTAAATGGTGGAAGGGATGGTAGCAAAAAAAATTATTATTGTTAAATTCATGTCGTTACTGAAAAAAAAAAGAAATTATGAGAAAAAAAGGCTTTAATAGAAATAAGTTATCAATGAATATTTTTGGTGGTGCAGGCAATGAAAAAATCTTTATTAATGACAGCCTTAACTTTGATACAAGAAATGTGTTGAAAGCTGCAAATAAAATTAAAAGAGAAAAAAAATTTAAATATGTATGGGTGAGAAATGGAAGAGTGCACATGCGAAAGACGGATGATGATAATTTTATTATAATAGATTCTGTTTTAGATTTATATGCACTTTAAGTATGGTATTAATTAATAATAGTCCTCTAAATGATTTCGATTATCCATGTTCTCGCATAAAATGTGACTCGTCCGATCTCATCTTTAACAGAGCTTATTCTAATAGAATTCTTATCATCCACCAAAATATTCGTAGTGTTAGGAAAAATTTTAATAATTTCATTGCACACATTAACTCCTTTGAAAATAAGCCAACTTTTCTTTTTTAATCGGAAATTTGGATCTTCGCTGAAGAATGTTCTTTATATAGCATACCGGGTTATAGTTTTATAGCTTGCTGCAATAGTTCATACTCATCTGGTGGTGTGGCAGTTTTTGTTTTAAATCAATTAGCTGTTGAGCATCAATGTTTTAATCTCAATTCTTTGGATGCTCTAAAAATAAAATGTACTGTTCATAACTTAAAATTTACAATGGTGTGTGTGTACAAATTCTGCGCCATAAATGGTTCGAGTGATACTTTTTTAAACGATTTGGAAAGCCTTATAGAGGATGAAGTGAGCCATAACTTAATGCTTTTGGGCGATTTAAACTTAAACATTTTGAGTGACTCTGGTTACATAAATGATTATTTGTGTCTTTTATCATCGTACGGATTAAGTTCATGTATTAACTTGCCAACCCGTATTACTGATCAAAGCTCCACTTGCATAGATCACATTTTCTGTAGACTTGGTCTGAATGTTAATGCGTCTAGCGCTATTATAGATTTGCATATTACAGATCACTGTTTAACTTGTCTAAGCCTTGATATAACTATCAGCAATGAAAAAAATGTTAGCGACTTTAAACATACAGTGAAAACTGATTTTGGTCTTTTGAATTCCTATTTGAGAGTAGAATCTTGGAATGAGGTTTATGATGAATATGACCCCAGCAAGGCTTTCTCCAGTTTCCTTTCAAAGCTTAACAGGTATATAGATATCTGCTCAAATAAAACTAGTAAACGCAGATCTAGGTATTGTAAACTTAAACCTTGGATGACTGATAATTTGATTGAGAATATTGAAAAAAAGAAAAAGCTTTATAAGAAAATGAAGAAATGCCCTGATAATATTCAGATCATCCTTGAATACAAGGCCTTGTGCATAAATATTCGGAAAGATGTTGAAAATTGTAAAAACTCGTATTACTCGGAAGAATTGCGAAAAGTCAGGGGTGATTCAAAGAAGGAGTGGAGATTAGTGAACGAGATTTTGGGAAGAACTAAAACGCATGAAAGCATCTGTAATCTAAAAATTAATGACTCAATAGTTAATAGTACACTTGAGGTTGCAGAGGAATTTAATAAATTTTTTTCCACGATTGGTGAGAAAACTGTTGAAAAAAGTTGCCATAATAGTTCACTTTTGTCGTCAGTTTTTATTGATAATAACGTCTCAGCTAGTTTTGTTTTTGTACCTTTCTCGTCGTTTGAAATATACAATATTATTTGCAAGGAATTAAAGAATTCTAATTCTTCCACATCTGACTGTCCGTCAAGTTCTCTTATAAAAAAGATTGTTTTTAATATATCTGACATTTTGTGCCATATTTTTAATGATAGCGTTATAAAGGGTATTTTTCCAAGCAAATTAAAGGTTGCAGATGTTATTCCATTGTACAAAAAAGGTGCTAAAGACTCTTTAAATAATTATAGGCCTATTTCTTTATTACCAGTGTTTTCAAAAATTTTTGAGAAGGGTATGAAGAAAAGAATTTTGTCTTTTCTTGATCGTGTAAATTTCTTGTCGAACAAACAATTTGGCTTTAGAGCAGGAAAAAGCACTGAAGATGCGCTACTGAATTTCTGTACTGATGTCTATGAGTCTATGAATAAGAAAAAAACTCACGGCTACTCTATTTCTCGACATTACTAAAGCTTTCGATACTGTAAACCACGATATTCTTTTACAAAAACTAGTACATTATGGCTTTAGAGGGTTTTGCCTGGATTGGTTAAAATCGTATCTGGCAAACAGACAGCAAAGGGTCAAATTTAAAAACTCTGTTAGCTCAGTAAGCAATATTTCCCTGGGTGTTCCACAAGGGTCAGTTTTGGGCCCCATACTCTTCTTGATCTACATTAATTCGCTGTTTTCACAAAATTTTTACAGTACAATAACGGGTTTCGCAGATGATATGGCCTTCGTTTTTAGCTGTGACTCAATAGATTTGTTGTCAGCTTCTATAAATCGTGACTTACATTTGATTAGATGCTGGTTCTTAAGGCATAATATGGTTATTAGTGATAAATCGAAACTTCTGTTTTTCAACCTAGTAGGAAACACAATTAATTCTGATAGATTTGTTTTGCATTCGAATTGTTGTTTGAGATATCCTATTAATTATGATGGAGTCTTCAATTGTGCTAATGATGTTGACTGCGCAAATGAGTGCTTCGAGATTGATTATGTAAAATCGTATAAATATCTAGGTGTAATAATCGACAGCAAGATGAATTGGCATGAACATGCTTCGAAATTAAAGAACTATTTACTTAATGTAAATAGATGTCTTTATTTGCTAAGTTTTTCGTGTAACTTGGATTTGCTTAAAGGTATTTATTATGGTTTATTTCATTCGAAATTAGAGTACGGACTGTGTTGCTGGGTGGTACACATAATAATATATTGCAGCCTTTACGTATACTTCAGAAAAAGGCCATTCGAATTATTTGTAAGGTAAACAGGTATCAAAATAGTCTACCGCTATTTCGAAAAAATTTAATTTTGCCACTGAGGTATTTGTATATCTTTAAAATCTTAAAACTATTTTTTATAAGATCAGGGTACTTAAACAATAGATTTTCCCCTATCTACAATTTGCGAGTAAATGCAAGAAATTTGTTAATTGTTCCGCCACATTCACTGCATTTATACTTATTTTCGTTTTCTTCAGTAGCGCCTAGACTATTTAATAAACTTCCAGAAAACATACGTGAAATAAGATCAAAAAATCTTTTCCTCAAGAGAGTAAAAGTTTGGCTTTTTCAACTGGATTGTGCTCAAGTTGAACTTATGTTAAAATTGCCTGGTTCTTAAGATTGTTTTTATTGTTCTAGTTACAAATATATACTATGTCTATGTCTTGTACCAAAAAAAAAAAAAAAAAAAAATTATTATTTCTGATGTATTATCTTTTTACTGTTACTTTACTGTTATGGATAAGTTTTGAGTACATATAAGTTTAGTTCTGGTTCAACACTAGCCATCTTGGCTACTGAATTCAGTACTATTACTTGCATTTCTTTATATTTATGTTAACCTTGTTTGTATATTATTGTGTGAAATGCATTGTGCTAAAAATAAATCAATCAATAAACAATAAACAATAAACAAAAACCATCCCTGGGATCCACAAATTTGAAAACCCTCTAGTTCTGAACTGGAAGAAGGGGGTTGGAGACTCTTAAAGTCTCCAGAATTTTGTCTGCGTCTGATGGCTCCAGAGATAACCAGACCCTTTGAGACCGCTTCTATCCGTACGCCTGGCCACACTTCACCTACCTTGGCGATAGCCGCCTTGTAAAACGTGACAGACTTTGCATCGGCGCACCGTACCAACCTAACTCCTCGTTGCCAGCCTATCGCAAAACAGTCGGAAGTGGGACCCAGAATCTCAACCATGAGCCGAAGATAATAGGCTGCAAGCTTAGCTTCCACCAGCCTCCAGTTCGTAGCCAAGATACCACAATTCTCCGCCTTCTTGCCCAGGATAGCAAACACCTCACCTTCTGTGGTGACACCGCTGAAGAGGCGGTCAGAGAAGTCACCAGCAGCCTTCAGCTTTTTCGCCTCGTTGCCCGCTTTTTCGCCTCGTTGCCTCCTCCGACCTCTGTCGTTTGACCGACAGACCTTTACCGACTCCAGGTGATATCACCTTGCCGCTTTTGATGCCTAACGCCCATTCACGGCTTTTAAGCTGCTTGTCCGATAACACAGACCCTGCAGTGAGCAGCTTCTCTAGATGCACGAGAGGCCTAGTCGCTGTGAGCAACTCTCTAGCGGGACAAGACGAGCCCTTTTGGTCAGAACAAGAGGCTTTACCTTGGACTGAGCTGTGCTACAGCTCTGATCTGGCTTGGCCGGATGCTGAACCGCAGCAGCAACTGCACTACTACTTTCCGGCGTGATTTTCGTTCGTCGAGAGAGGGCTCTGCTTCTCAATTGACTACTGAGCCCAAAGTAACACCTGTTGGCAAGAGTTAATCTTCGTTTGATCTCAATGCTAATGTCATTGGTTGAGTTTATGCTTGATCCCAGATAGACGAAGTTCTTCACAACCTCGAAGGAGGTATTGTTGACACCAAGTATTTCGTCTTATCTGCATTCACTGCAAGACCCATTCGACTTGACTCTCTTTTTAATCTGGAAAATGCTGCACTGACTTCGCGCGTACTATGGCCAATGATATCGATGTCATCATAACACTCTTGTAGAATATAGTGCCACTACGTCTCAGATCAGCAGCTCGGATGATCTTTTCCATCATAAGGTTGAAAAAGTCGCACGATAAGGAATCACCTTGCCTGAAACCTCGTTTGGTAACAAATGGTGGGGAGAGGTCCTTCCCGATTTTAACTGCGCTGCTGGTGTTGCTCAGTGTCATCCTACAAAGTCGTATTAGTTTTGCAGTAATACCAAATTCAGACATGGTGGAGTACAGGTGCTTTCTTATTGGGCTGTCGAAGGCGGCTTTGTAGTCGACAAAAAGATGGTGGGTGTCGACTTGTTTTTCTTGAGTCTTCTCCAAGATTTGTCGTAGCGTGAAAATCTGGTTGATGGTGGACTTTCCAGGTCTGAAGCCACACTGATAAGGTCCGACCAGTTCGTTTAAAATGGGCTTCAATCTTTCACATAAAACGCTCGACAGGAACGTATATGCGATATTAAGAAGGCTTATCCCACGGTAATTGGCACATATAGTAGGATCGCCTTTCTTGTGGATTGGTCAGAGCACACGGAAATTCCAATCATTCGGAATGCATTCTTCCGACCATATTTTGCATAGAAGCTCGTGAATGCATTTAAGTAGAGCTTCGCCTCCGTTCTTAAACAGCTCAGCAGGTAAGCCATGAGCTCCCGCAGCTTTGTTATTTTTAAACCGAGCTATAGCTGCCAGAACTTCATCATAGTCGGGCAGTGGAACCTCGACGGTGTTATCCGTAATTGGGGTTTCCGGGATATTATCTCTATTGGCGGGATTGTTGTCAGCGTAGCCATTTAGAAGCTTTGAGAAGTGTTCCCTCCATAACGTCAGTGTACTCTGGATATCTATCACTAGATTCCCGTTTTCATCCTTACAGGAAGAGGCCCCGGTTTTACAACCATCGGCAAGGAATCTTATTTTTTGGAAAAATTTTCGGGTCTCATTCCTGTCACCATACATATCAATATTCTCCTGCTCGCGCTTTTCTGCCTCTCTTTTTTCCGCTTGAAAATACGTCTCTCTTCCCTCCTCTTTTTTTTGTACCGCTCCTTAGCAGCGCGCGTTACAACCGACAACCGGTGGCTTTGTAGGCGGCGTCTTTCTCTGCAGTGGCGTCGCGACACTCCTGGTCCTACCACTTATTTCGGCAAGGGGGTTGGAAGCCCATCACCTCTTCTGCAGCCGCACGCATGGAGTTGGAAATATGTGTCCACTGCGCGCATATATCATCGATTGGAGGAGTGCTTTGAAGCAGGAGTGAGAGTAGAGTGGCGAAAGCGTCGGCTGTCTGTTTCGATTGCAGCTTGTCGACGTCTAGCTTTCTCTGTGTAGGGTTGAGTGTATTCTTAGCTGCGCACATACGTGTACGGATTTTGGCTGCAACAAGATAGTGATCCGAGTCACTGTTTGCACCACGGATCGTGCGTACATCCAATACACTAGAAGAGTGCCTTCCGTCGATCAAAAAGTGATCAATTTGATTTTTGGTTTTTTGATCAGGGGACATCCAGGTGGTTTATGAATATTGAGATTGTAGTGTACTTACATACGTACACACATTCAAGACAGACAATCACCAAAAGATCTTCACTTCAATTGTCTAACATATGATAAAAATAAACATATCAACATAATGTTGACAAAATTTCCAAATTCAACCGAATAAAAAACCTAAAAGTAAACACAACTAATTGTAGCTCAAATTCTCATGAAGTGCATTTAGCACCCCTTTACGCTTGTGCCGCTAGATACCGCACAAGCTGAAATGCAACAGCGACAGCGGGACTCGTGTTACAAGTGCATTGCACAGAAAAACACAAAGCAACAACAACAAGCGATAATTTGAATAAGTGCCGATGACACTTTAAAGTCAAGGCCAAGAACTTGAGCGAACCAATAAATGATGTTTAAAATATTAATTAGTGGGGAAAATATGGACAGGTTAATAAACTAAAATAGATTGGTCAATTATTGATTTCTCAAGGAGGAGTCTTGGAAATAGTAATAAATTAATTTAAGAATAATACTGGTAAAAATTGTATATAAACTAGAATATTTTAAAATAAAGACAGATTTAGATTTGGAAGGAAGAGGCGAAGAGCCCAAATTAAATTTCTTTTTATTCAAAACTTAGCCTTTGTGGCTTGGATTAAAATTAGCCTTTGAGGCTTAAAAATTCCTTACATAGCCTTTGTGGCTAGATTTAAAATTAGCCTTTGCGGCTTAATAAAAATAGCCTTTGTGGCTTACATGATCAAAAGCCTTGCGGCTGATTAAAAAGGCGTGTACGCCTCTAATACACAAATACACTACCGTGACACACAACATACAAACAACTTCCAATACCACATGGCGATCCTGCAATTTCGTTCCTGTGATCCCGCAACTTCGTAATCCTGTTATTTTGATTCTGCAATTTCGTTCCTATAATCCTGCAACTTACTTTGAGCCTATCAACATACAACCGGCGAACCATAATATCCAAAAATTCTAAATCTTACGTTGGACAACATAACCTAGAACACGGAATGGATGCAGAATTCCACAAGAAATACGATGAATTGGTAGAATACATACAAAAAGTACAAAAGGAAATAGATACTCTCCAAGAAGAAAAAACACAACCACTGGTATAAGTATTCCGCAACTCCAATAAAAAAAATGTCGATACTGGAGTATCAAGAGCGGCAACAAAAGAATAAAGAGATCCTCAAAAACCATTTACAACCACCCAAGAAAAGAACTAGAGCCGGCAAACAGGTCAAACAAAGAAGACAACTAAACGACCTCTATAGATTAATAAATACTACAAAAGGGAAGGAGAAATACAGATATATACAGCAGCTAAAGGATTTAAAATACAAAATTCACAATAAATTTGAATAATGTACTGCTTTGTTTGTGAAGAGAAAATAAATTAAAATCAAATGGTCAAACACCAAGGACACACAAACAGATTTTCAAAGAAATGGAAAAACGAATGAGAAAAATTCGCAGAGAAGACAACAAACCAACAAACGATTCTTACGAATGATCAGGCTAATAACAGATGCCATCTACGACGTAACGATGCTAAACAACAAGAACGAAGATCGTGTTATTATCACGGAAAATATGCAAAACAATGTGGGGTCAGCAGTCACTACATCAGATGTAACACGTACGTCAGTAACTGTAATAATAACAATAATTATTATAATTTTAATTATATATATAGTTTATAAAATTGGCAATTATTGTAAGAAACATAATAAAAACATATAAGAAACAGTCATAAAACACATAAATAGAATACAGAATGTTTAAATAAAAATTTCAAAAAAAAAAAAAATAAAGAAGAATTTATACATGGAAATATTAACAGAAATTTACAAAGTTAGAAATATTAAAGATAATATACAGAAAAAAATAAATAGAAAATACGCACTATCGACCATAAAAATCAAATTAGAATTGATCGACAAGTATAAAAAGGACTTCGACCAACATAAACTTACACTAAAAAAAATCACGAACTGCTAACACTTACAGAAGAATTTTACATATTAGTTCACAAATCTAGGTCACTGTTAGAGCATATGACAAAAAAAATAAAAGAAAATAAGGTAAACACAAACATGGCAGAGTTTAACTTAGAGACAATTATGAAGATAATTCCCATTTTCTCAGGGAATTATAAAAAACTAGAAGGATTTCTAAAGCTACTCATCCGATGATAAAAAGAAACTAATAGGATTAATCGTGAGCATAAAACTAAGCACAAGCGTGAAAACCACTCTAGGACAACTAGCCACATTGACACAAAGAAACAATTCAGTAACACAATTCAAAGGCAAACTAATAAACCTCATCGCTGAACTAAATAATCTACAAATATCAGAAACAACAGGCGATGACGCACAAAAAAACGTCATCATTAAAATGAACGAAAGCTACGCCTTAACAATTTTTAAAAATGGACTGAATGATGACTTAAAGAACACAATTTTTGCAGCTCAACCAAAAACATTAATTGACGCAACAAATCTAGCTTTAGAACTAGATAGGAATGTAAACACAAATAATAAATTAATGTATTTTAGAATGAATAACAGACAATACAATAATAATTTTAACAACTCATACAGGGGACAACGACCCAATATATCAAATAACTATAACAACAGACAACAGCATAATCAAAACTACAACACGAGAACACCAAATTACAGATATAATAACAACAACAACAACGCTCGACAACAAAATAACAGAAACAGCAATACACATTTCGTGCAACGAGCAGCTTTTTCAAATAGCCAGTATAATCATAATGTCAACAACAATAGCAGAAATAATTATTTCCAAAATAACAACAATAACAACAGAAGAACATCAAATTACAGAAACCAAAACAACAACAACAGGAGATCGATACAAAGGATCTTCCGGGACAGCAAAATTAAAGATTTATAATATATCGGATAAAAACACAAATTATATTATAGTAAAATGTAAAAATTCTAAGCAAAACCTTAAATTTTTAATTGACACAGGAGCAGATATTTCGATCTGTAAACTCGAAAATATAGCGCAAGACACAATCATTAATATAGACAATAAATGTAAACTAACAGGAATAACAAAAGAAGAAACTTTAAGACGGCATCATAGGACGAGACTTTTTAACTAAATATATGTGTAAAATTGACTATGAAACACAAACACTAACGATAATACTAGGCAGTACTAACGTAGTAACACCTTTGTACATCAACAAAAATGCATTTAATGTAATTCGAATACCCCCTAAAACAGAAATTATAACTCCAATAAACTTAAATTTAAATCAGGATAGTGTAATATTAAATGAAGAAATTCAGACAGGGGTATTCATAGCAAACTCTATAGTTCCATCAAAAGGCATTTGACATTTAAAAATACTAAACACAACAGAAACAGAAATAGTAATAAATAAACTAAAACCAAAGTTGATACCATTATCGAATTATTTATATTTCGAACAAGATATATATAAAGACGAAGTAAGATTCCAAAAAGTTTTGAAAGAATTAGACGTAGGGGCAAAGCATCTACTTATAAATATATTCAGACATTATCAACACATATTTCATTTAAAAGAAGAACAATTAACAATAAACAATTTCTATGCACAAAAGTTATCAACAATAGATGATACACCAGCATATATCAAAAATTATAGATTACCATACACTCAAAACAAAGAAATTCATGAACAGGTTGAAGAACTAATAAATAATGATATAATTTAATCATCCACAAGCCCATACAATTCACCACTTCTACTTGTACCAAAGAAAAGCACTGACGACACAAAGAAATGGCGTTTAGTAGTTGACTTCAGAAAATTAAATAATAAAATAGTAAATGACAAAATTCCATTGACACGAAAAGAAGATGTTTTAGATAAACTCGGTAGAGCAAAGTATTTTTCCACACTCAACATGAAGAGTTCTTTTCACCAAATCCCTCTAGACAAAAATTCAAGACCTCTAACAGCTTTTTCTACTAATGACGGTCATTATCAATTTAAAAGATTATCATTTGGACTAAAAATATCTTCAAACAGTTTTTAACGTATGTTGACTTTAGCTCTTACAGGTTTAAGCTCAGAAGTATTTTTATATGTAGATGACATAAAAGTTTTTGGATGTAGTCTCCAACACCACAACAATAATTTAATTAGCATTTTTGATAGATTAGCCAAATACAACCTCAAATTAAATGCAAGTAAATGTAAATTTTTACGTCCGGAAGTAGTTTATTTAGGACATTTAATTACGCAAAACGGTATTAGGACTGATCCAGCAAAATATGAAACAATAAAAAATTATCCAATTCCTTTAAAAGCAGACGAAGTGCGTAGATTCGTTGCCTTTTACAATTATTATAGACGATTCATAAAAGATTTGAAAACAGAAAAACAGAAAAGACTGAAACAGATATTAATAGAACCACCTATTTTACAATATCCCGATTTTTCAAAACCATTTATTCTAACGACAGACGCTTCAAATTACGCTTTGGGAGCAGTGTTATCACAAGGTGAAATAGGACAAGACTTACCTATATCTTATACCAGTAAAACTCTACAAAAACCTGACATAAATAAACCAATAATAGAAAAAGAACTTTTAGCCATCCATTGGGGAATAAACTTTTTCAAACCATATTTATACGGACAGAAATTTATAGTTGTTACAGATCACAGACCTTTAGTTTCATTATTTAGTCACAATAATCCGTCATCTAAATTGACAAGAATCAGACTAGACTTAACTGATTATAATTTCACTATAATTTTCAAACAAGGAAAAATTAATACAAATGCAGATGCTTTATCACGAATAAAGATAGATTCGGATATTTTAAAAACTATGATACCAACTGAAGGAACGAGCAAACAAAATAAAGCCATGGTAATATTAAAAAGCAAAAAGAACTTGCAAAGGAGAAATGCACATCTCAACAGGAGCCTCGTGAACTCTTTATTTGGGATTGCACATCCATTACTGACGTCAAAATATAAAGAGATTACAATTTGAATTAAGCGATATAAATATAAATGATACTAGTATCCAGATTCTAAATAAAATTGTTCACGTGCAATGTAGCGATAAATCGACGAATCCAGATTCGAACTCGATGAAGCTATCATCAAAAATAAATCGAAAAATTGTATAGTATGCTTTTATACTGTATTATGTATATTAGATCAGGCACTTGAGCCGTGTTCTATTTAATGTATATTTAGTGCATTAACCAATTATACTTTTATTTTGAGTAAATAAAAACACCTTGAGTTATAATGTGAATAATTGTACTGACAAACTTTATTGATTTGCGAAACTATTTATAGCTAAAAAATTGAATATTATTAATATAAACATAACAAATATAAAATATAAGCATAACAAACAATAAAGGGAACAAACTTTACGCTGAAATTCAAGGCCAGTGCAATGTGCCTTAAAGCGACTACATTGCGAAATATTGCGACAATGAACTTACTAGCATTCAAGGCTAAGTAGCAATTCATTGCACTTATGTTGTCAGCATTTTGCATTTATGTTTCTTATATTTGTATTTTACTTTGTTTAGACTAATGAAAAATACAAAAATGAAAATAGCTTATGTCTTAAGGTATACAAATATAATAAGTGTTTAAATGTGTGTATGTTATTTTATATGTGCTATTAATTTATTAACTTAACAACGTATGATATATTTATATCCAAACAGTAATAATATGCATGCAAGATCTAATGATAATTCAGCGACTCTAGAGCCGATCCTGAAGAAATTAGTATCTAAAATGAAGAGATTAAATATAAAAGAACTAGCGCTAGATGAAGAAGATATAATATTTAAACCCATGGATAAAAAAGAATTTAAGAATTTATTTAACAAGCTGCAGCAAGAAATGAAACAAAAATTAAGAAAATCGCTAAAAATATTAATATATAAAACCCCGCAAAGAATATCAAATTAATCCATGCAAAATATATTAATTACAGAATTCCATGATTCACCACAAGGCGGAAAATTAGGAATTAGAAAAACCATACTGAAATTAAAACAACGCTATGTATGGAAGCATATGCGACAGATGGTGAAAACTTACATTAATAAATGTGAACATTGCGCTCGAAATAAACAAACATAACATATAAAGAAAAAATGACCATAACAGACACTCCAACGACTAGTTTCGAAACAATTTCTATAGACACAGTGGGACCGCTTAGAATTTCAAACGGCTACCGATACATACTCACAATGCAATGTGATCTAAGTAAATTTGTCATTGCTTACCCAATTGAAACAAAAGACGCAAAGTCGATTGCAACAACATTGGTGGAGCAATTAATCTTAAAATACGGTTGTTTTAAAGTTTAAAAGTCTGATAGAGGAACTGAGTTTACAAATGAACTATTAAGAAATGTGTGCAACTTGTTAAAAATAGAACAAATCTTTTCATCACCTTACCATCACAAAACAATAGGAGCACTTGAGAGAAACCAGAGAGTTCTCAATGAGTATCTTCTTTCTTTCGCAGATGATGGGGAATGGGATAAATGGATTTCGTACTACACATTTGCATATAACACGACTACACATATAGACACTGGTTACTCACCTTTTAAATTAGTTTTTGGTAAATTACCAACTCTGCCAGGCGTTTTAACAAAAGATAACAGTAAGGTCTACAACATAGATGACTATGCAAACGAATTAAAAGTTCGACTAAAAATCTCTAGTAACAAAGCAAAGAATATTATTAAAATGGTAAAAGAAAAAAGAAAAATCAATTATGACAAGAATGTAAATATATCCAATTTCCAAGAAGGAGATTTGGTATTAGTTAAACTTGAAAGTAGAAAGAAAAGTCAAAGTCCATATCACGGACCATATAAAATAATATTTAGAGAAGGAGTGAACTCCATTATTGATGTAAATAATAAACATAAGAAATTCCATACTAATATGTTAAAGAAATTTATAAACACATAGCTAAAATTAAAAATATGTAAACATTTTATGTATAAATAATACAAATTATTTCAAAATATTAAGACTCTATAAATTACTTTACTGAATTTTCAGAACTACTGAAATAAATATTAAAACATTGTAAAATATGAAATATGAAATATATATAAAATATAAAAAATATTAAAATATTATAAATATTAAAAAACAAATTGCTAGTAATATCATGATTTAAAACATTGGCCATTATCATATAAGTTTTTCGTATTAGTATAAATATTACCATTATTTACCACTAAACAAATAATTTAAACATAAATAATCTTAAGACTACATATTCCATATTATTGTAAAATAACAACTATTTAAAGATACTATAAAAATTATAAACATATTCTTTTCCAAAACTCCAACTTCTTAAAAATTTATCTTTGCAAGTAAATTTTCGCTTAAGGGTGAGAGTGTAGTGTACTTACATACGTACGTACATTCAAGACAAACAATCACCAAAAGATCTTCACTTCAATTGTCTAACATATGATAGCAATAAACATATCAACATAATGTTGACAAAATTTCCAAATTCAACCGAATAAAAAACCTCAAAGTAAACACAACTAATTGTAGCTCAAATTATCATGAAGTGCATTTAGCACCCCTTTACGCTTGTGCCGCTAGATACCGCACAAGCTGAAATGCAACAGCGACAGCGGGACTCGTGTTACAAGTGCATTGCACAGAAAAACACAAAGCAACAACAACAAGCGATAAGTTGAATAAGTGCCGATGACACTTTAAAGTCAAGGACAAGAATTTGAGCGAACCAATAAATGATGTTTAAAATATTAATTAGAGGGGAAAATTTGGAAAGGTTAATAAACTAAAGGTGATTGGTCAATTATTGATTTCTCAAAGTAAATCTAAAAATCATTGGAATTAAAGGAGGAGTCTTGGAAATAGTAATAAATTAATTTAAGAATAATACTGGTAAAAATTGTATATAAACTAGAATATTTTAAAATAAAGACAGATTTAGATTTGGAAGGAAGAGGTGAAGAGCCCAAATTAAATTTCTTTTTTATTCAAAACTTAGCCTTTGTGGCTTGGATTAAAATAAGCCTTTGAGGCTTTAAAATTCCTTACATAGCCTTTGTGGCTTGATTTAAAATTAGCTTTTGCGGCTTAATAAAAAAAAGCCTTTGTGGCTTACACGATCAAAAGCCTTGCGGCTGATTAAAAAGGCGTGTGCGCCTCTAATATACAAATACACTACCCTGACACACAACATACAAACAACTTCCAACACCACAAGATGCTTGAATCTAGTGCTACTTACGACCATGTTTCGTGCTGCGGCGAAGTCAAAACCTCTGAATAGCTGCGTTTTTTTCATGAGAAATCAGATCATTTGTTTAAAAACGCTTCAGATAAGTTTTGCGAATAACAAACATTTTTTTACGGATGCTGCTCTACAAATTTATTCAATTTTTTATGGAGTCGGATAGTGCGAAGATTCCGCTGAAGAATTTGAAAAAAATATGTTTTCTTTTAGGCAATAAAAAAAAACTAATGCTACCAAACTATTTAAATGATAAATAATGCAGTACTGCCTATTTTTACAGTCGCAGCGCGATCTAGCCATCAATAAAGGCTACGTGTTACCTACTTTACGGTTGTGCCCTCAATACTTAAGCACATTGAATCAAGAGAAATGATCCTGCTCACTTGATGGATCATTTGTTGTTTTTGCTTTGCTTGCAAATGCGATGATATGAAAAAAACGCAGCTAATAGCGGCTGGTGGTTGTTTTTTAGAGCACTATAAAGAGCGAAAAATGTGAAAAGAAACGTAACAAATTTTTTAATTTTTAACTATTTATTGTTATTATAGGTTCAAGCTTCAATAGATATGATATAATTAATAAAATATTTTTTTTTTATATCAGATGGCATGAACCTTGCCGCTGTGCGATGGAGACCGATTGAAAGTTCACATTAAGCTTCTATACACCAAAAAATATATTTTTCTTCACTTTAGGAATCAAAAAATAACTGCCAAAAAACTTAAGGTGTTCATTAGAGCACCTATATGTGCCTTTTTTGATTTTGTTCGCTCCCCGCCCATTCTCTGTTAGATTGAGGCTAAAAAATAAGATCTGCATAAAAAATTGGACTTTGGTAGTAGAAAAAACCCAGGCCCCCTAGGGTTAAATACCTAAAAACGGTACTTGGCTTATTTACTCTATATCTCTTAACAGTTTGACGCTCTTAAAATGCACAAACATTTCTATGCACAATAAACAGATACGCATTTTTGTATAAGCAACTTTGACCTTGGAATGACCTGTCGTAGTGTTTTACGCAGTCAAAGTCACGATTTGTAAGTAATATTTTTTTTTTAACGACCCTCGTAAATTTTTGGAACGAGATATTTCTGAACAGTTTACACCATGTTTTTTCCAAGGTATTGATATTTGGAGGTATGAGAGCATTTAAAATTCTTTTTCAATGTATTTTTCAAAGCAAGTGACTAATTTTCTTCATTGCAAGCACATTTTAAGATGAATTGACACGCAAAAATATTATATTTTCAGAAAAATGAATACATTTAGCTTAAAAAATCTAGCACAATTTTTGGCAGCTGCACTGCTTGAGTGTAATGCGCCTGTTACTCAACACCTTATTGCTAGTATAGCTTTCTTCGTCAAAAACATCTAAAGCATATTGTTCAAATCGTTTAAATCAATTATAGTTCTCAAAAGGTGACCAAAAAAGTGTTTTAAAGTGAGTTCATTGTAAAGAAAATAATATAAATAATGAAAGGTAACAATTCAACCAATTCAACCAAAGCTGCTTACTGGATTGGTAAATAATAATAAACATATTATTATAAGAACCTGGGCGACCGAGCTTAGCCCGGCTTCCCGCCAAAACCTATATATATATTTAAATTTTTTTTCTTTTCGATGGTATATCGATAAAACAATTAATTTCTTTACAATAACAACATTTTCATACACAGTTTAAAAGTACGTGTAGCGCCATTAAATGTACGAAAATCGGAAAAAAATGTTTAGTATGTAATAGAAACTTTTTACCGAATAAAATAATTTTGGCCGCCTAAATCGGTCCAATACCCCAATGTGAGCTGCTAAACAATTTTTTTTGCAATGTTGAATAGTATTGAATTTGTTCCAATGGTCGTACAGGGCTAAAATCAAAGAACAGACTTCAATAGAACCAATTTACCGAATAAAAACATTGTGGCCGAATAAAAAAATAAATAAAATATTTTATGTAGGCAAAAAAAAAATGCTTCAACGAACAGATGCTCCCTAGTAAAACGTTTTCGCTAGAATACTATACTTGATACAAGATGAAAATAAGAGTGTTAATTAATGTGTTTCTATTGTCGCAAACGAATTATTGAAAGTTTATAAGGCCTTCAAAACTCCAACAAAAAGAAAAGACGGCATCGAAAACATGGTTTCAAGACATTTTACGGATTGCAACAAAATTAGAAAGAAAAAATCCAGCACGAACAAAGAAATTTATTGATTCTTTAGATGTACTATTCGATAAATCCCATGAGGGTCAACAAATTTTTCAAAAAAAAATATTAATTAACTATTTGAAATAACACATTATAAGAAATTGTTCGGAAAACAATGTTGTTTATATTAAATTTCAGGCACTCTAGAAAATAGGTTTCTTTTTTCGTTCTGTTCAAACGCGTTTTGTGTTTTCATTGTGCTTTGGTCACCTTTTCAAAACGATACTATTATGTTTTTCTCTAGCAATGCAGCTGCCAAAAAGATCCTATATTTTTTATGCTAAATGTATTGACTTTTCTGAAAATATTATATTTTTGCGTGTCAATCCATCTGAAAATGTGCTTGCAATGAAGAATATTAGTCACTTGCTTTGAAAAATACTTTGGAAAAAATTTTAAATGCTTATACCTCCAAAAATCAATATTTTGGAAACACACCAACTGTGAATTAAACTTCATTTAATGCTCTTTGACATGGTGTTAACTGTTCAGAAATATCTCTTTCCAAAAATTTACGAGGGACGTTAAAAAAAATATAACTTACAAATCGTGAATTTGACTGCGAAAAACACTACGAAAGGTCATTCCAAGGTCAAAGTTGGTTATGAAAAAATGCGTATCTGGTTATTGAGCATTAAAATGTTTATGCATTTTAAGTTTTTGAGCCTTTAACCCCAGGGTTTTTCCCATTAACGAGGCCCAATTTTGTATGCAAATCTTATTTTTTAGCCTCAATCTAACAGAAAATGGGCTGCGAGCCTACAAAATCAGAAAAAGGCACATTCCATATGTTCAATGGGTGCTCTAGTGTTCATTTACTTCCTTTTATGAAAAAAAAAAATCTAAAACATCACCGTGTTTTTGGGACTCTAGACACTTTAGCTCAAATAACATTCTTAAAAAATATAATTTTTTTTCTTATACTTTTATATCTAACACATATAATTTTTAGAGTTATAAAAAACAATATTATTTTTTTATTTTCTTTTATTAAATCAATCTTTTTTTAAAACAATATTATTCTCTAAAAATTTCAAATATTATTGCTATTCATAAATAATTGTACTTTTTAGCAATGATAGTATGTATCCAGAATAATCCAAAAATAAACTAGGGAGTAGTTTACCCGTCAAAAAATTTTTCCCTTTGAAAATTCCCACAATATCAGGCTTTTTTGATTCCTTCAGGGGACCGAATTCTTTTAAAAATTAATTTATGCCAAGATCCCCCACCGCCACTGCGTTTACATTTTAAAAGTTGTATACATATTTGTACTCATGCTACATTTCATGTTCTATTACAATGTAGAAAAAATGTGCTCGAAGAACATGAAGATATTTCAAACGGGATTGGTTTTCCTAATTGGAAATTAACAATAGCTCTGCTGGCATCATGGATTTTGACATTTTTAGTAGTTATCAAGGGGGTTCAAAGTCTAGGCAAGGTGTCTTACTTTCTTGCCATATTTCCCTATGCGATGCTTATAACACTCTTTATACGTGCCATTACCCTGGAGGGGGCTATTGATGGAATATTATTCTTGTTGCGACCAAACTGGGCGGACTTACTCAAGGTCAAGGTATTTGAAGCAATAAGTATCACAACATAAAAGAGATCCATTAATACCAGCATTTTATAGGTATGGAAGGAAGCCGTAGTTCAATGCTTTTTCTCCTTAACAGTGAGCCTTGGACCAATTGTCACATTTTCATCGTACAACAAATTTGACCACTATGTTCAAAGAGATGCAATGATAGTTACTACTCTTGACACAGTTACAAGTCTCTTGGCCGGTATAACGACTTTTGGAATTCTAGGAAATTTAGCACATAACATGAATGAACCTGACATCAGTGAAGTTGTGCGCAGTGGAACCGGACTGGCTTTCATTTCATATCCTGATGCGCTTGCAAAATTTAATGCTGTTCCACAGGTTGAATATATTTTTCCATTATTTTTCTTGGCGTTGATAACTGTGTCGTTTATGTTCTTTTAGCTTTTTTCAGCATTATTTTTTCTTATGTTGACGGTACTTGGTATTGGTACTGTAGCAGCTCTTCAAACTACTGTTGTGACAAACATATGTGACACATTTAAGAAATTGAATAATAGTTTTTGGAAGGTATCATTGGTTGTTTCAACTTGCGGATTCTTAATTGGACTTGTATATATTACGCCTGTATGCATTACTATAGTTATATTACTTATAAGCTATCATTAGACTTAAAATACTATTTCATTAATACCATGTCTAGGGGGGTCAGTGGATACTGCACTTGGTGGACTACTACGCTGGAACTTTTGTTGTATTCTTCTTGGCATGCTGTGAGGTTGTTGGAATTTCCTGGATTTATGGTAATAATGTTCCCTAGCATTTTTATTGGTTTGGTGTTGTATAAATTTGTTTGTTTAGGATTGCAAAATTTCTGTGACGACATTGAATTCATGACCAAGAGAAAAGTTTCACTGTATTGGCGGCTGTGTTGGGGAATATTCACGCCGGTACTAATGATATTAATATTTATATATTCGTTAACAGAACTAAAACCACTTTCCTATGGTGGAAATTTTTATCCATTATCAGCTGATAGTAAGTTTGCATAATAAGGTATTTCATCTCATTTCTAGAATTCCGTTTTTAGTTTCAGGATGGCTTGTCTTATTGATTGGATTCTTGCAATTTCCAATATGGGGAATATGGATTATTGTTCGAAACTTCAATCGCAGTTTAAAGATGGTAGCAAATGTTAAAAAAATTTTTATTTTAATTATTTAATTACTTTTTCCAGACTATTCGAACCGTCACAAGTCCTAATATAAAATGGGGCCCAAGTGACACGGATATCAAACATCGGTGGAATGTTCACAAAAATATCTTACAAAATGAGAGAAATTCAAATAACAAATGCAAAATTAATATTTTTTCACAAAGACGTGCATAATTTCGGAATGAAAATTGTTAGATAAGACTAGTTAAATGGTACCTGTTCTTTATAAAATCCGAAAATCATATACAGTTTTAAAAACCTGTTTAAGGTATACAATAAAAAAACCCATTTGTAACAAGGTACAAAATAAAAGCAAATACAATTTCTATTAATATGTAGAATAACTAAAAGACTTGGTATAAATGTCCCAAATAACATTGTTGGAGTAACTAAAGACTGCGTACTTTTCAATCAGGAAATGAATAAAACATTGTAGCTTTTAAACTCTTGCATAAAAATACAATATTTATTTTTGACTTTAGTACCTTAACCAACTGTCTTTTTTGAAAATATGAAATTTAATGTTTTTTCCCACCTCGGAAAAATGTGCGTACTTTGCTCTTGATGCCTCTCATTAGATCCGCAAACTTGTTTGAGTAATCGAATTTGAAGCCACGACCCACTTTTTCTTGAAACTATTGAGTCTTTAGCTCCTCCACCATTATTTTTAAGATTTCTCTTTACAACTGCCCAATATCTTTCAATGAGCTGCAACATTGGTGTTTGGGGGGGGTTAGTTTCCTTTGGAACATACTGTAAGCCATTAGTTTAAAGCTAATCCTTTATTATGGCAGCATGATGAGAAGCTGCCAAATTCGTCCAAAATAATATGGATCCTTTGTGGTTTTTAATAAATGGAAGAGTTATTTTTTGTAAACACTCTTCTTTATAAACTTTAGCGTTTATTATTCCTGTAGTGATAAATGGTTTTGTTTTAAGCCCACATGAGCAGATTGCTTGCCAAACCATATATTTGCAGGAAGTGTATTAACAATTTAAAGCAAAATTCACGTTTTATCGCAAGCGCAACTGAATGATTGGATAAAAGATTTGAAACTTGTAGCGAAGCTGCCGGTCTTCCGGCTCTATAGCTGAGGTATTCTCAGTCGTGTCCAGGATTCGTCACAAAAATAGATTTATTTGTTTCAGGTTCTTCCAAATAAAGCTTTTATTTAACGTTTTAAGTTTGATTTCTTACAATATTTTACGTATAAACTAAGTAATAGTAAGGCGATATAGTGAGCAATGAGATGGTGATTGATTTTAATGGGCGTTGGTGTGCTGAGTGGGCGGAAACTCTGGCGTCTTGGTTACATTCCTTATGTCCAGCCGGTGCGTTACCAATACTACTCTTCCCCTTACGCTCTGATACTGCGCTCCCAGCTAGGATGATGCCCCTAGAGAACTGACGCTATGCCTCACTAAACTGAAACCCGTTGTCCCTTGCGAGCTGACGCTGCGCCTCCAAAGCTAAAAACCAGTTGTCCCTTGCGAGCTGACGCTGCGCCTCCAAAGCTAAAACCAGTAAACTCAACCGCTCGGCTCAACTGTCTGTCAGCAATTATTCTGTAGGCTCAACCGCACGGCTCAACTGTCTGCAAACAACTCTCCTGTAGGCTCAACCGCACGGCTCAACTGTCTGCAAGCAACTCCCTGTCTTCTCATCATTAAATTTATTGCATACCTCTGCTAACGTAGCAGCATCTCTGTTAGCTAGTTATACTCATGTCTTCGTTAACATGTTGACACCGCTCATTGGTGTTGCCATGCTCTGCTACTCATGCTCTGGGTCGACATGTTGATAACGCTCAGTGGTTTTTCTTGGAAACATGCTTGTCGTGTTGCTGGTCACCCATCGAAGTACTCGCGGTCTCGTTGGCGCTTAATCAAATGTTGCTAATTGTTGGTAGCTTGACTGTTTCGCTGTTAGCTATTCGTACTTATGTTTTTGGTAACATGTTGACACCGCTCAGTAGTGTTGCTGGTCACCCATCGAAGTACTCGAGGTCCCGTTGGCGCTTAATCAAATGTTGCTAATTGTTGCGTATGCTTTGTGTATGCTGTTCTTATTGTTGCTTAATTTTGTCGCATTGACCGTTGCTCATGCCTTATATACAAATAACTCTTAAACATTTATGTTGGCACAGGGTGCGTTGTACAAAATTAGAATACATATAGTATTTGTCTTTTTTTATGCAATTTAATATAATTTAAAGTAATTTCTACTTGAAATAAATAAAGTAAATAAGAAATTAATTTGTTGCTTCAAGAACTTAACAATAAAATTAATTCATCTTATATATTATAATTATTCAGTTCAATAAGAAATATAGATTACATATATATTAATATATATATTAGCGATTGTTGTTGTTAATTGTATTCACGTTGTTGTTGTTTCGTTTTGATGTTCTGGCTGTCTTCGTATTATTGTTGCTGTTTGGTTTTATTGTTTTGTTGTCGTGTTGTTGACTCTTCTAATGTGTTTTTTGGCGTGTTTGTTTATGGTAGTAATATGTGCGGCAAAACTGGTGCCTGTTTTGCCTCTTCACAAACTGTCAAATGAAAAATCGGAATTACATGCTTCTCGTATACAACAATTCAACCTTTTGATACTACAGACATCGAGGAAAAACATTTTCCAGACACTGTACTAAGTAAGACAATGTCTGCTATTGCGAAGACATTCCTGGTTCATTTAATACCTTCGTTCAGCCGTACGATCCCAAATAGTGGAGCTTGTTTATTGATAGCAGCAAACTGCACATGTATGAAATATGAAAAACACGACTGGAAAATATGTTCTGATCTCAAAATCGTTGGCATGCTATGTGGCTTACCTCTGTAAGCCACACAAAATGCTGCTGTTTTCTCTACAAGTGAGACAGTCGAACACGTGAACACCACTACTACAAAAAGGACTGAGTAGAAAGAATTGAATCTATAGTTGGAGAGAGATATGTCAAAAACGTTCCACTTGTCAAAAATTAAAACATAATTCTCCCACCGCTGCACATGAAGATTGGTCTTATGAAAAATTTTATGAAGGCGTTAGACAAAGAAGGCAAGGGATTCACACATTTGAAAACAATTTTCCCAAATCTTTCTGATGCCAAGAGGTAAAATAAGGTGTTTTCGTTGGACCGCAAATAAGAAAGTGTTAAACGATCTCCAATTCACAGAATTACTGTCACCAGTTTAGGCAGCAGTGTGGGATTCTTTTGGAATGATTGTTTCTAGCTTTCTCGGAAACAATAAAAGTAAATCGTATGAGAAATATGTCAACGATTTGATCAGGAACTATAAAAAATGGGAATAAATATGTTTTGAAAATTTACTTTCTGCACTCCCATATGCATTTTTTTCCGAAGAATTTCGGCGACGAGAGTGACGAACATGGGGAAAGATTTCACCAGCAGTTGAAGTCAATTGAGAATCGATACTAAGGATTTTGGGAGGAAGGTATGATAGGCGACTATTGTTGGTTTCTCATCAGAGAAACCGATCCCGAATTGAATAAACGACAAAACAAGTATCATAACCATTTTTAATGCAATGTAGTAAATTTAAAAAACAATGTCCATCATTAAAAGTTCAATAAAAACCAATCAAAAAATATATGTGCAATGTAAATGATGAAAAGAAAAATTAAAAATTAAAAACATATTACAACAATCTATACTTGTTATTTATTTATGTGACAATAAAATAAGACGAAATGCATAAATAGTCAATCACTCAATTTTTGCTATTTCGTTCAATTAAACGCAACATTTCCTCAGTAGATTTTCTTCAACAATATCATATTTTTTCGGAAAAGTACTGGCTTTAAGCAACAAATATCAAAACTAACAAAATATATTGATTTCTTAACAAAATTAGTAATTAGTTTTGTCTTTTTTGTAATTTTTTCTGAAAATTACGAAAAAACCTAAAAAATTTAATTTATTTCGCCGAAACCAACAGTTGAATCAAAAAAAGCATTGCTTATATATATATATATATTAATTTTAATTTGATATATTATTTGTTTGATTATTGTTCTTGGTTCTGCAGATGCTATTAAGTGAAACCATGTTTTTTTTAAAAAAAAACTACAGTGCGCAATATCTCAAAAACGGAGTACAGAAAAAAATGAATGACAATTTCGGAATAACCTATCGATTTTGCATTAGAACTGAATAGTGGCATTCATTGTACAAAACACATTTCATTTTTTGTAAACCAGTGTAATTTCTGAAAAGTGAATGGTTATACTTCCCACATGGTGGCAGAAGTGATTTAATCCCCATACCGTTACAGTATAAAATTAAAAACTAAGAATATAGCCGTGATGGAAACATAGGCATAATTGTGGTTTTTTTGGCACTTTCGAGATCAGACGGCACTTTAGGCACGTGGCTTTTCATTTCGGCAGTATTTCAATATTTCAAAATTCGAACATTTTCCAGCTGCACGCTGTTGCTTACTTTGACATTTCGTTATCATTTTCGTTACTAACTTTATTCGTTATAATCTTTTTAAATTATCCTATCAATTTAAATTTTAATTGAGACAGCGTGGCAAAAGTGTTCGCAAAACCGTTATCTATTTCTTTTTTGAATTCATTTTATTTAGTCTATGAACATTAATTCTCACAGAATAGGCAAAAATTTCATAACAAAAATATAAACATATGTTGCAAATTATAATTTAACAAAGATTTTATTTGATTTTTTATTTATAATCATCGATTTCATAAACATTAATAATAAAGTACACATATCGCCAGGTATGCTTTCAGAAAAACCTCAAAAGCTTTTAAAATATTTCGGAGTAACTGTTCCAAAAGAAAGAGTCTAATTGCCAACATAACTGACATCTTTCAAAGATTAATGGTATCCTCTGATCCTTACACAACAAACATACGGTCTGGAAGTATTTTGAAAAAACCATTCTAAAGATTTGCCAAAATAGGTTGAAGCGATGATAAAAAATTAAAAATAAATAATTTCTATATAAAATAAAAACATATTTAAATATTAAATTAATATTTAAAAATATAAATATTAGGGCATTTTAAAATTATGGCTTTCTTATAAGATCTCATTGCATAGTATTGTGCTAATAATTACCCAAATGAATAAAAAAAATAGAAAACTATTTTTCATGTGCAAGAAAAAATCTTTTATGGTGTACAAAATTTTTTCAGTGTACACCATTTTTCTAAGTGTCGAATAACAATACCGTTTTGAATCCAAAATAGAAACTCAACATTTAATAGAAATCTTAATATATAGCTGTTTGATTCAGAAGTTGCATATTGTTCACTTACATTTAATACTATTTTTTTTTTAGTTTTTTTTTATAATTTTTTGAGTTCATAAAAACATTTAAGACTCTAAAAATAAAAAGATGAAGCGATAATATCTGCGTAATTTTATACTTTTGGCTTGTACTGACTTGACTTTATTTTCTCACCATTATATGTATTAAAAATAAGTTAAATTTTTAACTGTCAGGTATATGTAATGAAAAAAATAATTATGCCGAACTACTCTTTAAACAATTCTTCTTCAGATATCAATATTTCAGCAGATGTCAATATTTAGTAAATATAGAAATAAGAGCAAAAACAAACTAATTCGCGCTTTTTACCTAATTTTTCCACAACGTGCGACATATAAAAGCAAGCATAGAATACGCCTTGGGAATAACAGACAATGGTTGGCTTAGTCGAACGCTTTCGAAGAGTCCGTGTAAATCACAGCCACCTGACATCCCTCTAGAAACGATGAAATGCAATATTCCGAGAAAATTACCAGGTTGGGAACAGTTGAACGACCAGGCATGAAACCATGCAGAAAAACAGATATAAGATTCTGAACTGAAAAAAAGTTTATGTTTAACAATCGATTCAAACAATTTAGAAACCACTGTAAGCCTTGAAATAGGTCTGTAGTTAGAAATATTGCTTTTGAAACCAGACTTGTGTCACCAGGAGTCACAAATGCAACTTTCCAACTATCAATAAAAATGCCATGCCTTAACGAATTGTTAAAAATTAACATTAAGGTATATTCAACACTGCATGCACATTTTTATAGAAAAAAGGAGCAAATCATGTTCCGTCAAAGACACAAAGCCAAGACCAATATCAAATAATATAAAAAACTATATAAGCAATCTGTGCAGTGTCGCCAGATGAAACTACCACCAAAATTATCTTTTTCTCGCACTTAAGGGAGTATTCTTGGTTGGAAGGCTGTTTTTGGACCCTCTTTGAAAAATTTCTCACTTGAAAACGCAGATTTATTTAAATTCTGGTTTTTTTTTTATTAAGAACATATTAAATAAAATAAAAATTTTTCCTTTGTACAAGGGATGTTGAAAAAGTTGTCGGTCTTCATAGTTGGGCGTCGAAAAAAAGGTATGCTGCTTGCGTTCCGGATAACTCGACTTCGAATCATCTGAAATAGAAAAAGTAAACGGCATTAGATTCAGTACAAATGTAATTCTAGTCCCAACCTCAAGCATAATTTTGCGGTATTTCTTACACAATGGCGGTCATTGAAAACCTATTTTAGGTCTTTTTTTTTAATTTAGTGTAAAAAATAGTAAAAAGTTGTTTAAAATTGTGATTAAAATAAAATGGGGACAATTCTGCGTCGATTGCACTTTGCTTCATCAAAATCGGTTCCGAACTACGGGCGAAATCTGGGCCGCAAGCTCGAAAAACGTGGTTTCGAGATAAATTTGTTTTTTTTGCATCAAGAAATTCGACAATTCTGCGTCAATGGCACTTGGTTTCATCAAAATCAGTTCAGTACAACCAGAGAAGTGACTTTGAAGTTCAAAAACTTCAATAAAACATTTTTTTTTAAATACTTACATTTATCAATCTGCCAGCCCAATAAAGAACTCCTTCCTCTTCTTCAAAAAATGAGGACTCAACGGCTGTTTGTGCTCTTCGGGCAGTTCTACCTTCTTTTGATGCGGCCAGAGCTCTGGCTTCGGACCTTTTCAAACGTTCTTCGTTCCGAGACATGGCGAAATCATATGTGACGTTGCCAATCGGGATGCCCATTAGGTTCATTATTTGAAGTATTGGCAAAAAACCTTCGTTATATATGACAGTTGCAATATAATTGCCAATTTCAATAGTGCGTGCGCCGGTGTGCATATGCTTCGGTGCGAATGACCACAGCACTTCGTTGAAAGATTCGTTGCTGTTTCGAGTTTCGGAGCCAAGGCATCTGTTCAACAAATCATCGGCTGACAGTGCTTCGTAAATTGGTTTGATTGCTTCGTAGACTATCTGATTTAGTGGTGCATACGTATGCTTGTAGATGTCGATTGTCCCTTCTGTTACCGCTTTTTGCCAGGCGCACCAGCTCGACGCACCAGTCGGACAGTTTTGGTGCTGTGGAGCTTCATCAGTCGAGATTTTGTGCAAAAATGTTGCCCAAACAGCCTTCTCATGCCAGCAACCGACTTTGGATGACGACGAATAGCGAGGCCATAATATGTTGTTAGTTCAGAGACGACTTTATCTGTGAATTTGCCTGCACCCTTGCCGCCAATGCCTCTGTTCTCTTTTTTGGCCTTGCGGAGTCTGGTGATATACATTCTTTTTTTCGACGATTGGGTCGCCATCGTACGGATCGTCGTCTATAATAGCTTTGAATGTTTTTGAGTTGCCATCGCCGATATACTTGCAGTAATTTACGCCATGCTTTTGGACTGATATGGCGAACATTCCCTGCTTGCCGTTATTCGTAGGAATAGTCAAGAATTTGAAGATCCCTATACATTTAAAGCACTCTACTGTTCTCGAGTCAGGTCAAGATTAGAATATGCTTCTTTAATTTGGAACCCTTCAGCTACAATTCATTCATTGAGGCTTGAAAAAGTTCAAAAACTCGCTACAAAGTATATGCCTTATTGCATTAACTTTAGATTTGACTTACCCTCTTATCATGTGCGATGTCTACTGATGGGTTTAAAGCCGCTCGAAATCAGGAGGAAAATAACCTCTTTAATTTTCATCTATGATATAATTTGCAGTAATATTGACCCTATGCTTTTGAGTTTGATTTATTTCAATATACCACCAAGGCAGTTGCGTTATTTTAAACTATTTTTCATTAAAATCCATCGAACGAATTATGCCTTAAATGGGCCTACAACAAGGTCTTTTTGCTTATATAATGAATTATCATCTAGGTACTTGTTTGATTTTTCAATGTCGAAATCATCTTTTTAAAAAATTTTGTTGCTAGTTTGTTTTAACATAATTTAAGCTTAATTTTTTTTAATTATTTTTATTATGATTATTTTATTAAGTTTAACTTAGTTGTTATTTTCTCTAGTCTGTAAGGAATTGAATGATCCATAGACTGAATAAACTAAACTAAACAAAACATTTCCATTATCGTATCCACCTCCATCTTCCCAGAGCTTCCTTGATGGTTGGCACGGCAGTCTTCTTCGTGGTCTTCAATCTAAATTGCATATGCCAGTAGGTCTTCTTCTTTCTTAGCTTCCCAATACTTGCAACTGTTGCATACAATGGACTTTACAACAGAGTCGACTATTTTTTTACTGTATTTGCCGATCAACGTTGTAGCGCTGTATAGTGAAGAAAAGCCACGATTTTTTCCAAGTACCATCATCTGATATGGTAAACATTGTTGGGTCGCACTGTGGATCGGTTGTGACCATGGCATCTTTCTCTTCTTTGGCGGCTTTTGAAAGAGTGTATCCATAGATCGCGCTTGCAGCTGTATGGAAGTTCTCCAAGGCAGTGTAGTATAACGAGATACCCATACCTCTGCCTATATCCATGAGGCAACAAAACGTGTTAATGCCTTTTGGTCCAATGCCTAAAACCCTCATGGCAAAAATCAAGCGCCGGTTCATCAAATATGATTTGCCAACCAAAGACGACGAAAAAATGTATGTAGTGGTCGGGCAAGCGCAGTGGACACCAATTTTGAAGCCAATTCCATACGACGATGCTTTTTTAAACTCGATTTTTCCTTCACATTTGGCACATATCACCAGATTAACAATCGCCGAGAAAACTTTATAAAACTCCAAAATGCAATCCTCCGTTTTGTTGTCAATGCTTATGTCTTCAATTTCATTACTTTTAAATTTTTTTGCCGATGTACTTGTGAATTCGGTGTTCTCATCTCTTTCGTGTTGGTTACCACGAAACTGGCGTTTCAAGGAACTGGTTTTTCGATTGCTACCGGTGTTTCTTTTATTTTTATTTCTATTACTTTTTCTATCCATTGTCTTTAGCACAAACAAAAATTTTTATCAAAACTGTACTTTTCAAAACTGTATGCGCGTGGGCGTCCGGTTTATTACTCAATTCAAAGTGGACTAAACGCTGCCAACATTCGAATACCTAAGCTCTAAAATGTGTATTCATTTATTTTAAAAATGCGTTTACAAACAAGTTATTACCTACTAAAAGAACGCGTTGAACGAAATCCAGTGGTTGCTTCAAACCATTGCATTAAAAATGTAGCCAAATTAAGTAAATCGCATTTTGGCGAAAACATTGCTGGACAAAAAAGGCCATATCTCCTAAAGTATTTCGAATTTCAAAAAACCCTTTAAGGACAATATTCTCAAATATCCAAGCTATTTTATAAATTTTTGCCAACCAGGAATACTCCCTTAACCACTTGTTGAGTTTTGTAATAAAGAGCGAATTAAATTCACAGCTCTATTGCCTAACTCTACACACATATTTCAACCTCTTGACGTTGCTTTTTTTAAACCTATCAAGCAATCGTGGAAAGATGTTGCTTATAACTGGCGTTTGGAAAATCAGGATTACTAAAATCATGCCTTGATAAAAATTTTACATCAACAATAAAAGGCTTCGAAACATGCGGCTTGTATCCCTTCTACGTAAACAAAGTCGATTTCAGTAAAACGTTGATGCAACCTGAAAGCAACATACTAATAGAACCTTCATCGCATTTAAAATGTTCCTGTGAAGAAGACAATCAGTTTCTTCGAGTTTGAAAAAAGAATTGATCCATAAATTGACCATAAATTTATTTGCTTAAAACCAAAAATTTAACTTAATATGTATTAAAGTAATTAATGAGAAATTAATTTCTTGTAAAAAAAAAACAAATTAAAATACAATTAACTGATTGAATTTCTTATATGTTGAAAAAACTGTAACAAATATAATTTGTAAAATTGCCTTATTTAATATGGTTTTTACCTCACACTGAATTAAAATTTTTTTGTTATATTGTTTTCTATCCTTATAAAATATTTTTTAGAAAAATTTCATTTTTTTATAATATGGGTCATTTATAAAAACATGAAGATCGACTTATTCGAGGGTACAATGGAACCCAACAATTGTCAGAATCGGTTTTGAAATTGACACGTATTTCGTTTTGGTGTCATAGAAACCGATTATCGATTTAGAAATTAATATTGTTTCATTTTCGAAATTGGCTTTTTGTTTCTTAATCGATAATCGGATTCTATGACACCATAATGAAATCTGTCTCAATTTCAAAATCGATTCTAACAATAGCCAGTTTCCATAACATCCCTGATTTATTAAGGTATTTCAAATAGTAAGCAATGCATTTCAATATAATTTTATAGTATTTAGGTTTAAAAATAAGAAGGCTTTCATTTTTGAAGGCTTTGGTTTCTGTTGACCATGCATTGCTTTCCAAAAAACTTAAGATTAACTTCGGTTTTACTAGCACAGCAGTCCGTCTGTTAAATAGTTATTTAACTGGAAGATCTCAAAGAGTATGGGTGGGGAATAGTATATCTTATTTTAGATGCTTAACTTGTGGAGTGAATCAGGGCTCTGTACTGGGTCCCCTTCTATTCACAATGTTTATTAATGATATTTTCAGCAAATGCCGCCATGTTTCCATGCACGCATATGCTGATGATCTTTAGTTATACCAGTCCAGTCCTGTTGGTCTTGTAGATGACTTATGTGCTAAGGTTAACGAAGACTTGATAAAAATAACTGACTGGGCTAAAGCCAATAAGTTGCATCTTAATCCTCTGAAATCTTACGTCCTGCCGATTTTTAAGTCTCGTTATGATGTTCTTGATATACCGGCAATCTATCTATTTGTTAAACATGTTAAAAATTTGGGTTATTACATTAACTCGAAACTCTCTTGTGAAAATCATATTAATTCAGTTGTATGTAAAATGTACTTTGCCCTACGGAATCTAAGATGGACTGCATCATTGTGCCTACCAACACCAGAGGTTGTGTTCAGTAAACTCGATTCCAGATCCAAGCTCAAGTTGCAACTTGCATTCAATAATGCTGTCAGATACGTATATGGTCTAAGGAAGTTTGACCGCATTAGTCATTTAAGCAATCAAGTACTTGGTTATTTATTTAATTACATGGACGCTAGAAACTGCATATTCTTACACAATTTGATTTAAACACAAACCCCTAATTATCTATTTGTAAAACTTCAATTCTGTAGATCGACTAGAAATATGAATCTTATCATTCCAGTACATAATCTTTTGAAATCAAGCAGACTTTTTTTTTTTGTTAACGCTATTAGAATATGGAACTCGCTGCCTTTAAGAATCAAAATTATCTCAAATAAACTTTAAGCATGAAATTTTCCGATATTTCTTTTTATCGCTATCTATTTCTTTATAACGTTCTTCTTCGTTATTTATCTTCATTAATCATAAGGGTTACTGTTACCTTTAAAATATTATTTAATTAATGCGTTCATTCAAACCTTTGTTCACTTGTTCCAGTTTTAAATTCCAGTTTTAAGTTAAAGTCATATTTATTTGTTGTTTATCACTAGTTGTTATTTTCATGATTCTTACTGCATTTAAAAGACTCTGTCTTATATGTGAACATTATTTTTTAAATAAATAAAAAAAAACAACTTTACCAAAAAAGTTAATGCATTTCTTATTTTTTACATTGAAAGTTTGATTTTGCTTAAGATGTCGGAATTCGGTACATTTACGTTATATGATTATGATTATAATGATAATGATTATTGTTAATGATATTGTTGTTGTGTGTTGCCGGACTTACGACTTGGTGACTGCAGATCCTAAATTATTCTCTATTGTGATGGTTTCTCGATTCGTATTATTCAACATTGCTAAATATTTGTAGGTTTCTGCTAAATTTGGTATCATCTGTTTATTTTTTACTATAATTTTTATTGTCTTCTTTTATTTTTTGGAGCAATGTATTTTTTAGTGTTGAGTCAGTTGTTATCGCCACTATGCGATACAGTTCCGCGATGCAAAGTCTGGTTAGTACTTTTCTTCCTCCTCTAGATTCTGGATTGATCACTTATTTTATTGTTTCTACTTTTAATGTTTTCTGTGTCCTACTTCTATACTCTACTATGGAGATGGCTCTTGGTCCAGCTCCTTTCGGTGTTGGTGTATACTTTTTAGGTTCTTCTTTCAATAGTACTATTGGGTTTGGTATAAAGATGTCTTTTTCCTGTATGTTATTGGTGTGTTGTGCTATGAAATTTACCACTCGTTGAAAAATATCATGAAAATTGTTGTCTATGGAAATTTTGAATTTTTTATTGCATAAAATTTCGACAATAAGCGATAATATAATAAGCTTCTTATAGTTAATTTCAATTCCTGAATTGAAAATGGTGGACTGAATTGGAAATAAACTTGGTATTTCCTTTTAAGCACACCGTGCTGCCATGGGTGTTGGCAAAGATGCCGAACTTTGTTGAGACTTGTATAGAAAAAAACTGGCTGTCGCAACTGTAGTTCCAATAGTAGATCTGATTTTATTTTTAGTGTGTTTATTATTATTATATTAAGTGTTCTGTTTATACAGTATTTTTACCACTATTTTCTTAAAACATCATACCACTATTTTCAATTCAATTTTAATTTAAACTATTTCAATTTCAATATTTAGTTTGTTTTTTAAGATAAAAAAGAATAACCAATCAAATTTTACTCTATATTATCGCAATATTAATCTTACTAGCCCACATCATCAATGGACAATATTCGTTGACTTTAAAGGGATTTTGCCGTTGCTTCGTTCATAAGTTATAGGCAGAATAGCAAATTTTTGGTCGAAAATAATTACTTTACGTTCGGAAGTCCACCATTTCGTCAAAAATCGATAATTTCAAAATCGGCTATGACAAGTAATAGTCTTAAGTATATAGTTAAATAATCTTTTTCGTTTTTTTGTTTCAGATGAATTTTGGAAGAGCGGTTTTGGCCACCTCTTTTCACTTTTTTTCACAGTGCTCTATAAAAAATACTGTATCTACCTTAATATTAAATTTTTTATAATAAAAAAAAAATTAAACATACTCTTGAATGTGTATTTTTTTAGGTAAAAAAACCCTCATTCAAAATATCCCTTAGGTTTCCTTAAAAAAATTCACAAACATGACCTTTTGTTAGCTTCTGGGTGGATATTCCTCCTTAATTCGCGCGCGCCGATTAAAGAATACATTCTATATGTAGGTTTTTCAATAATTTGGTTTTCAAGATTGTGAAATTCTGCGAAACAACCCCAACTCACACACTTTTTAAGACTAACTGTTCATCTAACTACTACTTACTACTTTAATCTTTAAATGCTCTTTCCACAAAGCTACGTTTTTTAAATTTGCTGCAGTTTTAACTTGAAATCAAATCCGATCGATGTGATTTTTTTTTAATTTTCTTTTTATAAAATTTTACTTACAATGACCCCAGTTTTTTATAATATAGAAATCGTAATTTTGGTATGCCAAAAATCATTAATTTGGAATTTTTTTCAAATCAAATTTTTTTTTTGTTCTTTATATAAAATATATATTTTAGTTTAACGTCTTTTTTATTTAAGGCACTGATGATGATCGCAATCACTGAAGCCGTAAGGAAATTTTTTTGATTCTAACTAGAAAAATTAAGATTTTTATTGAAAAAAAATGTGTTTTTTTACTAGAAATATGTTTAAATAAAGTCTGAAAATTTCAAAACAATCACCGTAATAGTTTTATTTGAAAAAATAGCGAAACATTCAGGGGTGTTGTGGAAACCGACACAGAATTAAACATATTCAGATTAAACAGGTTTTAAATGGTATTATGATACAGACTCGAGTTTGTTGTTTTCGAAATAAAGCAAAATCGATTTCGAAAATAAGCCAAATCAACATTTGAAACAGCTGTTTTGTCGGCTGATAGCAAGTCTTTATTCCTTGAGTCTTTGTGTGGTTATTTAGTTAAGCAATTTATTAATTTAACTATGCCTTAGTTACATTTTTTAATGGGATAACCCGGGTAA
Organism: Dichetophora obliterata; assembly: GCA_963920525.1. Taxonomy (NCBI): domain Eukaryota; kingdom Metazoa; phylum Arthropoda; class Insecta; order Diptera; family Sciomyzidae; genus Dichetophora; species Dichetophora obliterata. The sequence goes on from OY986439.1 coordinate 139,840,053, forward strand.
GATTCTATTGAAAGGATAAGTCGGAGAGTGTTGAGAGACATTAGAGAATCCGAGGAAGAATCTACCGAAAGGATAAGGCAAAGAGTGTTGAGACAAAAGTAAATAACAATACAAATAAATAATAAGCTAAACACAAATACTTAAAATCGTTCAATTCTTTAATTTTTCCAAAATTGTCGTTGCTTTGAAGAAGCTAGCACACACAATTATTAGCAATTCTTACAACTGTTTTCTTACAGCTGCTCGTTTCAAAACACAATCAAATCGATAAATTTTTGTTACTGTAACACAATGCAGACACAAATTTTGAAAATTAAACCATTTCAAATTCAATAATCGGTTTCTATAACACAAAAACGAAATCTGTGTCAATTTCAAATCTGATTCCGGTAGTTGTCAGTTTACTCAACACCCCTGAACTTTTTAACGATAACACTAGTGGTACCCATTAAAAGAATTGCATAGCATTTTGTCTCAGAGATTTCATACTCTTAGAGAATTTCAAAATACAGTGATTAAATTGCTGCAGTCAAAGTAGCGAAAGTCGTAAAATTATGGCTTTTTAAAGCAATCGTTGTTTCCATAAATTCAAAACTTACTACTGCTTAAAGTTGTTCTTGAGAAAAATCGAACAGTCGCATTCAAAAAAGGAAAAGCAAAAAAAATATCTGATAGACTGCGAAGCACTTCAGCAGTCGATAGTTTTAGCAGTTTCTGTTTTGATTGACTGAAACTGGGAACAAAATCGAAAGTCAAAGCAACAGCAAATGTTCAACTTTTGCAAGTCAAAGCAGCAACAGTTTTTCAACAGTCGTATCAGACTGTATTGCTTTTATGCTTTGTGCTGATACATTTGTTTAATCGCTTTCGTGCCAATTTTTTTGCTTTTCGATCGCAAATCGCTTTTCGATAGGACACGTTTGAGGACTGACGATAGGACTATGTTTGAAATCTGATGTAAAAATTTCAAAAAGTTTTTTTTTTACACATTTGAGACAAGAACACATTTTTAGACTTCACCCTTGCGTCAAAACAACTTCTTTAAATTCATGCATCAGATTCGAAATCAGTGACCCCTTATATATTGCCAGCACATACACAAAGAGTACCTTTTTAGGACCACCATTGTGTCCAATCAAAAAGCGATTTGCGATCGAAAAGCAAAAAAATTGGCACAAAAGCGATCAAACAAATGTATCAGCACAAAGCATGAAAGCAAAACAGTCTGCTACGACTATTGAAAAACTGATGCTGCTTCGATTTACAAAAGTTGAACAGTTGCTGTTGCTTCGACTTTCGATTTTGTTCCCAGTTTCAGTCAATCAAAACAAAAACTGCTGTAACCGTCGAAGCTTTTGCTTCGCCACATAGCAGCAAAGGTTTTCAGCAGCAGCAAAGGAAATAAAAAATGTAAGAAGTTTTTAAACGCTGTGAAATATTTGTTTTCCAATCATTATTTACTTTAATATTAGTTCAAATAAATTCGTTCAATAGCATTTTGTTGCATGTTTCGAAACAATAGTTCGAAAAGAAATAGTTCTCTTGGTTAAGAAAACAATAAGGAAAGTATAGAATTTTTTTATTTCAACAAGAAGTGCTTCTTTATAGATAGGGATCCCATCCAGGATACAATAGACACAAGTTTTGACTCAACATTGCATCATTTATCAAGCGTTGCACTTGTACATCAATTTCTAACACGCCAAAAATACCGGCCTGTTTTCCTTCCAGCTTATTCTGGACACATAAGATCGCTCTTTGGGCAGTTAAATTTGTTTGCTCAGCTGAAATGACACCAATATTCATAAGATTAAATAAATATCCATTGAAAGTGTTGAATTGACTTACATGCACAGTTATCAACTGCTTGTGGTACCACTTTCCATATATACAACGGATCATACAGTAAGACTTCGAGTATAGTTGTTATAACTGCTTGGCTACGTCGTAAAGTACGCATCATTGCTTCGCAAGATTTTTTAAACAGTCCATTTGTTTCGCAAACACCCATCGGTGCTACCATATCTCGTGTTAGGCGAAAGGGTACTGTCTCTGGAGTTGGCATTATTTGCCCCTGTTCAAATGCAATTCCTTGAATAAATATTAATTAATATTAAATATTAAAAAATGTCTAATCATTGCGATTTCTGTAACTTAATTTATATCAACATATAAATTTATATTCATATATATATCTTATGCCGGGTTAATTTGTACTGAAAGAAAAAAAATTGACAAAGAGTATAGCAAAAAAAATCTACAGACAATTGTAAGAAACATTGCCCAAGAAATCATTGGTCTGAAGTCAATATCTAGCTGCCGGAAAATTCGTTTAAGTTTGGAAGTCAGAAAAAATACATTCTCATACAAGAAGAATTCCAGGATACTTCTCCCAATTGTTTTTGTCATGTTCTTCGATCGGGTTGAAATTTTCAGTATTTGTTAATTTTAATGAGTTATATTAAAATTTTGTTTTAGCCAAAATAGGTTCTAAGAGTATTTTTATTATTTTTAAGAATATGTTTTGAGTTTTTTCTATAAGATCATAAAATATCATAAATAATGGGATCGCTACTAGTTTCGGAAGTATGGAATTTCAGGCGAGTGCACCCCATCATTATTTTTCTACTCAAAAATTGTTTGATTTTCTATTATTTTTTTTTTTTCATTTGGATTAAAGTAAAAGCAAGACCTGAAATATACTTTTTTAAAATTTTTGCGATCCCTAGAAAAAATAATTGAATAAAATTGCACCAAGATTGATCATGTTTTACGCTTGCTGGAACGAGTGTATCTTGCTTCTCTTGCATCTATACTTGGCTTCGGTTTGTGTTATTAGCTGCGTTTTTTTCATGGGAGATCAGTAGTGGAATTCCCAAAAATTTAAGGATAATAATCGTTGTCGTTATCGGTCATTGTGCGTGCCACGTTCATAGAAAATTACAGTTTTCGCTAACTAACAATATCGAAAATTGTCGTTAACGCGTTTGGGAATTCCACTGCAGATGATTTGTGAAAATAACGCTTCAGATCAATTTTCCGACGTTTCCTACTCACAGACAGATGGCGCTATTTTCTGCATACAGATGAAAATTGTTTTATGGAAACTGGCCTATAATTTATCCTATTGCTTATGGAGTCGGAAGTTCGAGTAGCGAAGATTTCGCTGAAGAATTTAAAAAAACCACAAGTTTTCTTGTTAGCAATACCATTGCTACCAAACTTTAAAAATGTTAAATAATGCAGCCAGCTCACTTGCTGGATCATTTGTTGTTTTTGCTATGCTTGCAAATGCGATGATATGATCAATGATCTCCCGGAAAGCGAAAATAAATAAATATTTTTTGTTATCTTGAGAAAAAACAAACAAAAAAACAGAAAAAAAATTATTTTTACTGAACCATCGCTCGGAGGATGCCTCTTATAAATGTATAAGCATTATGTTGGTTTGAAAGATGGGTGATAGTTAGTTGTAAGCTGGAAAGATGGAGTGGTATCGGTGAGAATTTGTTAAAAATTGCAATGCTCAAAAGTGCCGGGAAACACGCAGGGAGACTATTCCACAACTTTACTATGTGGCTAAAAAAAGGTATTATCTCGGTAATGCGAGGTTCAGTTGGCATCGAAGTAACGGTATAGGGGTGTTATTGGAACACTTGAACCACTTCTTATGGTAGTATCTATACAGAAGGCTGAAGCAACCAACATTACGTCGATGCCAAAGAGAGATCAAATCATGAGATGATAAAAGATTTGCATTTCCTAAAAGATATATCGCATGTCGTTAAGGCATCGCTCTTTTTGGCCACTGACGGAACAGTTGCGATCTTTCAACAAGATGAAAATATAAATGTTCGTAGAAGATATTGAAGAGGTTGTGCAAATGCCGAGCCCGACTAGAATCACACATTTTAAGAACAATTGGTGGTATATCATCAGAACCAAAAGCATTGTTATTGTTGAGATTTGCAAAGACCTTATTAATTGCTCTCGTTCGAAAGTAAATCTCTTGCATCGCAGAATATCCACTCTCAATAAAGGCCAGTAGCTGATTGCTATCCGAGAGAGTAAAATTGTATGCAAAAAATCCGGCCAATAGCTTCGCTTTATCAACCGAGTCAGTAGAAAATAAGATTTGATCATATTTAAAAAGAGTTGGAATCGATGGCGTTGTCTGATTCTTTACTCTTTTAATAAATTATCAAAAAATTATTTACTTTAGTGTTTTTTGCGATCCCTGGCCACAAGCTTGTGGTGCCTTGACACCACATACATCACATACACCATAAGCAATTTGCTTAAAAACTAACACTAGAAACGTAATAACATGTCCAATCTTGGTAGAATTTTATTCAACTATTTTTACTTGGGAGCGCAAAAAAACTCTAAAAATAAGTATATTCCTGATATTTTTGTTGCTTTAATTGAAGTATATATAAGGACTTTTCATAAGTCGATATTAGCAATGCGGCAATCCGTCGACACAACGTTAAATGTTTAATTTTACCTCCCATATGTCAATGAAGTTATTACGCATTGTACTCTGCAAGATAAATGCAGTGTGCAACAGAGAACAGCTTGAGTGCATTCAAATGGCGTTTCGATTGTCTCATCAATAAACGAGCTACGAATGTGCTTTCTGCATTTAAATTAATGCGCAAATGCGTGTTACCAATCGCTAGTGATACGAATGCCTAGAGTATGACACTAGCGATTACGAACCTCTACAACACAAGAATGTCGAACAAGGCAAGACATGAAGAACAATCGCCAAAAGCAAGGAAAATCCATGCTTTTATGCTCATTCGCACAAAGGAAAAATATTAGTTGCAGAGTTGCATTTTTTGTATGCTATTAATGTTGTTAGCAGACACAAAAAAATTGCAATAGTATAAAAGTAGATTTTAATTAAAGTTATTGTGCACAAGTTGGCGGAAAAAATGTGTAAAAAATCAACTTCAATGCTAATTCGGCTGCAAGGTGGATAGCGAAGTAATTGAATACGATTGATATGATCTGATATTAAAAACTAATTTTAACACAAAAATGAGTTTTATTAAAATAGCCAATGGTATAAAAAATTGATTTTAAGCTTTTTTTAAATAATTAATTAACTAATTATTAAATAATTTTTTCTACTTGACTATTGAAAATATAAAAACATTTTGGAAAAAGTAAATTTGGCAAAAACAAAATTAGTGGGCGAAAAAAACGTTTCACAATTTCTGCGCAAAACTGGAAGAATTTTTGCAGAAGAATGCTACCTGTATATCATAAAAAAGGTAGTCAGGAATGCAATTTTAACTTACATTTAATTATATAATAAAAGCAACTTTTGAGTAAATGTTTCAGTAAAAAGTCAATCGTTTTGATTTTTTAAGGCGTTATTTAGTAACCGAAAAATTTATTGTTTCTTTAAAAAAATGATTAAAAAACAGATAAATTTGAACAAATTTAAATTTTTAATTTGACGACGTTTCGTTGATTGTCTGTCTGCTTCATCAGGGCATCTTTGATTAACAGATTTTACAAAATAATAATAACAATACAAACATTTTTGAGTAATAACAACACATTTAACTTACAGGTGTCCATATAACTACAACAATCATAAAAATTAAACATTTCTATTATTAGAATACATATAAACATTTAACATGATTTCAGCTAAGTCCGTTTTGGTAAACTACGCTTATGTTGTCTACGTCCTCTTTTCTGTTTACAGTATTTTTGATGTTTTTTGTATATGTAGACTCTCCAGAATTAGCCTTGTGTTGTAATTTGTTTCTTTGTCGATTATCTTAAAGTTGTCAAGATCAGCTGTGTGTCTAGTATTGTTGATGTGTTGTGCTAATGCCGTAGTCTCTTTTCGTGTTTTTATGTCGTATGCATGTTCGTTTATTCTTGTTCCCAGTGCTCTCTTAGTTGTACCTATGTATATTTTGTCGCACGGTTCGACGTTCCCTTTGCAGCTGATCTGGTAAATTACATTGTTTTGTTATGTTTTGTCTGTTGGTGTTTTTGTTCGGCTGAATATTGTTGCTAATTTTGCGGCTCGTCAATCATTTGGACAAATTTTGCGTCAATCATTTGGACAATTTTGAAATAAAGATAAAAAATATATACACTGACCTAACGGCACAGTTGACACTATTTTTGTCGTGTTATTGGACTTTTTATAAAAAAAAATTAAATTAAATATATTTAAAAATAATGGAGATATTTGCATCGAAATTAAAAACTTTGATTTTTAAGTAGTTTTTTTCTTCATTCTTATGTTTTATGAAAAAGTCAGTTTACTAAAAATTTCTACAGTTTTCTGAAGGTTTCACTTCTATCGTGCTTAGCGGCAAAACACATACTTTTTCTTTTTCTCATTTTTTTCAGGCACATGAAGCGTTTTTGTTTACATTTAGCCTCAAAATAATTCTTGTTAATGTTATGATGACTTCAAAAATATTTTGACAGTAGTAATAGTCATCCGTGAGCTGAAATGGTTTGAAATAACTTCTAAGAATATATTTTTTTAGTTAATTAGTTTTATGATCTATTATATTATTGCATGAATTGAATTGCGAGCTTTAGATCAAGTAAGTTTTTAAGAAGGCAACAACAATAACAACAACTCTGTATAGAGTCAATCACTTAGCTGACTAGACAGTCTGTTTCGGAAATCGCTACATATTCCTCTTCAGTAGTCTTGAGTGATTAAGCTGTGATCAACTCACTGTTTAAATCAGTATATGACGTCGCAGATTTAGGAATTCATTCTTTTGAATTGTATGGCTGCTAATCATATGACATTTCAAAGCAGTAGGATATTTATAGATCACCGCCATCAACTCTACCAAGGTTGCCATCTGTTCTAGTTTGTCGAAATGCACCATAGAAATGAAACGAGTTTTTGCTTCGCCAGAAGCCAGTGTTCTTACTGAAAGGTGGATATTTTCACAACCAAATCGATCAATTATTAACTTATTTAATTAATTTGACATTAATTAAACTTATTTGGCCGTGCTCCGCCATAGTTAGTTAATTAGTTTTATGATCTATTAAATCTTAAAAACTTACTTGATCTAAAGCTCGCAATTTAATTCATGCAATATATTTTTTTTATTAAAAATATTGCCTAGTGTGGTAGTTTAAAAAATGTAAACTCACAGAAATAATAGTCATGAAAAATTTCTTCCAATATGCATCAAAAAAAATTAATAATTTTGCATTCGGATTAAAGATCCTGCATTGATTCCTGGTCTGATTGCAGGTAAATAACAATAAGAGTTAAAAACTAAAATCGTAATCTTAAAAAAATAAAGATAACGATTACTGAAATCATAGTCGAAATAGAAATATCTTTTATAACAGTTACAGTGATCGTTATAATTAGAAAAATCTCAATTTCAATTACTGTAGTCATCAAAATGTTTTTTATTACGATAACAATAATCACTATCAATTAAAAATTACAATTACGATAACTGTAGTCATTTTTTGATTGCGATTACAGAAATGATTTTAAAAGCAAAATTATAATTATTGTACAATTACTGCAATACAATTACAATTACTGTAATCGTAATCTTTGCTTTGTAATTTAATTCTCAAAGGAATGGATTGTGAAAGTTAATTTAAAATTCTGACGTAACTTATTGATAATCGTTTACTTTATCGGCAACAGAAGAAAACATTCTTATTTTGCTGAAATAGTGAATTATCTACGGCGGCACAATCTTTCCGATTTCTCTTTCGAAAAATTAGTCTTATTAAATGCAAATATTTATTTTAAGCTCAAATATAATTCTAAAGAAATTATATTTTTTACAATTATAAAAAATAATATTGGTTTTAAATGTTTTAGATAATAATATTTAATTGGTTGTATGATTTTGTTTTGACATAATGTTTGGAAATAACATTTAAATAGGCTTGGAATTATGAATTCCGCAGTTTATTTGTTTTTTAGTAAGAGAAAATATTATAAATAAGAAACATATACTCATTTATGAAACAATCAAATTAAAACAATAATGATTACGATTACAATAATTTTAATTGTTTTTTTTATTGATAAAGAAACTATAATCATAATAATAAAAAATTATTATTATTAAAAATTATTATTATTAAAAAATAATTACAGTAATCGTAATTGTAGTTTTTACAAACGATTATTGTAATTAGTAAATTATTCTACTACAATAACAGTAAACGCAATTGTAATTTGTGTATATACAATTACAGTCATCGTAATCGTAAATATTTAAAGAATACGTTTACTGTAATTGTAGTCGAAAAGTGATTGTAATCGCAAAATATCCAGCTCTGACCACTACGCAGGTTTACATATGAAAAGACTAACGAGAACGCTAACGAGAATATTAAGTGTATTTCTTGTATTTTCGCTTCTTGGCCGGTAAAATAACAGAAAGAATCTGAACACGTGTTGAAAAGAAATTGCGTAATGTAAAATAAATATATATTTAAAGATATATATATATACAATTTTATACTTTTCAATAATGAGTTCGTACGTTGGCATAAAGAATGCTAATTGAAAGCAGAAAATTGTTGTTCTTTTACCGACAAACTTTCAATAATAGTTTGTTTACCAATTTAGATCGCGATTAAAATCAACTTTTATGAACTCGAGGTTAAAGATTTTACTCAGATTTCTTTAAAAATTTTAGTGTCATAAAACTCGCTACTGGCAATACTGATCGCGTCACAGCAGAGAAAAGAAAACAATGAACTAAAAGGAAACATACAGCACAAGGAAAAACGCGCTGATAGATAAGGTCAGAGAAGTATGAAAACAACAAAATTTCATGCAGCAGCTGACACTCGAGCTCTAAGCGAATATCCGAATGATCTCGTTGCATAGACGCAGCCTTGCAGCAATTCGCAATCGTGACAAGCTGTGCTTTGCAGCAATCCTTGTTTACGAACTCGAGCGGTATTTATGCATTTTTTTTTGTGCGAATACGGCTGACGACGATTGTTACTCGAGTTGCAAAAAGTGACGAATGGTCTCATGCAAATCTCTGGTGTGCAAAACTAGGATAATACCATTTTTTCATTGGTGATTATTTTCATGTATATATATTTCACCATATTTTGCACATATGTATATGCCCAACGTACTACATGTAGTACGCCAGCAAATACATCAACGAAAATGTACTTTTGCTACGTATTAATTTTTTACAACTATCTAAAGTAATAAAACCAGAGACTAAATAATAATCATTTTTAGATTTTTAAACAACAAAAAGCATTATGAAAAAATTGTCGCACCGCCGTTTTGAAGGTAGAATTAGAATGCTCTCACATTGTAGAACTTGATTTCATATTGATTTTTAAAATGTTGATTTTTACAATTTTGAGCAAAACATAATAATTATTTCTGCTTTTCGTTTTTTTAAGGCAAAAATAAAAATCAAAATTCGCCCGATATTTTTTTGGTCACAAAATAACTGGTATGTTTTGATTTTTATTTTTTAAAGCAAAAATAAAAAGTAAAGTTTGCCCGATATTTTTTTGGTCACAAAATAACTGGTAAGTTTTGGTTTTTATTTTTTTAAGCAAAAATAAAAAGTAAAGTTTGCCCGATATTTTTTGGTCACAAATTAACTGGTATGTTTTGATTTTTATTTTTTAAAGCAAAAATAAAAAGTAAAGTTTGCCCGATATTTTTTTTGGTTACAAAATAACTGGTATGTTTTGATTTTTATTTTTTAAAGCAAAAATAAAAAGTAAAGTTTGCCCGATATTTTTTGGTCACAAAATAACTGGTATGTTTTGATTTTTATTTTTTAATCCAAAAATAAGAAGCAAAATTTGACTTACATATTTTGGACAACAAAATAACTTGTAAACATTGATTTAAAATTTTTTTATTAAAAAATTAAAAGCAAAATCAGTATTTCAGTTTACGTTTGAAAAATTTATTTTAAGGGATTTATGTCATCTCGTAAATGCTTCATAAGGGGCCGTTCAAGTATAATGTAAGCAGGTTCTTTGCAATTCTAAACCCCCCAGCCCCCTCGTCAGCAAAAGTAAGAAAAGCTTGCCCCCCTCCCATTCTTACGTAAAAATAAGTACATGTATTTTTCAATGTGTTCCGGTTTCTTTATTGATTGATTCATGAGCAGCAGTTGTAACATAGCGTCTCCATGAGGCATAGCACATGCCATCATACACATCGAAAAATCTAGTGGAGACCGACTATGCCATGCGATAAATGCCATGATATTTTTCAGGGCATCTATCTCTAGCATGAACTGTATTGCATACCTGAATTTCAATGGAATCGAAAAATTTCAAGAAACATGCCATGATGGCATAGAATAACCAACAAGCAAATACTGTGGCATATTTTAACAGTTGGTGCTCATGCCTTGATGTATATGATGGCATTTGATATGCCTCTTGTAGACGTTATGTAATTTAAGAAATAAGGAAAAGGCTTGGAATATTATAGTTAATGAACATAATATTTATTTAAGCAAATCTTATTGGCATAGTATTTAGTTATTATAATATATGTTATAATGAATTATATATTAACGATCAAAACAAACTTATTTTAAAATTTTGGTATATTAATTCAGATTAAGAGTCCTCGTTAACTAACTTCTGTACATTTTGTACTTGTATGAGATTTTTTTAAACTTTCGAATAACTTTTGGTGTAACTTTGATTTGTCAATTTGAAACGGCAATAAAAACCATTCAACTTTAGCGAAAGTGGATCAATAGTAAAACAAACATTAACTTACAACACGTCAAATCGTTAAACGTACGCTCTTAATTTTTGAATAAAAAATAGAAATCAATATTTACAAGTTATTTTGTGCTCTAAAATATGAGCTGTTCAGAGCACAAGTGGCGTAAGTCCATTTTTTAGGGAAATTGAGTTAAGTACGTAGAAGTGAAGAGGAAAATGTAACCTATTTATGAGTACGGGCTAGAAACTCCTAGCTTACGTAATCTCTGAACAAAATGCAATACTTTGTTATTGCTCTGACAAATACCATTATTTTTTCAGAGCACAAGTGGCGTAAGTCCATTTTTGGTAGTTTTGAGAAAATTGAACGTTTAGAAAAATTCTTAAATAATTCTAAGTATGAAGAACTCAGTTTTGCTTATAAGCTTGGTCAAGAGCATAATTGGAGCTATCCATATCGTAAAAAATAAACTAAATAATACACGAAAACGATATTGCATATTAGTAAAAACATTTGGAATTGCGCCACTGAAAATTATTTTAAATTTCTCGTTTCCGTTGTAGAAATCTAATAGGAGATATTTTTCAAAAACTTTTTGATGACGAATGGCAGCATTTTTACCTAGAAGTTAGACAAAACCACCCCTAAGCGATTATTTGCATTATTAAGGGAGATATAAAATGAATGGACTTACGCAACTTGTCCTCTGAAAATTTTTAAAAATTCCTCCTTTCCGCTGTAAAAATGTAATGGAAAATATTTTTATGAATTTTTTGATGAGGAATGACAGCATTTTTACATAGAAGTTGGACAAAACTACCCATAAGCGATTATCTCCATTATTAAGGGAAATATAAAATTAATGGACTTACGCCACTTGTCCTCTGAAAATTTTTAAAAATTTCTCTTTTCCGCTGTAAAAATGTAATGGAAAATATTTTTAGGAATTTTTTAATGAGAAATGACAGCATTTTTTCATAGAAGTTGGACAAAATTACCCATTTGCGATTAACTTTATTATTAAGGGAGATATAAAATGATTGGACTTACGCCACTTGTCCTCTGAACATTTTTTTAAAATTACGCTTTTCCACTGTAAAAATGTAATGGACTATATTTTTAAGGATTTTTTGGTAAGGATTGACAGAATTTAGTTTCAGAAGTGCGATTAAAACATCCCTTTGTGATTTTCTGAATAATTGAGGAGGCCAGAATGCATTTATTCTTATTAAAGTTAAAGTCTTATTAAACAGCTGAAATTAAACACAAGTAGGAATGTAATAATATGTAATATTTATTAACATATTAAAAAATGTAATAAAAAATCTTTACAAATATAAGTTTTCATCGTTATCGTTATCGTTATTTGGAGCAATGGTAAATTTTCGAAAAGGTATATATCAAAACTCCCTTTATAATGAAGATAATCGCTAAGGGATGATTTTGTCCAACTTCTATGTAAAAATTCTTAAAAATATTTTCCATTACATTTTTACAGTGGAAAAGGGTAATTTTAAAAAATTTTCAGAGGACAAGTGGCGTAAGTTCCATTCATTTTATATCTCCCTTAATAATAAAATTAATCGCAAATGGGTAGTTTTGTCACACTTCTATAAAAAAATGCTGTCATTCCTCATCAAAAAATTCTTAAAAATATTTTCCATTACATTTTTACAGCGGAAAGGAGGAATTTTAAAAAATTTTCAGAGGACAAGTGGCGTAAGTCCATTCATTTTATATCTCCCTTAATAATAAAGATAATCGCTAATGGGTAGTTTTGTCCAACTTCTATGAAAAAATGCTGTCATTCCTCATCAAAAAATTCTTAACAATATTGTCCATTACATTTTTACAGCGGAAAGGAGGAATTTTAAAAAATTTTCAGAGGACAAGTGGCGTAAGTCCATTCATTTCATATCTCCCTTAATAATGAAGATAATCGCTTATGGGTGGTTTTGTCCAACTTCTATGTAAAAATTCTTAAAAATATTTTCCATTACATTTTTACAGTGGAAAAGGGTAATTTTAAAAAATTTTCAGAGGACAAGTGGCGTAAGTTCCATTCATTTTATATCTCCCTTAATAATAAAATTAATCGCAAATGGGTAGTTTTGTCCAACTTCTATGAAAAAATGCTGTCATTCCTCATCAAAAAATTCTTAACAATATTGTCCATTACATTTTTACAGCGGAAAGGAGGAATTTTAAAAAATTTTCAGAGGACAAGTGGCGTAAGTCCATTCATTTCATATCTCCCTTAATAATGAAGATAATCGCTTATGGATGGTTTTGTCCAACTTCTATGAAAAAATGCTGTCATTCCTCATCAAAAATTCTTAAAAATATTGTCCATTACATTTTTACAGCGGAAAGGAGGAATTTTAAAAAATTTTCAGAGGACAAGTGGCGTAAGTACATTCATTTCATATCTCCCTTAATAACGAAGATAATCGCTAGTGGGTAGTTTTGTCCAACGTCTATGTAAAAATGCTGTTATTCCTCATCAAAAAGTTTTTGAAAAATATCTCCTATTAGATTTCTACAGCGGAAACGAGAAATTTAAAATAATTTTCAGTGGCGCAATTCCAAATTTTCTTGCTAATATGCAATATTCTGCACCATTTTTATGTTCTATTTAGTTTATTTTGTACGATATGGATAGCTCCATTTATGCTCTTGACCTAGCTTATAAGCAAAACTGAGTTCTTTATACTTGGAATTTATTATAAGAATTTTTCTAAATGTTCAATTTTCTCAAAACTACCAAAAATGGACTTACGCCACTTGTGCTCTGAACAGCTCATATGTTGGACAAATTTTGCTTTTTATTTTTGGATTAAAAAATAAAAATCAAAACATACCAGTTATTTTGTGACCAAAAAAATATCGGGCAAACTTTACTTTTTATTTTTGCTTTAAAAAATAAAAATCAAAACATACCAGTTATTTTGTGACCAAAAAGATATCGGGCAAACTACTTTTTATTTTTGCTTAAAAAAATAAAAATCAAAACTTACCAGTTATTTTGTGACCAAAAAAATATCGGGCAAACTTTACTTTTTATTTTTGCTTAAAAAAATAAAAATCAAAACTTACCAGTTATTTTGTGACCAAAAAAATATCGGGCGAACTTTGATTCTAGTATTTGGCTTAAAAAAATATAAAGCAGAAATAATTATTATTTTTTGCTCAAACTTTTAAAAGTCACAAGATAATTATTATTTTTTGCTTTTTGTTATAAAAGGCATACACAGTACGGTCTCTGAATAAAACTCATTTTCTGTTTGTTTGCAACCTTTATACAAATCTAAACAGCTCAACGGATTTCGCTCAAACTAGGTATACACATTAAGTGTATCCTAGATTAAATTGTTACACACTTAGTTTTTGCAATGTCCCCTTCGAAATTTTTCAACTAACGGTAATTTCGTTATTATAATACTTTTAGAAGTTTTTTGTGTATTTAGAATCGAAGTTATTTTGACATCAAAAAGACTCTCATATCTTCAAAATTGTAGAAATTTTTAGTACAACGACTTTTTCATAAGACATCATTACATAAGAATGAGAAAAAACGACATGAAAATCATATTTTGGACCAGAGACCTGCAGCGATGAACTGCAACTGCTTTTACACTCAGTACATACTTGGTTTTTGTATGACTTCAGTATCATTAATACCATGCAACATATTCTACGCCATCGAGCTCACTTACAACATCAAGCATGTTGCATTAGCCAATTGTACCAAAGTCAAACACTGTGTGATGTGTGCTTCGACTTCAGTGGAAAGTATAGATGTTTGCATAAAGTAATTAAGTGTATAAACCACAGCGCACGAACGGCAATCGTTATAATTATGCATTATTTTGAGCTACTGCCTCGTGTACCATTGCAGGTTGATTTCAACTTCGGCTAAGCAGTGATACAAAAGTAAGCTTACGAACGATGAAATCAGCGCGTACACTGCATTTTTACTCAAGTGTTTGTAGATTACTTCAGTATGAATAGAGTAAATAGTTTTAGGAAGTTTTAGGGGTAACTTATTTCGAAGATGATGTCAAACCTTAAAATTTAAGATGGCGGATAGAGTTGCCACCTAAATTTTTTTTTATTTTTGCGAATTCTTGTAATTTTGAAATTCTGACAACGGATTTGATTTTGAATATAATGTAACAGTCTTAAAATTTAAGATGGAGGTTAGGGTTGCCACCTAGATTTTTGCCACAGTATTGCCACCTAATAATATGTATTTTTAAGAGTTTTAAACATCATTTATCAGTGTTAAGGGGTCGCTGATTTCGAATCTAAAGTCAGAATTTTAAAATTCACATGGTGGATAGGGTCGCCACCTTAATTTTTTGTAGTTTTATAAATTCGGGGCTGGCAAAAAAAAATCGTACACCAAAAATGGGTCGCTGAATCCGAATCCATTGTCAGAATTTCAAAATTATAAAATTTTGAAATAATAGGGTTGCCACCTAATAATATGTCTTTTCAAGAGTTTTAAACGTCATTTATCAGTGTTTAGGGGTCGCTGATTTCGAATCTAAAGTTAGAATTTTAAAATTCAAGATGGTGGATAGGGTTGTCACCTTAATTTTTTGTAGTTTTATAAATTCGGGGCTGGCAAAAAAAAATCATACACCAAAAATGGGTCGCTGAATCCGAATCCATTGTCACAATTTCAAAATTATAAAATTTTGAAATATAGGGTTGCCACCTAATAATATGTCTTTTCAAGAGTTTTAAACGTCATTTATCAGTTTTAAACTCTTGAAAAGACATATTATTAGGTGGCGACCCTATTATTTCAAAATTTTGAACAATTGAACAAAAGTTGTAGCTTTATTAAAGATCTGCATGCATACAAAATCTTATCAAAATCAGTGATTAAAGGTGTTTTATAGTAAAATGGCGTCTGATATAATTTCTAAAAAAACTAAATTTAATAAATATCTTTAAAAATTTACTAAACAAATTTTATTGCTCACTCAATTAAACTTTATAATTTATTTTAAAAAAGAAATCAGCTCAATTGAACCATTAGCTTATGAGCTACAAGCTCTCAAAAGACACGCAAAGTAACTGCAATATTACTGCAATGTTACTGCAAATACTTTGTGTTCGGAGAACAAAATAAGCGCTGGTTTTTTTATGCAGGAGTTACGCTTTATGTCTTTGTTTTGTTGCTTGTAAATGACCATACTTACCATTGCATACCAGAAGTTGAAAAGACCCTGCGCTGGTTATCAAACCAACAACTCGAACGTGCATTATTGTGGTCTTACGACACGCTCATACACAGTTGGCTTCAATGTTGCAAGTATGTTCGACACAACAATCGCAGCGCTTGCGTAGTGCGGTCAGACTGTCACTGTATTTGTTGAGGGTAGATTGCAAGTAGCGAAAATGCCATCGCTTGCAGATCACTGTTTTGGACTTTCGATGCAAATATCTCCGCTGTTCATATATATGTCGCAATATCCTCTATTAGAG
The DNA here is from genome assembly GCA_963920525.1 of Dichetophora obliterata. Lineage (NCBI taxonomy): Eukaryota > Metazoa > Arthropoda > Insecta > Diptera > Sciomyzidae > Dichetophora > Dichetophora obliterata. The sequence goes on from OY986439.1 coordinate 139,856,278, forward strand.
GAATCTCTGCATTATTTCATTTCAATTTTAAATTATTCAACACAAGACAGTCTCAATGGGTGCACGTGATTTTTCTAACTGCCAAATTATTTTTTCTTTTCAAAAGTCATTATTTATTTCATTCTATGATTTTGATTTTACTGTCACTTTACTTAAGTTGTTCATGAAATTAAAGTGCAAAGTACATTCAAGTTTATTGAAATCACTGAACTTTACTTGCGACCCATGATTCTATCCAAGCATAGCCAATGCTTGTTGTGTTGTTTAAACTTGACATAACAGTTTACTTTATTAACAATATCTAACATTGAGACACGGCCATTCTGGCATGTCACACGTCCCAGTGTGACTAACCTTAACCTTATTTCAGCTCTCGGCCTTTTCTGACTTATAACAAAGTATACTTTTTTTCAACAGAAATTAGTGATTATTTTAAATTTTAACTCAAATCAAGACAAGTAGTCAAATACATTTATACAAACTAGTTTCATTTAAATCTGACTTGAAAAATTAATCAAAATAATTTAAGTAAACATAGTATTTATTTACGTTTTTTTTGCGATCTTTCACAACACTCAATTAGTAATACAGTTCATAATTCATATCTTTTTATCAACATTCCATCGCTTCCTTCCAGCGATGAAGATTAACAGCACTTTCATCAAGCACTCTTTACCGCTTTTTTTTTAGGCGATAGTATACAAACTTAAATTCATAATTCGTATCTCTTTTCCACATTCCATCGCTTCCTTACAGCGATGAAGATAAACAGCGCTTCCATCCAGCACTCTTTACCGCTTTTCTTTTGCGATAGTATACAAACTTATATTCATATCTCTATTCAACATGCCATCGCTTCCTTCCAGCGATGAAGATTAACAGCGCTTTCATCCAGCACTATGCTTACGCTCATTTAAATCAGTAATAATTTTAAAATATTAATTATAGCGCTGTTGCTCAGCTATCAACCAATTTTTATAAAGATCCAAAACAGTAACTTGTTTTTGCTCTACTTTCTTTGTTATAAAAAATAAATTAACTGGCCATTTTAGCCCCAGAAAGGACTCTGACTGAGCCTTTCTTTGTCAACTGCGTTGTCCATGCTATCAAATGTTTAAACTCAAATAATCGAGAACCGGACGAGTCTCATGCAAACTCCGCCATTGTCTGCAGAGGGGTGACAGCCGAACAGAAACATCAATTCGATTGAAAAGACATTCTGTCTGAGCTTGGAATTGAACCCGGTCTACCACGGTTATTTAGCCCACGGACCACGCACTCCACTCAGTAGGCCACTGCCGTAACATCCTTTAAGTTAGTGGAAGCAAAAACTTACGGAAAGTTTCTAGAAAATAAATCATCACGACACATACGAACGCCGTTCCAATGAACATTGTCATAATTAAAGGATTGAAGATATGCCCACCATCTGTGAACCTAGGAGGTAGGTCCAACTTAGTACGTGATTAATTAAGGGAATAGTTATGACAGCAAATTTTGTACAATAAAAGTAATGCCTGAAATGCTTAGTTGAATTTATTACCGCAAGAGCTTCCAACTCATAAGAGTGGTTATTTGATTAAGCAACGGACGTGCGCTTAGAGAGCAATCTGCAACTTTTTATCACTAACCTAAAATAAGATTGGACCATAACCTATAGCACTTGCATCCGTATGTAACTCGATAGGATTACCATGATTAAATATAGTCAAAACTGGCTCAGTTGTTAGAAAAACAATTGTTTTCTGTCTAATAGTTTCATGTAAAGGCTTCCAATCGAGATTTTTTTAGTAGTATTTGTTTCACTTACAGAGATACCATTGTTGAGAGAATTTTGGTACAAATAGCCGAATGTATGAAGCTAATCCAAGAACTAACGAAACTGAGTAATAGTTTGCGGTGCATTTGCGGCTACTAATGCCTATATTTTTTTAATTTGGTCTAACTTCACCACAGCTTACTTCAAAACCACTATACTATTTTTACTTAAAAAAAAACATTTTGTTTTATCAAGGAGAAACCAGCTGTTACAAGAGTAGCTAAAACACACGAACTCGATCCAAACTTTCATCCATATCAGCTGTGCTTACAAACTGAATATCATCAATGTTAACTTTATCATAGGTATGTGCAAGTTCCCCATGAGCCTTTATAAAAGCACGTTGAAACATTGTAGCAGCATTTCCCTACCCAAACGCCATGCAAAGGTGTTCATAGTGATCCTCTAGAGTAACAAACGCTGCATTTTCTATAGAATCCGGACAGACACAGGCAGTTGGTGATAGCCACTGGCCATGTCAAGTAATAAATGAAGTAGGTAATAACACCCTTGAAGTTTATTTACCTGATCTGAAATTAACTGCAATGGAAATCTGTCTGGAATAGTGTTACTATTGAGTTCACGATAATCTAAACACATTCTATCTGTGCCATTTTTCTTTTTAACAAGTCATATATAGGATTTGGATAACATCTTCAACAAGAAGCTTTTAAATTTTACCACGAACTATGTCCTGCTCAATAGGGACTAATCTTTAAGGGTCTCGTCGCAATGTTTTTTTTAAAATCTTTGAATCGAATTTGAATTGACTCAACATTTGCAAGGCTGTAAGAAGTTCCATAGGTAAAATTAAATATAAACTCATTCGCAATTAACAGTAATTTTGGCTTTGCAATAACAAGGATATCTGTATCAATTTTGTCAAAATTTACATCCATTGGCCTTATGTTGCTCATATTCACAATTTTGTAATCTCCATTATAAAATTTTAACTAATAATTATATTCACTTCCAATCATTATATTATAGCGCAAGCTATGATCAGGCAACACATGACAAATTATTTCCACACTGATCCCATCTATTGCAACATTTGACAAAATTTGAAATGGGCTGATTATCTGCCAATCCTAGTTATAGTGACTAAACTGTCAAAACGCTTACCACCAACGTTATGTCTAACCGATTCTCTCATAAGCAAAAATTCTGCTCCCGAGTCATAACAAAGCAAAAATCGCTCACCTGTTCTACGCAAAATACCTGAAGGTGCTTCAAGTACATACTAGTCCGCACGTCTTTATTCCAAACCACCAAGACCGCTGTTATTTTTGGTTTTGTCATTATGTCTTGAGCATCGAGAAGCAAAATGTTCAATACCACGATATTTGAAGCAAGTCCCTGTTGCTAAAAATTTGACTTGAATTTCTTCCTTAGATTGTCCTTCTGGGACCTGCACACTGTTGATTTGTGGTCCATTTTCCCACAAAACATTTGAGCACTGTCTTCTGGCGCTTCATATCAAATCTCTAATGCTCTTTGAAGTTGGTTGGAAACTTTCTTTTTTTAAAAACGAAATCGCTTTCAACTCCTGCTGTAGTTGAACTCTGAAACCAATATTGCTAGTAAATGAAAGTTGTTTCACCTGGGACTCAAATTGAGCAATTTGAGTCAGAACAGTTGAATCTGCTATTTGTTTGATTGTCAAATTTTTTTTTCATTTGACACAACTGATGTCATCAATGTCGACGCTAAGCTTTCAGAATATTTGGGCTTGCTGTTGAACAAATAGATAAAAATGCTGCCGCCGTTTGCGGACACGGTCATTCCAGGGAACGAAATTTGCGAGAACCAAGCAGAGGATTGTCCCTTTAAAGCTTGAATGACCGCAAACATCAAAGAAGCGCGCCCTTTAATGGTTATTCAGACATGCACATGTCCACAGTTGTAATCCATTGACGTGCATCGACGTTCGCTCGGTCAGGATCAAAATAAGGTAACTGCGCATTTTTCTTTGGAAGTGGTGCCTTTACAACTTGCATCAATTTTAGCGTTCCAGGAGTACGCCATTTTTCGCCATCGTCCTTATGCTGTTGTGAGCCAGGGCACAATCCCACTTCTGATGTCGCAATATCCTCTATTAGAGGAATCTCTGCATTATTTCATTTCAATTTTAAATTATTCAACACAAGACAGTCTCAATGGGTGCACGTGATTTTTCTAACTGCCAAATTATTTTTTCTTTTCAAAAGTCATTATTTATTTCATTCTATGATTTTGATTTTACTGTCACTTTACTTAAGTTGTTCATGAAATCAAAGTGCAAAGTACATTCAAGTTTATTGAAATCACTGAACTTTACGTGCAACCCATGATTCTATCCAAGCATAGCCAATGCTTGTTGTGTTGTTTAAACTTGACATAACAGTTTACTTTATTAACAATATCTAACATTGCGACATATATATATATATTTTATTCACATTTTTTTTTTGTTCACAAGTTCAATAAAACCACTTCACAAAAATGTCCAAAATATTAAGTTTTTACTCAAAAAATGACTCAAAAATTGTTTTTGTTGTAATAATAAAATAAAGTTAATTAGTTTAATGATCTATTGAATTATAACATGAATTACAATTGCGAGCTTTAGATCAAGTAAGTTTTTAAGAAGGCAACAACAACAATATGTTTAACAATAAGTTTAATTAATATCAAATTAATTAAATAATCTAATAATTGATCGATTTCGGTCAAAGTCATGTGTAATTGAACATTTGGTTGTGAAAATGGTCACCTTTCAGTTAGAACACTAGCTTCTGGCGAAGCAAAAAACTCGTTTCATTTCTATGGTGCATTGGACAAACTGTCGAACACCAATGAATGTTGAAATAAATAAAGAAGCAACTAGAACAGATGGCAACCTTGGTAGAGTTGTTGGCGGTGATCTATAATAGCCTACTGCTTTGAAATGTCATATGATTAGCAGCCATACAATTCAATAGAATAAATTCCAAAATCTGCTCAGTCTTATACTAATTTAAACAGTGAGTTGATCACAGCTTAATCACTCAAGACTACTGAAGAGGAAAATGTAGCGATTTCCGAAACAGACTTTCTAGTCAGCTAAGAGATTGACTCTATACAGAGTTGTTGTTGTTGCCTTCTTAAAAACTAACTAGATCTAAAGCTCGCAATTTCAATTCATGTTAATAAAATAAAGTCAAACAATGCACATCTGACCTTTCATATGACATAGCTGGTAGCAAATTTGCAAAAAAAAGCACTCTCGCAAGTAGTCTAGGCGATAAAACTCATTAAAAATCATCATTATTTTGCCAAAATTTTAGACCAATAAACCATATAAAGATGGTTTTCGAAATTTGACATGTTTTCTGTTTCTTTTTCTCTAAATCTTATAGCGCATTTTTTTCTGGAAAAAATTCTGCATTTTTTCTGACCTCTTCAAGAGTTCTGCATTTTTTCCGTTCTTTTCTAAAAGAAAATGTTGACCTGAAAATAAATCGTGTTCTTTTCTCGAAAATTCTGACCGCAAAAGTGTAACAAATGCAGAATTTTCTGACCTGTAAAATTCGGCGGTTCTGCATTCTGCTCTCTAGTAATACCAATATAAAAACAAAAAACAAAAAATTATTTTGACATTAATATTATGTGCTGTGACAATTATGAGAAGCAAAAAGTTGTAATTTTGCAAAATGTCTGATATTGAATCCAATACTTTGTTGATTAAAGTGGTTAGTTCTATTAAAAATGAATTGCTCGATACGTCATCTTCATCATCTGAAGACGAATTTGAAATATTCAACGAAAGAAAAATGCATTCGCGTGTGAAATCGTTCATTACAGAAGTTGTAAATAACTATGCAGAAAGAGAGGTAAAAGTGTTTTATAATTAATTATTTGTGAGTTATAATAATATTTCTTCCAAGTTTAAGACTTATTTTCGTGTCAGTCGGGAAACTGCCTATCATTTAATTGAAAAGTATGGGACTAGCAGGCAGTATATTGAGAGAATGTATAGAGGCGGAAGGCCGTAAACAACTCAAGAAGCTGGAAAATTATCATTTTTATGGTATATTTTATATTTTCACATTAAAATTTTTACTTTAGAAATGGTTCTGCTTGAAGGTTTGCCAGCAATAAAAGCAGTTTTCGAGAGATTAGCAACCTCTTCAATATGAGTCCATCTTGCTCATTTAAATCTTTCAATAGCGTATTGAATTTTTTAGTGGAAGAAATTGCTCCAGACGAAATTAAATTTCCCAGTAGTGATGAGGCGAAAGAAGCAGTTGCAAAGGACTTTGAAAAAGTGTGTGGTATAGTATTGTTCAACTGGATTTTTTTAAATGTCTCAAAACTTTGCAGATATCGGGTCTTCCAAATGTCATGGGATGTATAGACGGCAGCTACATTCCCATAAGGACTCCTAAGCATAAAATTAAATCGACTTATGCAAATAGACATGATTCCACTTCATTGGCGTCGGAAGCGGGGGGAAAGGGGGCAGTTGACCCTCACTTTTTTAGCTAGATAAACAATTTAAAAAGAAAACTTCGAAAGCTATTCAAAAAATCAGGTTTTTTTACAACGATAATAATTTTGAATTATATATTTTCCTCTTCTTTCTCTCTTCTTCATAAGCATGCTTGCGGATAACCATTTTCTTTCTTTGTGTTTGAAAAAAGATAGAACAAAATGTACAGTTTCTACTGCAAACCCACCACATCAGTTTAAAAGCACCATTAAGTATATAGCTTAAAGCTTGTTAATTTTGCAACTCTGGTAAGAAAAAATTTGACATGTTCTTAGGGGCTTTCCATATTGGACGACATGTTGTACGATAAGTTAGATGGAAAACTAATGGGACTATTTGATTGAGCGTTCGAACGATCCAACTTGTAAAGCAACATCATTAATTGCAAGCTCTCAAGCAGAACACATCCGGCTAATAGCTAAGCAACTTTTAGATGCCCTGACAATTGAGCAGTAATTTAACATAGTTGTACAATATTGTACAATCGGCAGAAAAAAACCAAAAATTTCGACTATCGTTTTAGCTTACGCATGGTACTACATGTTGTTCAATCTGCCATGTTGGTCCAATGTTTTGGACCATGCGAAAGCCCCTACTTTGAATTAGCTGATGAAAATCCACCTCGACGCTTTGAACAAACATCAAATCCGGTTCCTTCAGTACAGTTGCCATTATATGATCGGCTACGAAAAGATTATTTCGAAATTTTAGATCTTCTCTCAAATGAGATAGCGGCTAGATTCGATCAAACAGGTTGATATTTTACTTTTTTTTTTATTTTAGCATGTTTACACCAGCTTCACTCAACCGACTAACTTTGATTTAACATTCGGTGAGTCTTTTGAGTGAAGCTAGTGTAAACTGGCACTTTGTAAATCTTATTGTACATTTAAACAGATCTTGACACTCTGGAATCTTTGGAAAATATTGTAATCGAAGCCTTCAACGGCAAAGTACCTTCTGAATAAAATCTAAAAACAAAACTAGATCTTTATGCAGATGACTTTGATGTGAGCGACCTCCACGCGCAACTTAAATTGCTGAAGCAATTGCCTGGCCAAACACCTTCAAATTGTAGTGGCATTGTATCTCAAATTGCAAAAAATTCGGATACTGTAAAAAAACTATTAAATGAAGTTGAAAAACTTATTGCTTTGCTTTTGACTGTGCCTGCATCAGCAGCTTCATCTGAGCGTTCTTTTATTGCACTAAGACGACTTAAAACGTATCTTCGAGCAACTATGACACAGAAACGACTCACTCATGCGGCACTTATACACATTCACAAAGATAAAACCGAAGAATTGAATTCGATGGAGGTGGTGAAAGAGTTTGTTTCTCGCAAGGACAGAAAGAAACATTTTGGAATAATTTAAATTGATATAACTTTTTGTACCTTATTGCATTTAAGCCATGTAAAGATATACCTAGTCTTGCTTTATAAAAGCAACCATTATTTCTTATATTTTCATATTACCATATGAAAGATCCTTTAAAGAATGATCTCTAATATTGAAATTGGAAGAACTTTTAAATATAATGAAATTTTAATATTTTATATATATTTTCATATATATTTTTATATTTTTTTTATTTATTTTAAACTAAAATAAAAAATTTGTTTATTCACATTCATGTTTCTTTGAAGAAATTTTGGTGAACTTTTTTTGCACCACCATTTGTACTGCCCCCCCAGATGAAATTAGCTTCCGACGCGCTTGTTCCACTTCCATAACACTGCAGGGAATTTGTGACGCAAACTTAAAATTTTTGGATGCGTTTACGGGTGTGCCAAGCAAAATTCACGATTCGCGAATTCTCAAATTGTCATTTATTGGAAAAAAGCTACCAGAAATTTGTGGATCAAAGTATCATTTACTTGGGGATTCAGCATATCCATTACGAGAATATCTTTTGACACCATATCGAGATTATGGCAATTTAACAAATTCCGAAAAAAATTTTAATTTGAAATTTTGCCAAACTCGAGTCAAAATTGAAAAAGCATTTGGGATGCTGAAAACTCGTTTTCGACAATTGTTGCGACTAGATTTTGAAAACGTTGAAACAATATCGAAATTCATTTTAGCTTGTTGCACTCTCCATAACCTTTGTATTGACAAAAATGATTTTTGGGAGGCAGAAGCAGGTGAAACGAAAGAGCCGGAAAACAGTAAATCTGATAACGCAGAAATTAATAGTAGCAGAGATGTTCTGCTTACAGAACTGGCACAAATAAAACGAAACATAATTAAGAACCAATTGTAATTCAAATATTTCAGTTTATTTAATTAACCTTGTGTAGAAGTAAAAATAAAAATGCATTATATACATTTGGAAAACTTATTGCTAAGATAATTTGATACGTATTAGTACATTTGCGATAACATTGTGTAACAGTGAAGAAAAACTTGGCATAAGGTATAGTGAAGGTTGTAAACCTGGTGGAACATAGGATAACTGCATACTTGGTTTGTGGAGTTCACCCTCAAATTTGAGTACATATCTAAACAAACGATTTTTGTTAGGTGCGTGTAAATGTAATTGCATAACTCTGCTGTTTTTGAATAAATTTAAAAATTGCAGACGTTTTCTAAAAGACAAGCAGACCTTCTCTACTGTATATAAAAGTTTCTTTTGTCTAAAGAAATGGAAGTGTCACAGATAAAAACATTAAAAAATTGAAAATTGTTTGTTAGTTGTTCAACTTTAACCTTGAAATATACTAAAAGATTCTGAAATTTTCCTCAATTTTGCTACCAACAAAAACTTAAAATTAAATTATGCAAGTGTTTTTTAGTCTCCTGAGAAAACTAAAAGCTGCTTTTACGCGAAATTAAATAAGCTTTTTGGATCTTTAAGTATACCTAGCTGGTTTTAAAGAAAAATATTCAACAAACCCACGTCAAAGTTGAAGAAATTAAAAAACAATTTAAAGTTTTTATCGTTTGCACCTTATTCAAATTCTTTAGACAAAATACATTTTTATACGTCGTAAAGAAGATCTGTTCGGTGAATTTTTCAATTTTTAAATTTATTGACAAACAGTTTACACGAACCAAACAAAAATAATTTTTTTAGATATACATATATCCAAATTTGAGGGCTAACTCTACAAACCAAGTATCCAGTTATCTTAGGTCCCACCAGGTGTACAACTTTCACTATCAGCCCAATTCTGAATGATTTTTCCTGGGGAATCGGAAAAGGAGTTTTCATTTGTAAGATAAAGATATCACATATTTTTTTACACTCATGACTATTGACGGTTGTTGAGCAAATTGGCATTAAAAATTTCCATAATGTTTTTGAACTTTATCTTAAAAATGAAAACTCCCTTTTCCGATTCCCCGGGAGAAATCATTCAGAATTGGGCTGTATGTCTTATGCTAAGTTTTTAGAATTTTGGTCATTTCATTACACCGCGTAATTTGTGTTTTAATTCACTTCATTCATTGGAAGGAGCAACTGAAATTACAACCTAAATTAGAAAATGGTGATGGTTGTATCATGATTTATGAATGTAATAATTCGACCTCATGGATTTTCATGCATTTACTTTTTTGAAGTGGCCGGATCATCTTTGTTCTTTTCCGGATGCAGCAGAAGTCACGCCCAGTAACCAAAAAGCAAGTTGACACAACAGGCAGAGTGCAATGCAGTTCATACTGCTGTGGTGTGTGTATGAGCTGTTTTTATGAGTGAATTAGGCTATAAATTTTAGTGTTATTAATTTTGTATATAATTATATTTTATTTTGTTATATTACCACAATTCTGACTACTTCACCGACCACTGAGTTTAAGTTGAATTCATAAATTTGTATCCATTCACTTGATTTCATAAATCATGATCCAACAATCGTGTAATTCGGATTCTCATTTGTTTGGTTTTTCTATTATCTTTAACAATAGCGCTTCTAGGCTTTCAGCTTTTTCCATCTTTTTTTTTGTGTCTTCTTTCCCTTGACACTTCCTTTTCTTTAAAAATTTCCAGCATTGTTTCTTGTATTGTTTTTGGATTCGATTTTATTGGTGTAGAGCAATTCTTTGAAGAGCTTGGTACATCAATAGGTTGGGGTGACTTTCTGACAACATGCTGGCTGCCCATACAAATTTCGGGATGTATTGAGTCATCGATTTTAGATATTTTATCAAGCTCTTTTTCGAATTCAATCTTCTTGCGTTTGGCGCCAGTCGAAACATTGTTTTCCACAGCAAGTTTTTTTCTTTTCATTATAGTTTTATACCTTTGCTCACACTGTTTAAAAATTTTGTCGCCAATCTCTGATCCAATCTTCGTCCACATTTCTTTTTTATTTTTAAACAATTTCAGCGCACCGATTTGTGACAAATAAATTACATATTTGTCCAACAATATGCGCGTTTCACCGTCGGACCATACTGCAATTAATTTACAACAATTTATTCAATAAGCTTGCAATTTTTGAAAATATTTACATTGAACTGTTTTCGAACTAAAATCAGCTGAAGTGTTAGCAGCTTGAGCTTGAGGAGAATCCGAGGTGGACATAAATGTTTCCAAATCAGCGGAGCATTCATATAAGCATTCAATGGAGTATTCTATATCAATGGCAATGATTAAATACATTGCTCTTTCACTAAATTAAGGTATCTTTTATCTTACCACTATCAAAGTTTTCTTCAGCCATTATATTGAATTTTTGTTCAAAATTCTGTCCTGCAGTCGACACTATACATAACCTCAATCGTAAATACATCATAATTCAAAACAACAGTGCAGCCAATATTAAATAAAAAAATGTTGCATTTTTTCGTTCTTTTCTCAGCTCAAAAGAAGTCAACATTCTGCAAATTCAGGTCAGAATCTAAAAAATTCTGCATTCTGTGAGGTCAGAATTTTTTTTCAGAAAAGAATGCGCTATTAAACTTTATTTGAAATAACAACTTTTTAAAAATTTCAAGATTTTTTCAAGAATTATGCACATTTTTTGTTTTCTATATTTTTTTTTTAAGATTTTTGTTTCAAGATTTTATTTTTTTAAGATTATTTTTTTTCAAGATTTTTTTTTGCAAGACAATCAAGCAATTCATAGCATTTCTTTGCAAAAATTCTTCCCGTTAAGCGCAAAAATTATTTTACTGTTTTTGTCATCAAACAACGAGGGTACCCCCTTTGATTTGTTTCGCAAAATATATTTTTTTTAATGTTTTTATATTTTTTACAAAAAAGTCAAGTTTCACACTCGATAATTTTATTATTATAATACTTTTTACGTTCGGAGATTTTTTTTAATTAATTTTAAAAATCTTTGTTATTTGGACATTAGAAAGACTCTCATATCTTCTAAATTGAAGAAATTTATAGTACAACGACTTATTGATAAAACATCGTTACCTAAGAATAACAAAAAAAAGACAAAGTCATAGTTTGGACTTTCGATGCAAATATCTACGCTGTTCATAAATATATTTAATTCAAATTTTTTTTGTTCAAAAGTTCAATAAAACCACTTCACAAAAATAGTTTCAACTGTACCGTTAGGCCAGTATTTATTAAGGTTTTTCACGAAAAAAGTTGTTCGGCACAGTTGCTCAAGATAATCTTTGGTTTATGTTATGATGGCTCTCCAAATATTTTGACTCAAGCGATTAGGGCTGCCAGTTTTTTTTTTAAAAATCGGGACATAAGAAAAAAATCGGGAAAAAAATGTATACATGTCGCTCGTTTTTTTCAATAACGTCACAACTCAAAAAATGCAATATCTTAGTTAAGTACATAGAAATACTTGTTATAGATCAATTTTTATTGTGTGAACGATAACGATGTCTTATTTACTTTTTGCGATAGAGGAAAATGTGTCGCTCAATAGTTCAGTACCACATCAAAATTTTAAATGCAAATGTGACATGCATTCTTACGGACACTGCTTCCAGAAGACATTCTATATATGAAACTATGCTTCTTTTTAGCCTTATCAAGAAGTTATTTCAAGTGGCATTTTTAAAAAATCCTTCTGGAAGACATTCAAATGGCATTTCAATTCAATTAAAGTACGAAAATTATATATAATTATAATATATGTTTTAGATATTTTCCGTGCGATTTTTTAAACCCCCAATGAAACCCAACAACTTACTACTTACAACACCAAAATGCTTTGAAAATCGGGAAAAAGGATATTTTACGTGTAATTTTTTAAGCCCCCACAAAACCCAAACACTTTTCATTTCCAACACCAAAATCACTAGTCTAGAATGTCGAGAAAAGGGATATTTTCCCAGGGATTTTTTAACCCCCCAACCACAAAAACCATTCCATTCAATACTTTCTTAAAGTTCTCCTGAAAAACAACTACAAGAATCCTTTGATTGAAGGGCTGAAAGAAATCTTCCATTGAAAAAGTCCTAAAAGCACTTCTAGAGAAGACTAAGGAAAGTATTCTTCCCAATAGCGTGCAAATGTTAAAAGAATGCCTTCTGGTTATGAAAGTGGATATGTAAAAAGCGATATGTAGCTTTAAAAAATATATTTTATTACCCAAGGAAATAAAACCACACCAAACAGTGCGTTTTTCAAGTTTTATTGGCAGCACTTGAACTGCCTCTGGCTGCTCTTCAGACTAAATTCAGCAATTCTGTTCAGCAATTTCCTAAGTCAAATAGACACGTACAAACTGTAAGTGAGCAAGAATATCTGTACAAATTTAGTGATGTAGAAATAAAAACATAGAAAATATTTTTAAAAAGTAATAAAAATAATAAAAAATTATATTGTATTTCGGAAAATCGGGACATTTGGAGTCCCGCTTAAGGTATTCGCGAGACGCACATTTTTATTTAAATTGATTTATATTAAAACTAAAATATTAATTATAAAACAAACACCCACTGAAAAAATATTGTTAGAAATTAAAAAAAAATAACAGTAATGAACTTATTTGAATTTTAAAAGTTTTTGTATGGAAATAAAATACGAAGATATCAAAAATATGCATGAAAAAGAGCGTTATCTTCAATCTGATTGCAAACATTTACCATTTTTTGATACAGATTGGACAAGCTGTTTCCGGCATATAATTTCTGACAGTTAATTTACTTACAATTATTACACTAGACAATATTTTTACAAAAAACTCCATTTTTAGAGGATCTTTAAAATAACTCCAGCTCACGGATGGCTATCGCTAGAGTCGAAATATTTGGATAATCATCATAACATAAACCAAGGATTATTTTGAGCATTTTATCAATTTTTTTTTCTATGGAGCGTGAGGCGCCTTAGTGTATATATGTTTAATGAGTTTTTAAAAAATGTCCAAAATATAGACTTTTTACTCAAAAAAAAGACTCCAAAATTGCATTTGTTGTAAAAAATAAAATCAAGAAAAAATTGCTGATCAGGCTACGTTTCATATGACATAGCATTTATTTGCAAAAATTCTTCCAGTTAAGCTCAAAAAATATTTTATTGTTTTTTTCATCAAACAACAAGGGTCCCCCTTTGATTTTTTTCGCAAAATCTATTTTTTCGAAAATGTTTTTATATTTTTTTACATAAAAGTCAGGTCTTAAAAATAATTTATGTGAAAAAATTACCCCAATATCTCTTTCCAATCAAAAGTTATGGCTTAAAATCTATGTTTACTTACCATTGACTACATATTAATAAAATTGATTTTTGTGTTAAAATTTTCTATCCTCTGAGCTCCTCCCCCTATTTTTACTAATTTTTCTCTAAGGATGCAGTTTTGTGTCTGGAGTTATTTTACAAACAATTTGGTTTATAAAAATATCTTCCAAATATTAGTACGTCTACTTATATTTTTACCTCCCCACCACCCTCCCGTTAAATTTGTTTTGTTGTGATGGCTCTATTTCTTCTCACTATTTCGTCAGCGTTGTCATTTAGTTCTTTATCAATCGAAAGATCGAAAAGATGACCGTGAATAGCTGTAAAAGTAAATATTTTCATATTTCCGTCTTATTTCAGAATAAAACATATACGCATCTGTTTAGCACAATTATTGCAGTGGTTTTGATCTGTGTTTTAAATTCACAGATAGATGGCGCCACATTAGCAAGTACTGTGGCCACTTGACTTGACTTGCAACGCCATCTAGTTGCGATAAAATTATAATCGACTGCGTTTTGTCAACCACCACCAACTTAATTTCTTCTATTCTCTTTTTATTTTCATTCGCTTGATAAATTTGAATTCAGCTTAACGTAACTTCTAAGAAAACTTTTGTCTTCGAAAAGCATTCTTTTGTATATTTTATTGTTTAAGTTTATTTGAGTTAAATAAATCTTTTAATTTAATTACATTGATACGTCGAACAATATTTTATTGCTAGCTCTAAAACCAAACGCTACAGTACTATGAGTACAATCTATAAACCTTGCGGTGGAAAGCCGAATGATGTCTACCACATGTTTCTTCAAATTTAACCTCACGCGTTTGGCTAGCTCGATATATATTTTAGTACAATCATTTTTAGTAAAACGAATTTTTCATAAAACGTCGACACCTAAGAATGAGAAAAAATTTATATAAAAATCAAAGTTGTGACTTTCGTGACTTTCGATAAAAAAATATCTAAGCTGTTTTTAAATATGTCGCATTCAATTTTTTTTTTTTTGTTAAAAAGTTAAATATGTTTTTTAATATAAATTTTAGTTTAGATGTTAAAATTTCCATATCTCAAGAACCCATTTAGTCCCACCATAATTTTTATATATTTGAAAAGGTAATTTTGCTAGCTTTAAGATTTAGTAAATATTTTAATTACTTTGAATTTTTAAAATGTTTTTCGTACCCCTTCTTTGAATTCGATTAGCTCACCGCAAGCGATGGATCCTCCTACCACCAAAATTTCCCTAAACTTTTTTGGATTAAAGTCCGTTCAATTACATTTCTAACGGTAGCTCAAACATAAAAATCAACATGTTTTTCATTATTCCAGAATTTAAAAAACATTTAATCGAGAAGTGTATATTAAAATGTTTATATAAATGACTCTCGAGTAACACCGGGTATATCAGCGCTTATATATATGTATATATATGTAAAACGGTGGATCGAAAATTTGTTTTTTGATATTTTGACATAGACGGGTATTGAAAAGTTGTGAGTACATTTCTTAGTTTCAGCTCAATCGGATATCATCTTCAGTTAACGCTTTTAATTTGAAATTATAGCAGGCCGTACGCATTTTGTGTTTCTACAAATTTTCGCTATTTTCAGTTTTTCATTCTATTTTATATATATATACAGGGTATATATATACTGTAACTTTCCGCAGTGATGCCAAATCGACTAATGACATACCGCGTTTGAAGCGTCATTCCAAGCAAATGTTTACAATGGAACAGTACACGCCACGCGAACGCTCTAAAATTGTTGAAATTTACATTCAACAAAACAAGTCAATAGTGAAAACTGATCGTGCTGAAAACTCATGAGCGATGAAGCTCATTTTCAGTTGAACGGAACGGTAAACAAACAAAATTGCCGTATTTATGCCACTGAAAATCCACAAGAGATTCAAGAGGTACCTCTTCACGATGCAAAAGTCACTGTTTGGTGCGGCGTTTGTGCTAAAATGCTCATTTGGCCGTTCTTTATCGAAGATGATAATGGCCACAGAGTTACTGTCAATGAGGAGCGTTATCGCGATATGATAAACAATTTTTTCATGCCAATCGTTCGTCGAAAGCGTATCAGGCACTACTGGTTTCAACAAGATGGCGCGCCACCACACACAAGCCGCACTACAATCGATTTTTTGAAGCAATTGTTCCCTGGCCGTTTGATGTCAAAAAATGGTGATTTCGATTGGCCGCCAAGATCACCAGATTTAACGCCTCCAGACTTCTTTTTGTGGGGTTATTTGAAATCAAAGGTTTACGTCAACAAGCCAAAGACCCTAGAAGAGCTGAAAACCAACATCCGTCAAGAAATAACCGCCATTCCCATCGAAATGTTGAAGAAAACCATGGTAAATGCTGCAAAACGGGCACAATATGTCGTAGAGGCCAATGGCGACCATTTACGAGATATCATATTCAAGAAATAATGTAAGCAAATCTACTTGAACCCAATTAAATGATATTCATGACGAACAGACAAAAAATTGTGGTTTCTTTGATTTATTTAAAAATAAAATGGGCGCTTCGAATATGGATAACCCTGTATAGTAGATATATTAATATCTTGTGACGGTGGTTTTATCTAATAGCTGAGGTCAGCTCAGCCGTGCCAGGGTCAAACGAAAGGACCACAAACTTTCACAAATAAAAACAACGCAGTTTTCCAATTAAATTTAAGTTCTTTATTTATAACTTTGCCTTATTAAAAACTTATGATAAAATTGGTTTGCTCCAGAAGAAAGAAGGCACATAAAAATTAAAAGTGTGCCGCCTAGGGTGGATGCGAACTAGAATTGGTTTCCTCTAGAGGAGAGAAGGCACGCAAAAATTAAAAGTGTGCCGCCTATGGTGGATGCGAACCAAAACTGGTTTGCTCCAGAGGAAAGAAGGCTCACAAAAATTAAAAGTGTGTCGCCTCTGGTAGATGCGAACCAGAACTGGTTTGCTCCATAGGAAAGAAGGCACGCAAACATTAAACGTATGCCGCCTCTGGTGGGTGCAAACCAAAACTGGTTTGCTCCAGAGGAAAGAAGGCACGCAAAAATTAAAAGTGTGCCGCCTCTGGTGGATGCGAACCAGAACCAGGGTTGATATTTTCGTTACAATTGTACTTTTTTGGTACAATTTTATATTTTCCTACATTCCTACTACCAAAGCGTTTTCGGTACATTTTATTTCACTCAATAATAAATACAGAATTTGGAATTCTAAGTAAGCAAACGATTTAAAAGAAAGGACAAATTTATCTCGTTCTGAGTTTTGGTACTCTGTAAAATACATAATAAGTGATTTTATAGAGTCGATTTACTCCAGTTTATATAAAATTGCTTAAGGAATTCTTTCAGTTTCTCATTCGACAGCAAATGTTAAAAAAATATTTTATTTTCAAAGTTTAATAAAAACTAATTACAGAAACATACTGCAGATTGCAACAATTTATTTAATTTAATTTAAGCAAAATATTTTTTAGAATCAAGTGAACTAAATGCCACAATATTGATATTAAATGAAAAAATGTCTAATATCTGACTGAAAGTGAAGAATTGCTTGACTGAAAGATTTTCGCATTAATTTCAGTCGTTACCTTAACATAGAAAGGCCCTGACTAACTCTTAAAAAATGTTTTTCGGCTGTATTATGTAAGATTTCAGGTGGATGGGTGGTTAACCTAAAGGCATCGGCGAAGAATCTGATTTTTAAAAATACGAGTGGCTTTTTTATATTAAGCTAACGAAAGAAGTTCGCACGTTTGTAGAAATTTTTGTTTTTAAATTATAAAAAGACTCCTAAACTTTATATGATTTTTTATAGATTTTATTGATATCTTTTATTAATATTATAAGACCACTTGTGTTCCTTTTTGTGATTATAAAAAACTGTGTGATTAATAAAAAATAAATTAAAACCTTTGTAATTTTTTGATAAAGTTTATTAACTGAATTGCTAAAAACACATTCACTTTAATTTAAATAAAAACTATGCAGGAATTATCTTCTACTGGCTTGAAGTTTAGATACCCCCACAGTATATTCTTAGTTATGCATGTTTTTATAGTTTGATGAAGTCACTTCGAATAGATTACGGTTGTGGTGTTCATCCAATTTCACGAAAACTCAAATGCAGAACACGTTTAAGATATGGAAGATGATGTGTAAAATATGCTGTTAATAAATAAATAAATAAAAATAAAATTTGAAATTTATAAAAGTTAATCAACTTTGATGACGTCACTTTATATGGGAGATTGATCGAGTTTTTATCAATTTTGCCAAATTACAAACTCAAAGTTAATTTTAATATGTTCATAATTTTAATTTATTAAATTAGTTTTTGCGGAATTTTTAGAGACTTCACAGTTTTCATGTAGCTACTTTGTTTATTAGGTAGGCGCGGTTTTTATACTATTTTGACAAATTTGAAATATATGGTGAATATTTGAGACTAAAGTTCATATGCAAAATTTCAAGTCATTACATAAGTTTTTGGTGCATTTTCAGAGATTTTACTATTTTGTTTAAGTCACTTTGTATGGGAGGTTGTTAATTCAATTATGTGGAGAATTTTTGAGACCAAAGTTTATGGGTAAATTTTTAACCATGACAATAATTTTTGTGGATTTTTAAATATTTTAAAGCTTTGCTATAGCAACGTTGTATTGGAGGTACGCGTTGTTTTTATCCGATTTTAACAAACTTGAAAAATATGGTGAGTATTTTACTTCAAAGCTTATGTGCACAATACCAAGTAACTGCAAAAAGTTTCAGTTACCAAATTTCAATACGATAGCTTTAAAATTGCTCATTAGGTGATGGTAATCAAGGCTAAATAAACTTCTCAGCGTAACTAACGGTGTGACAAAGATAACGCAGTATGCGTGGAGTAAACAAAATTTATTCCATACTTATTTTTTTTATTTAGTAATTTTTTCTAAATTTGTATACCAAAATGAAAAAGTCATTTATCAACTCTGACCAGAACTGGTATGCTGCATAGGAAAGAAGGCACGTACAAATTAAACGTATGCCGCCTCTGGTAGATGCGAACCAGAAGTGATTCGCTCCAGAGTTCTGCGCACAGAACTGGAGCCCAACTCCGTGAGCTAACCTAAAAGAAATGCTTATTTGGTTGGTTTGGTGTTGCCCTTTTATATTGTGTGGCGTGAAAACCAGTTAGGAATTATACGTTTGTTGCTTGCCGTGTGTGTATGTCTATATTAATTGCTCGACGATGGCGTATTGTGTTTGTTGTCGCTACTCTTTTGTGTAATTTTGTCATAAGTATGTGTGTTTGTGTATATTGTTTAGTGGCTTATGCAGTAGTGCGGTTGTGTGTTGTTGATTTGTTTTATGGTGTCATGAATAGGTATGTAGCGTGTGTCTGTATATATGGTTTAGTGACTGGTGTAGTAGTGGGGTGTAACCCCCCGAAAAGTGAGTGCAACTAAAGTGGGACATGTCCATTTTTAGTGCACTTACCGAGAGTAATCATATGAACTAAATTACAAAATTTTAATCTAATACAACCGAAACTATTGAAACAAAACAAAACAAAACATTTTCATTCGTTTGTGGGCGGTAATCGACCCAGTTGTCAATTTTAATGATTTATCAAAAAGTGGGCGTGGCTATATAGCGATCAAGCCTATTTTTAGTACAGTTGCCGAAAGTAACCATCCAAACTCAATTACCAAATTTTGGACTTATACGGCCAAAACTGCCTGAAATTTAGCTTTTTCACTGATTTGTGGGCCGAAAAGGGGGCAACTAATTTTTAGTACAGTTGCTGAAAGTAACCATACAAACTAAATTACCGAATGTTAGTCTTATATGACCAAAATCTACTGAAATAAAGCATTTTTATTGATTTGGGGGAGAAAAAAGGGCGTGGAAACCCAATTTTATAACAGTTGCCGACAGTAACTGTACAAACTAAATTACTAAATTTTAGTCTTATACGTCCAAAACCGTCCAAAATAAAGCATTTTCATTGATTTGTGGGCGGTAAAAGGGGGCGTCTAAACCCGTTTTTAGTACAGTTTCCGACAGTAACCATACAAACTATATTACTAAATTTTAGTCTTATACGATAAATACCGTGTGAAATATAGCATTTAAATTGATTTGCGGGCGGTAAAAGAGGTGTGGCAAACATTTTTTCCAGTAGTTCAGTAGTTTTGGAGCCTATAGGCTTCACACAGACAGACAGACAGTGTTTTGCTTTTTATATATTAAGATAACAATTAATGATTAATGATAATTATATAGTTATAGTTATAATTAGTGTCCGACCGAAACCGGAATTTTGGCCGAAACCGAAACCGAATATTCGGCCATTTAATAATATTCGGCCGAAACCGAAACCGAAACTGATTATTAATATGAAAATTTAAGTTTTTACAAATGATTGTTTTTATTAAAAGAAAACAAGAGTACTACTAGTACGAAACAAGTATTATTTGAATATTGAAGTTTATAATAATTAATTGAAGTTTACTATAATAATTAATGAGATCATTTTTTATTTTATTTTTTACTACACACTTCCGTATACACTCAAAATACTATGCACCTACAATGTACATTTTTTTAGAACTACAAAACAAAGTATTTCTGTTTTTCTTAAAGGTTTAGTATTATAAAAATAGAAATATGTATTTAATTTTCTTTTCCTTTATTCCACACACACAGAATTCGTTCGGAAGTTTAATTATCAATTTTTGGCTTAAGTACCTATAAAACTTTAATAGCAATTGCAATAGAGATGTTAATATCGAAAATGATAGTATCGAACTCATAAAATTAACCAAAATGTTTTGCGTTAACACGATAAATCAAATTATAGACGAATTCATAATTTTTGTTTTGTACAATGCCTTGTAAATATTTTTATTAAACCAAACTTATATATTTGAAAAAATATATATTTGAATAAATATATAAGTTTGGTATTATATAATAAATAATATAATAAATGATTGATGCAAGAAATTTTGGTATAATTCAAGAATAGCTAACACTCTTTTTTAATATTTTTTTGTTGGATTATACGGATTTTAACCTTCTAAATCCAAATTTCAGGCCGCTGGCAATTGGTTTAGAAGTTATAGGCCTCCAAAGTTGCAATATGGGCTACAAATATTTCTGTTTTTTTTAGTGTTTATAACTTTTTAAGATATACCTATTATTATATTTACAACTAGCTGAACCCGGTGTGCTTCGCTACTCCCCTCGTTATAAAATAAAATTAAAAGTATTTATATATTTTTCACGCCATCGAATTTTCGAAATAAGTCCACCCCAGCGCCACCTACCGTGTCCATTTATACACAAATTATTTTCTTATGATCAAACAAACATACATTCTGAATTTCAGTTAAATTGGTCCATAATTTCAAATTTTCGATATAAGTCCACCCCAGCGCCACCTATCGTCCAAATATAGCCTATGTTACCCACCGTACCAAGATGAACATTACCTGAAAATTTCATCAAAATCGGCCCAGCCGTTTTGGAGTCCATACGTTACATACATACACACATCCTATTTTATATACAATATATAGATTTGTCTGGAAAACTAGTGGTTTCCCTTTTACAAAGCACGACACTAAAAATGTTTATATCTTTCAAAGTTATGCATGGATTTTCATATTTGAATTGGTACCTTGTTGAATAGGTACTTAAATTACCTTTCTTATGATACCCATAGAGTGTAGTTTTGTTGAAAATTTTAGAAAAATAGTAAGATTTGTAGGCTATTTTTTCAACTTTGGAGGCCTATAACTTCTAAATCAATTGCGAGCGGCCTGCAATTTTTCAGATTTGGAGTAAGGAGGCCAAAATCAATTTAATCTGCAAAAAAAAATGCAAAACTATAGTTGTCGCTATTCTTGATATGTTCCGAAATTTTTACCAAAAGCCATATTGAGGCCGAATAGCCGAAACAAGCCGAAACTGCCAAAAAGGGCCGAAACTGGCCGTAACCGAAACCGAATATTCGGTCGGACACTACTTATAATATAAAAATTATGTATTGTAATAATAAATGTAATAATAAATATTATCGGTAGTTTTAGTATTTATAACATCATGTTACAATCTTTGGTTTTTAATTTCCTTTGTATTTTTTGTTGGTTTTTATATATGAAGTTTTGTAAATTGTTTAAGGCCGCTTTACATCATCCTAATGTGTGTTAACACATGTTAAAATTTTCATGTGTGATAGAATGTGAGATGGTGTAAACAACGGAAAACAATGTGTGTTCGAGCCTGTTTTGATTTTTTTGTGCATGTCGTACCACATTTTATTTATTTGGTTTGTTTCTAATTTCATCACACATTCTTTCCCACCAGAGATGCATTTTACCATACACTTACTTGAAATTTATTATTTAAGTGAGACAATTTTAAGCTCTTGATGTATTTTCAAATGGAATAACAGAAGGAAGCAGTTTTACAGCTTATTGAACTTTGTAGAGGCTTTAAAAGCATTAAAAACCGATTCATTACTCAAATTTTTCACGTTTTGAGTATAGTGTAAAGTATAAAAATGAGGTGCGACTCTGTGAGATAGTCTGTTAGCCTGATGAAATTCAATAATACTTTCTATCTCACATGTCGTAACACTAGGCTTGTGCTTAACAATTCCAGAGACGGAACGGACATGGAACGATTCTTTTGAAGAAAGGAACTAGTTCAAGGAAACATGTCCGCGGAACTATCTAGTTCCTTTACTAAGAACTGTATAGACTATTTGGACTGTTTGCTTGTTGAACTACAAAGGGAATTTGAAGCATTTCCGCGGAACTATCTTGTTCCTTTGTTTATTTGAACTGCAGAACTATTTGAAGCATTTATTGGAAGTTTGCTTGTTGAACTGCGGAGCTGTGTGAAGGACTATGTATAATTTCAACACATTGCTCTGATTAGTCTTAAATCAAATTGAACAGAATTTTTCGGTTTTTTATTGTTTTTATTTCAATATTTTTAAATTAAAGAAAACATTTCTTTATTTTATATAAAAAAAGGAACATCGTACAGATGGAATGATTGGAACTATGTCCGAGAGTGAACATAGTTTTATGAACTATGCAGGTCCGGAACGACCCAACTCTACGTAACACACAGTACGACAATGTAAAGCGGCAATGAATTTAGTACTTTATTTTACGCTGTTTTGAAAATTTTATTTTGTTTCATATGTACACAAATGAAAATTTTGATTTTTTTTCATAGATGGAAGTAATGAACACCTTGAGTTTTTTGGCAGTTATTTATTGATTCTTAAGTATAAGAAGTAAATTAAGGTGGCCTCGATAGTCTAGTGGTAGCGCGCTTAACTGTCGCACAGGGGTTCTGGGTTCGAATCCTGGCCGCTATAACCTTTCTTTCCTTATTTCTTATCAAAGAAACTTTAAAACACGTCAATTTACGACGAACAGTCGTAGTTTTTGGTGGTAGGAAAAGTTTGTGGAGAGGAACGCTTAGTAACTTGATTTGACTGAGGGCAAGTATAACGTTAGCATTTTAGTGGCAATAAAATAAAACACGTTGTGTTCTTTAAGCGTATCTTTATTGAATGAATCTTTTTTAAGCTAAGTCTTAAGCTCATGCAATGAGCTACTTAAGCTAATGGAGATTCTAAATAAAAGAGAGGTAGTGAGAGCCACAGACGTAGAGAACCACACGCGCATAAATAAATGCGCTATTTCATAAATATGCAATGCACAGCATTAACTGTGGGAATGGTTATATTGTCTATGTCAGCATTTAGTGTGGGAACGTCTGGGGATATCACTACATCTTCCTTTTTTAGAAAGAATGATCTAACAATGTAATGATCATTCTTAGCAATGTTTTATTCTTTATAACATATAATATATTTTAATTTCTTTAGTGTTTTTTTTTAAACAAAAAATATTATACTTATATAGTGTAAGTACTTTTAATCGTTATTAACCAATATTAATACTTATCAATATAATGTTATATTGTACTTATGTAAAAGTACTTATTGTAGTCTGACGTCAGTTTTTTTTTTTTGTTTAGTTTTAAATTTAATGGTACTCTAACTTTTCTTAAGTCTATCTTTATGTACGATGGTCGTCTTATTGTCATCGTCCGCGATTATTACGTTATTATTTTTTTTCATTTTAATAACTCTAAATGGACCCTTATATATGTTACTAAGTTTATGACCTGCTTCATTTTTTAAGAACACAATGTCTCCTATCGCTATATTTATTTTGTTTGTATTTGTATCATAGTATGTTTTTTGTTTGTTTTTAGATTTTTCAACCATTGATCTAGCTCGTGCTGAAGCATTTTGTAGCTTGAATTTTATTTCTTTGTCATATGCGTCGAGGTTGTATATAGGTTCTGTTTCGTTAGTAAAGTCAAAGTCGTTGGGTATTTTGCCAAAAATAAGTTCGAAGAGACAGTATTTGTGTTCTGTCGAGGGTGTTGTGTTATAACAATATTGAAAATATTTACACCATTCATCCCAATCACTACGCTCAACAGATATATATGATCTTATATATATTCATTAAAGGTTCGGTGACTTCTTTCCACCGTTCCTAATGTTTGGTGGTGATATGGGGTTGAGTAAACATTTTCAATTTTAAGAAGTTTTGCTACTTCTTGGAATATTTTATACTCGGTCCCCATGTTTGTTATAATTTTTTGCATGGGGCCATATGTTAGTATAAAATTGTCAACGATGCCTTTCGCAATTACTTTGGCATGTTTACTTTTTACTGGTATTACTACCAAGTATTTAGTCAAATCACATACTACTGTGATTGCATATTCGTTACTTGATTCTGTTTTAGGAAGTGGGCCAATTATGGTATCAATTATTACCGTGTCGAAAGCCCTTATTGGTGTAGGTGTTATAATCATTTCTTCTTTGGTGTTTTTTATTGCTTTATTTTTACTGCACAATGTGCATTGTTTTATGTAATTTCTAATATGCTGAGTCATATTTCTCCAGACATATTTCTCTTGTATTTTATTTAGCATACGATGTATTCCTGGGTGGCCACCTTTAACAGGATTGTCGTGATATTCTTTAATTATTTTTGTTATTTCATTTTTGTCAGTAACTTTAATTAGTTTTGGTGTTAATATAATTACTAAACCACTTTTTATTTTATTATTGCCCTTTTCTTTGAATTCATTTACCATGGTATACTTAAATAAGTTGTCATTTAAAGACAATTTTAATTTCGTAAGACTTTGATTACCGGCTGCTTTAGAGAGCCTAGAAAATAATTGTCCTAAGTCAATTTTTCCTTGAGAAATCAAGTCACTTCCGTTTATTTCACTTAGTACTTTGCGACCTTTTTTGAAATAAATCGTTTGGTCTTCAAGAACAAGTGCGACTAGTCGTTTGAATTCATATTTATTAAGCGCTTCATATATCTTGGGCATTGCGATCGCATTATTATTTTTACTGACTTTTTCTTTTATTAGTTTTTTATTTTGTTGTATTTTTGTTTGTTGTCATTTCAAAGTCATACTCCTCAAGATCAAGTCTCATTCTAGTTAATTTAGACGATGGGTTCTTTAAAGAAAATAAGTAAGTCAACGGCCGATGATCACTTTTCACCAGAAAATTTTTGCCATATATATATAGCGCTTAAAATACTTTATTGCCCAGTGGATAGCGGTTAGCTCTTGCTCGATTGTGGATTTTTTACCAGATGTGAATGCCTTCGAAGCGTATGAAACGGGTATTTGCAAGCCATTATATTCCTGACTTAAGACTGCTCCACAGGCGTGTTTACTAGCGTCCGTAGTAATACAAAAAGTTTTTTCAAAATTGGGGTACTGTAATATTTTAGGACTCATTAATTGATTTTTTAAATATTGGAATGCATTTTCACATTCTTGAGACCATTCGAACGGAGTGTTCTTTTTACATAACCTTGTTATGTGACGAGATGATTCAGCAAAGTTAGGGATAAACCGTCTGTAGTAGTTACAGAAAGCCACGAAGCGTTTAGCCTCATCACCATTTTTTGGTGTTGGATATTTATAAATGATATTAAATTTGCTGTCATCTGGTAGTATCCCTTTGTCTGTACACTTATGTCCCAGAAATGCTACTCTTCGTGTCCAAAGAATGAACATTTGTCGGGATGTAGTTTAAGATTATATTTTCTACAAACATTGAAGACATCCTCGAGGTTTTCCATCATATGTTTTTCCGAGCAACCGATGACTACTAGATCATCCATATAAAGGAAAGCTTGTTCCGGGGTGAGCCCTGAGAATGCTAGTGTCATCATTCTTTGAAAAGAATTTGGTGCGATTTTTAAACCGTATGGCAATCTTTTGAATCTATATGAACCTTTGTCAGTGGAGAAAGAGGTAACATCTCTAGATTCTTCATCGAGTTCTATTTGATGGAATCCTGATGTTGAATCTAGACACGAGAAATATTTCGCTCGGCCTAACTGGTATAAAATGTCATCTATCCGTGGTAACGGGAACTTGTCGGCAATAAGTTTTTTATTGATTTGCCTGTAGTCAACTAGCAATCTCCACCGTTTGGTATCAGTGTCCGGCAGAGACTTTTTAGGCACTAATAGAATTGGGCTGTTGTAGGGTGATCTTGAGGGTTCGACTATGTCATCTGTTATTAGTTTATCAACCTGTCTGTAAATTTCATTTTTTTGACTATGTGGGAGCCGATAATTTTTTATATACGTAGGTTCATCTGTATTTAGTCTTAATTTTTGTTTATAGAAATTGTTAACCGTTATTTTATCGCTTTCCATAGCAAATATATCTATGTATTTGTGACAAAGCGCCTTTAATTTGTTTTTAACAAATGCAGGTAAATTCTTTGATAGCTTGTCTAACTTTTCTTTAGCGTTTATATCAGTATTATTGAAGTGTATGCATCATAGTCGTGAAGACTCTCTGTTTGTATATTTATATTTTCAATAAAAACATTTTCATTTGTACTATTTATTACTCTTATGTAGGGGTGAGTGTGACTTACTATGGTGTTAGCTACGAATATTCCTTCGCCAATTTTTTGGTTTGGAACTAATACATTTTCCTTAATATTCTGGAGCACAATTTTGCGTACTACTTCAGATCTAGCTGGTAAAGACAAAGAATTAATGGAAGATGTAGTACAAAGCGGAATTTCGATATCTTTTGGAAAATCATTAGGCCTAAGTATCATCCAATCCTGGTCGTATCTATAATCAAGTTGACAATTGTATTTTTTATGAAGTCAAGACCTATTATACCGTTGGAGGGTATCGAGAAATCATTTTCTACGACATGAAATTCATGTTTGATTAAGATATTTTCTACTTTAAGATCAAAAGTAACGGTACCCAGGGTTGTTATAATACCATGTCCTATACCGTTAAGGTTTGTATTTTTATTACTGTCGATATCCAGATTTGAAACACCACTAATTTTTATGAGCGATAGGTCTGCACCTGTATCAACTAAAAGAGTTAATACATTAGAATTAATATTTGTGTAAACTTTGATGAAACTACTTAAATTAAGGTTGATATTGTAAATTTTATTTTGGTCTAAGTACTTGGGGCTTGCCGGTTTTCCGAAGGACCAGCTTCCGTTGCTATCCTTATGTTTCTGTTGTTGAACTGATTATTACGGTTATTACCTCGATAGTTGCCGGTTTGAATGTTATGATTATTACCACGATAGTTATGGTAATAACTTCGGCCTCTTCCTCGGTAGTTTGATCTACCTCGGTTGCCTCTATTGTTATATCCGCGGAAGTTGTTACCTCTAAAATGCAGAATTGAATTCTGACCCAAGATGTTATTGCAACTTCCGACGAATTTAGATACTACTTCATTCATATTACTGAACTCACCAGCTTCCATTATTAGCTTTACTCTATCATTGTTACAGTTTGTGGACATTGCCTTGACAGCTACGTCAGTAGCGTATTTGCTGGCAGTTGATAGTGGTAGCCCATCGGATAGATAAGCAGTTTCTAATGCTTTGGTTAATTCTTCGACCTCCAGCGTGTAAGCATTAGCTGACTTGTTATTTTGTTTAATGTTCAATATTTTTGACATTAAGACCTTTGCCGATTCCCCTTTTACAAAATTTTGTAATTTTTGTATTACTATTTGTAGGGTATTTTCGGTAGTTATTAAGTTTCGAGCCGTACCCTTCAGCTTTGTTTTGACTAAATTTACGGCCACCGTGTCATTCGTTTCTTTAATCGAGAAAGATTGTAAGTTTTCAGGTTTGCCATCAAAATCAGGAATGATTCTTGAGGCTGTGTTGAGGAACTCTACTATTGACTGTGGCATTTCTATTTCTGTAGTTAATTCTGTGTTTCCGTTAAACTCTATATCATCGACTTGTTCTTTGTCTATGTCAAAATCTACTTGAAATTTCTTGTCTACAACCAGTCCCTTAAGGGTTAATAACTGTGCAATTTTGCGTTTATAGTTTTTTAATATATTTGTTGCCTCTCTTTTTTGTTTATTTGCTAAAAATTTTGTTACATCAGCTATAATATTCTTTGCAAGTTCATAGTTTTCAATCAAAAGTTTGAAATGTTTATCAAATGTTTCCTGTGAAACATTGCCTTTCCTATATATACATTTATAAGATCGTGAAAAATTAGCTTTACAAATACATAGTTTTTGAAGTGTGTCTGTCCATACGCCCATTTAAATTTCGGGTAAGCAGTAACTCATTTTACATAATTAAAGCGGAAAACACACGATTTTCTGTTTGTTGTTTTTTTTTTACTTTTTATTTGCTCTTTTTTTTTGTTTTTTTTTTAGATTTTCCAATTCTTATGCAATAGTTGCCACTGATGCGGCCCTATTTAGATATTTTTTGTTCACTATGTTGGTATGCATTTTGTATACTTTTATTACAAAATTTAAACATGCAAATATCGTTATGATTATAAGTAATATTTTAATTTCTTCTAATTGGTTTAAATTTAATTCTACTTTTATATCATTTATAACATTTGCGTTAGGGTTATCAATTTCTTTTGATTCTGAACCACCCATGTTTGTTTTACTAATTTGCTTATAAACAAAAATAAAAAAGAACAAAATCAAAAAAAAATTAAATCAAATTACACAAACCAAATAAGCTTATATTAGCAGGAAGATGACAGCAAAGCGAGTAAACGTCCAACAGCAACATCAGCAAAATTCAGGCATTAACAACACAGGCAGACCGTAATTCCAAAGGCATTAGCACAATATAAGCAGCAACAACACAGGCATAACGGAATAAAATCATATGAAGTTAAATTTCTTGATTACATTTAGTTTTTGCGGTTTTTGTTTTAATTGCACAATGACATGTTTTTTTTTTTTTTTTGTTTTTGCTTTTTTTCACGTGCACGTTTAATTTTGGAGCATGAATACTTTCGAGAGTCCGAAATGAGAATTTTTATTAAATTTATATGTTGTATTGTTTATTTTTCTTTATTTTAATTGATCACAATTGCTCTTACTTGAAGCTTAACTTCACACACATTTGTTTTTTTTTTTCATTTCCCAAAATGTTTTACCAATTGATCACTGTCCTTATCATTTTTAATCAAAAACTATTAACTTTAAATAACTTTAAATAAAGACCGCTGCTGTTTATGCGAGTGCAAGACGAGTCCCAAAATAAAATTTCGAAACGTGGCAGGATCGCCATATAACGTTTACATTTTAGTGGCAATAAAATAAAACACGTTGTGTTCTTTAAGCGTATCTTTATTGAATGAATCTTTTTTAAGCTAAGTCTTAAGCTCATGCAATGAGCTACTTAAGCTAATGGAGATTCTAAATAAAAGAGAGGTAGTGAGAGCCACAGACGTAGAGAGCCACACGCGCATAAATAAATGCGCTATTTCATAAATATGCAATGCACAGCATTAACTGTGGGAATGGTTGTATTGTCTATGTCAGCATTTAGTGTGGGAACGTCTGGGGATATCACTACACAAGGCATAAAACTTGCTTCAGATTTAATATCACATGTTTCTACAGCTTCTGCCACATTAAGAACATCCTACATAAAAGTTTCACTTGATTACCTACTTCTTCCATTCTGTGGTATCACAACGGACCAATAATGGTCTAAGTGGGCTGGTCTTAAGACCTGCCGCCACCTTAACCTAACCTAAGTATAGGAAAATATTTTTTTGTGCATAGAAGTGTAATGTGAAGTGTCAATATGCCATCAAACGTCAAGTTGAAGAAAAGATACCCAAACGGTATACCCAAATCTGATATAAAAAACCAAAAAAATGTTCTACATTAAACAATTTTTAGTTCCGTTTTTCAGAAAACGCGTTTTAAGATTTGGTTAACGATTTTTTTCGAGTTCTTTTATAAAATGTGGGTTCTTTTCGTATGTGCTAACTTTTTTATGCAATTGTTATCGGTCAAGCCGCTTTGGGAACATATTCTACACATCATAAGCTATCGAAAAAGTAAAAAATGAATTGAGTTTTTTAGTCAAGTTTCATGAAACCCTTCACTTAAGGCCCCATTACAGTTTTTCGGACCCATTGAATAAAAATTGTTGTAGTTATAAGGGGCTTGTTCAAGTCTCAATAAATCTTTCAACTATTGTAAAAGTCAAGCGTTCTAGCGATTAGAAATTTGGCATTTGGCGCGCGCAAAATGCAAGAACCCGGAAACATGAATATTTATACTGGGCGAAAGTTATGGAAGAAGAAAGTAAGCAAGATTGGCTCTTATTGCAATCTATTTTACATTAAATGGTAATTTTTATCATATTCATACACAGAAAAATTTAAAAAAATATTCAGTTTTCGTAAATGTTCTCTTTATAAAATTTCGGACAAACTTTCACAACTTTCGAACAACTTTCTTTTCTGCAAAAACCTTTGTTTTCTTAATTATCCATATTTTAATAACATAAAATCTTTCTGAAAGTCTCACGTTCGATCAAAAAAGCAGCGCAAGATATAGATATATGCAATATTTAGGTAAAGTATCAGCTGAGCATTTGCAACAGAGCTGCCAATGAGTAACAGTCTTGCAGTATTGCTGCAATTATGTAGTGTCTCGAAAAAGTCCAAGCACAAACGTCCGAAGAGAAGACAGTGGAAAGTATATATGAAAAACTTTTACTTTATAAACACGTTTTTATCGAAACGTGCTGTTTGAAACAGCATTAGTTGGATGGCACGATCCATTTCCGAGCTGCACTCGTGTGAAGATAAAATCAATCCGTTGAAACTACGAAGTTTTCACATAGACCGCAATTTTTTCTGAATGTTGCGTATTAAATCAAAATTTTTTATAGCATCGAATTTGTGATTTATTTCATTTCTTTCCAATGAAATCAAAATTATAAGCAATATCTTAAAAATAACAAAGTTCTTAAAAGAAATTAAAAAATTTTACTTCGAACAGTTATTATTTTTTTTTTTGAACGAAAAACAATTTCGTAGAAGATTTCCTTAGAAGTAAGTAAGTAAGTAAGTTTATTGAGACTTTTCGGTCAGGATTACATAGCATAACATACAAATTTATAATTAAGATAACTTAGAACTATTAACGTATTATTCTAATATAAATTTATAGAAAAAAGCTTCAAGCTTTCATTACAGAGTGGAATTAGTTATATTTTTCTTTAAAGTATTTAGAGCTTGCTCCCGGCACTTAGCATTACAATGTATTTAATTTTTTATTTTTTTTTATTAAACCTTAAACTAAACAAACATTTTAACACTTTACACAAATATTAACTTAATATAAATAATAAAACAAATTACGGTACCTATCCTCTATGAGTATTCTGTACCGAATTGACATAAAAATTTTGTAAAAGTGGTGCAGCAAAATCTTACTCCAAAGAATAATTTTCATTTATAAAACATATGGGAGAGAGATAATTAATATTAGACCAATTATATAATTTTTGAAGTTCATAAATATCTCTTACCAAATAATTATCATGTAGAGCCAGTTTTTTGATAAATCTATCAAGTAACGTAAAAGCATAATAACAAAAAGGATATATATTTGCTTCTTTGTACACAAAATTATTCGAATATCTTTTTGCATAAGATTCATAGTGTCTATCAATGCACCATCTAAGTATCTTACGCTCAAAGATTTCAATTTCATTAGCAACTGTAGGAGAAAAAGAGAACCAAATTGGATATGCATAAACTAAAACTGGGCGAATACAGACTTTGTAAATAAGAAGCTTTGTTTCCTTCATTAAATATTTACTATTTAAAAGTTTAGCAAACATGCCTTTGATTTTGTAAGCTTTTTTTTAAATGATTCTAGCATGCTCGTTAAATTTAAATAATTTGTTGAAATTGACGCCTAAATATTTCAAGCTATTTTTAAAAGGTATAGATATTCCGTTTAAGGACAAAGATAATCTTTTGCTTTCGGGAACTGATTTTGATACCCCATTTTTCGTAATAACTGTGCACCAGAGAAAGATGTCTTGATACTGAAATTAAAGCTACTGTCGGAGAAACATTATGTGCGTATAGAAAAGAGTCATCTGCATAAAGGATACCTCTTGAACCATTTAATTCATGTGGAAAATCAGGGGCCGAATTGCAGCATCCGTGATCGAGCAAAATTGTACAAGATTGATAGGTACTTGTCTCGTCGTGCCCTTCGTAATATTGCTCGATCACGGATGCTGTAATTCGGCCCCAGATATAAAGATGTTGTATAAATGCGGGGCAAGAATAGACCCTTGGGGCACACCACTTTTAATAGAACCTAAATCAGAAAGATAATTTTTAATTTGAACGCAAAATTTACGATTACTAGTACAATTTTTATTTCTAAGATTACATATAACATCATTTTTAAATTTCAAGAGGGCGTGTACTGTAGAATGTCCATTTTTTAAACCAAACTGATAATTGGGAATATAATCAACATTGACATTGAAGTTCATTTTGGATTTTATGACTTTTTCAAAAAGCTTTCCGAGATTTGATAGCAAGGATATTGGTCTAAAATTGTCTGTGTCATAAGACACTGACTTTTTTTTATTGGTAAAATTTTTGCAACTTTCCAATTCAGTGGAAAGTAACCATTATTTATACAATTGTTAAAAATTATAGTTAAAAACTTAATGGCTAAAGAGGATAACTTCTTTATTAAAAAATTTTAAATTTTGTCAAGTCCGTATGATTTTTTAGAGTTTAAATTTTTAATAAAAAAGGTAAGATCTTCGATGTTAATAAAATGGGAAGAAGCATTGTTATTTAACGAAGAAAAGTTGGTATTAAAATTAAATATGGAATCTGCGTAACTTGATAAAGTTGACGCTATAGTATATTTTATATCAGAAACATTAGATGTTGAGGGAATTGTTTCTTGATAAATTGAATTAAAATGATTTAGCAATTTATTAGCAATTTCAACTTCGTCTGTTATTACTGCACTATCAACAGTTATTTTGTCACAAAAAGCATTTGGTTTTTTCTTCAAAAAACCATATATTTGTTTAAAAGCGGACGGACCTGGTTTAATTTTTTCAATTTTTTCATTGAAGATTTTTGCTTGCTCAAGTTCAACTTGGTCTTTAATAATAATTTTAAGCAATTGTATTTGTTTTGAGAGTAATTTATATTCAGGAGTTTCTCTATTGTAATTATTATGATACAAGCTTTTAAGTTCTTTTTGCCAGGAGTGATTGATATCAAAAAGATTTTGAATTTAATCTGATATTAAAAACCGCTTACTTTTGATATTAATTATTTTAACGTGTAACCCTGTTAGATTTCCTTAGAAGATCTCGAGCCTTAACCGTAAAACAAGTGTAACCAACACGAAATCCGAAATTCACTTTTTAATGACAAATGATAGTACTATAACAAACCCATCTACTCCCAAAATTTCAGATCTCTAAGTTAAACCGTTTTTGTTATTTATACCCATCACAAAAATCGAGTTTACATGTACTGCTTATGCAGACAAAACTAGAAAATCGCTTCTCCTGTAAAATTTGGTTTTTGTTGGTTACAATTTTTGTGCGGTTATGGATCGATATCATTAGGTGTCCGCTTCCGTACTAACTTTAAGTAATTGTAATAAATTAGAAAGTGAAATTTTGCATGTTATTCTTCTCTCTCGAGCTATAAAAATTTGTAAAATAACGCTTTCAAGCAACTTCAAGCTATCTACAGACCTATTATGTTTTCAATTTAGTGAAATTTTTTAAGTACAACCAACTTTGTTATTTTTAAAGATATGTTTATAGTTTTGATGTCATTGAAAAGAAAATTAAATAAATCACAAATTTGACACTGTAAAAAATGTAGATTTATTACGCAAAATTCAGAGAAAATTGCGATCAATGTGAAAACTTAGTAATTTCAACGAATAGATTTCATCTCCACACGAGCGCAGCTAGGGAATGGATACGTCAGGTGGATTCGTTGGTAAACCGTTAGATGGTCTTTCAAATGAGTTATTAAAATAAGTTTTTCGTAACTTAGTTTTTCTGCTAGAAACAATAGTATGAATCAAAGCCATGAAATACTAAGCCCGTAACTCCTATGGGTGTAAAAATAGACCCCACCCATACGATTTTTTGCTTAACTCGACCTCCTTTTTCACCTCCGTAAATATTCATACTAGTGGCGGCCGTGGCCTAGTGATAGAGTGCGTGGCCCCTAAGATAAAGAAACGCGGTAGCCCGGGTTCAATTCCAGTTCAGACAGAAAGTTTTTTCATTTAATTAATTTTTCTGTAAGGTCGTCACCTCTCTGCAGACAATGGCAAACCTCAGAAAGTAAAAATTGCCATGTAAAGTTTCTTGAGAACATAAGCCGTTCAGAGTCGGCATAAAACACGTATGTCCAGTTCTCGGTCATTTTGTGATCAAACATTTGATAGTACGCACAACACAGATGATCAATAGAAGCTAGGTCAAAGTCCTTCCAAGGGCTGAAATGGAAAGTTTATTTTTATTTTTTAAATATTCATACTCAAACACTTGACACCCTGTATATATTAGGGTGGTTTTTCACGATGGGGGTATTGAAAAGTTATAAGTTATTGTTATTAAAGATTTCTGAAAGTTTCAGCTCAATCGAATATCATCTTCAGTTACCGCTTTTAATTTTAAGTTTTTAAATTTTCTAAAACATTTGGGCCTATTCTGCGGAATCTTTTACAAACAAATTCTGTTATTTTGTTTTGATTTCCTATACAAATTTTTGAGCTGTCAAAAAATCTGTTGAGATCAAAATTCGTATTTTGCATGACAATCTTTTATGAAATCTGTTATAAATAACAAAAGATTTTTCGAACTGTCAAAAAATCTTGTACAAACTCTAGAATTGGTATTCTATATGACAAAATCTATTATGTAATCTGTTATAAAACACAACAAAATAACAGATACATTTTTCTGCCTTTTATCAGAATATAAATTTTGTTCTGTGAGTTTAAAGTCCCGAGGAAGCAAAAAATTATATTCTATTCAAAAAATATAAAGCAATTCAAAGCAAAGGCATGTAAGGATGCAACCAAATTTTGATGATGTGTGATGAACTGAGTCTGCCTGACTGGCTTGTACCAAGTTGCTTTTGGTCATCGTTATGAAGCTGGTCGATATCAAGGAAGATAAATCTGTTTGACTTTGCAATGTTTGCAAAAAGCAAGTGTGCTACACGCAGCGTTGCCAGAAGTGTTTTTAAAAAACTGTAAATACCAAAAAAAAACCTGTATTATCAACAAAAAACTGTGACCCTAAAAAACGAAGCAACTTTAATTTAAATTAGTTTTATGATCTATGAAATTATTACATGAATTAAAGTGTGAGCTTTAGATCAAGTAAGTTTTTAAAGAAGGCAACAAGAACTCTGTATAGAGTCAATCACTTAGCTGACGAGACAGTCTGTTTCGGAAATCGCTACATTTTCCTCTTCAGTAGTCTTTGAGTGATTAAGCTGTGATCAAATCACTGTTTAAACTAGTATATGAGTGCGCAGATTTTGGAATTCATTCTTTTGAATTGTATGGCTGCTAATTATATGACATTTCAAAGCAGTAGACTATTTATAGATCGCCGCCATCAACTCTATCAAAGGTGCCATCTGTTCTAGTTGCTTCTTTATTTATTTTAATATTCATTGGTGTTCAATAATTTGTCGAAATGCACCATAGAAATGAAACGAGTTTTTGCTTCGCCAGAAACTAGTGTTCTAACTGAAACTTTATTGGTCTTTAATTTTATTAGTAATTTTTTTTTGTTTTTAATTTATTATACAAAAACATAAGCAATAACAGTGTAAAAACATCTTTTTATAGAAATGGTATTCATCTAAGCGAGCAAATTTCCCATTTATGCAATTTTAAGCGCCAGCTTTCATGAACGCACCTTCTCTTTTTTGGTTAATTTTTGGACAAACAGTTAATGAACATTGGAAAAAAAGGTCAGTATTAAAAAAATAAAAATAAATAAAAAGCGAAAAAGGGAAATTAATAAAATTATTTAAAAGAAAAACTTAAAGGATTGTTTTTCAAGATAGCTTAAATCACAGAAGAAGAAAAAAGAGCTAACATCGGATTTGCACAATTAACAGTGCAAGTTTTTTTGACGATTTGGTCGCGCATACTTATTAGGCTTGAGCAAAAGGTTTTCCATACGATTTTTGATAACTCATTTGCGAAGGTGGAAAATGCATAGTTTGCATAGTATACGTGGGTTAAGATGAATACCCTTAATAAGTACTTGCACTTTTGAATAGCATTTAATCACATTTTTTTTAATTTGATTTCATTAATTTTTGTAAATTGACCGTAATTTCTTTGTACATTTTGGTTCATTTATCAAATTAAATACAATTTTATGTATTTCTTAGGAGATTTGTTGCATTTGGAATTTGTAACTTATTTCTAAGTTTTGTTTTATGTACATTATATACGGAAAATGTTCTTTCTACGTTTGCAACGGCTGCTGGAAAGTATAGATTAGTAGTAAGCATTTTTCTTAAAAGCGGAAACTATGGATGCTTCTTATTTTAAAAATAGATTCCCAAAAAATTTGATTTTACTCGTAAATTTAAATCGCTAAAATTACTTCGACACGATTCGCGCCATTCATCAATGCTTATAACATCTGTCAAATGTCAATTCAATTGCAATATATGTAAATGATTGATAAGTATATAAAACTTTAGTTGGAGACAGCAGTTCCACATCTTTTAATAATTCATTTTAACACTCATTGCATTTCAACACATGGCTCAACATAAAATTTTAGGCAATGTTTTCTGAAGTAGATTTCCTCCGATTTTATTAATTTATGATTTGACGTCAATGCTATAGATAAATAGGGCTGATATCATAAGATGTCATAGGATGCCATACGTCCCGGTTTCCCGGACATGTCCCGGATTTGAGATTGGTGACCCTGTGTCCCGGTGCACAGTTAAAAATGTCCCGGTTAAAAATATTGAAGAAAAAATTAAAAGTGTATCAGTAAAAACCGAACAAATTTTTTGTAAATGCGTGCAAATGAATGAAAATGGAATTATTTTTTTTACAAAATTCTGAATTCCAAGAGCAAAAATAAACTTGTTTAAGTTAGTACAATTTTTATTCGCTATTCCAGGGCACAAGGGAAATGAAGCGAGTATTTTCACTGGTCTTCTCGCAATTTAATAAGGAAGGAAACTATCTTAACATAACCACCTTGGAAAGCATTATGCAGTTTTAAATATTCTATGACGTGCACAGAATTTTATAAAAATATTAAAACTCAAAAGCATGTTCTTGATGAATCATAATCAATGATTTTGAATAAGTCTTAATATTTTTTTTACCTCATTGACTGCATTTATGTTTCTTTTTTTTTTTTTTTTTGTTATAAGATTTATAAATTATGTATGTATTACATACAATGTGTACCTGTGAATTATTTTGATTTGTTTTTTTAATAAACGGCAATTTATAATATTAAAATTGCGTATTTGTGTTTCTGTTTAATATAAAAAAAATGTGCAAAGTTGTCCCGGTCAAGTGATGTAGACTTATTTCAGTCCTAATATATCACTACCTAAATAAACATCTTTCAGAGGTTTAAGGATTTATCAAAAACTAAAAAACAAAAAATATTTTAATTACTTTTTTTAAATCTGTAAGCATGTTTAAAATACTGTAACTAATAGTTAAAACTGTGAGTATGGCAACGCTGGATGCACGAGATGAATAGACAGGATATAGTGAACGTTGGTATTATACATATTCATGGGCAAAACTGCTACTTTGCAGTCACTGCTACTCACTGTGATTGCTACTTTAGAATCACAGTGAAAAATACCTGAGATTGCTACGTTGGTATATTAAAGGGGATGATTCTTCTGCAGTTTCCATATAATTTAGATCTTGGCCAAAACTAAATTAATTGTCGAATACTAGAAAGCATTAATCTTTATTTGCACGCCGGACAACAAAATGAAGAACGTGGTATTACACTAGGGCTATAAACTAATTTCTATAAATTAGAAACCCTAAATCCCGGGATTTTATTCACAAGATATTATAAAAGTTTTCAGCAACTACAAATGCAACTGAAATGTTGCAGTTATTTTATGGTTTTTTATGTTATCGAAATCACCCTGTTCTTTTTTTATCTCTCTATACCAGTGATCCCCATTTTATAGTTCGCGCATGGTGTAAGGAAACCAGGTGTTAGTGAGTTTTTGACAACACCGTGAATTTCTTTACTTCTGTCAAGAAATTGTGAGCGAAAGAGCGGAACTGTTGATAGTTCTCAAATTGTGTTATTTGTTTGAGTTGCTAGATGATGTGCTATAGTTTTTATTGTGCGATTTAAGTATAAATAAATATTTAATGCAATTAATTGTGCCGTGTTGTGTTGACAAAAAGTTATTCCAGTTGTCTTCGCCGATTTGCCAAGTTTGTCATTGAATGCTTTGGCCATTTTATCAGAAACATGCGCTGGAAGGTGCCGCCGATATGAAACTTTGGCCAGCATGCAAATTGTCTTGCATTCACATCGTCTGCTTCAAGAACATATCGAAGAACATATTCTCACTTTAATCTCACTAAGAATCTTATAAACTTGCTGAAAGACACGAATTTAACAAAATTTGTTTTCATTGCAATTCACTATCAGCTGTTTTTGAAAATAGCGAGGAAACATTATTTTATCATTTTGAGAGAGAAGTGTCAAATTCACTTACACCTCTATTTCTTACACCATGAGTTCGCGAGCTCGAGTTCGAATTAGAACATTACACCGACACGATCACACGTACGAAGTTCTCTCATTTAGTTGGCGCTGAGACTTCAAACGAATAGGTTCACGCCGCTTGATCAGCTTATCCACAAAAATTAAATGTTTGTGGAAAACGAATAACGTAGTGCGTTAGTTCTTAAACTAGAGAAAAAATACCTTGAAAAATTTATTCATTACTTATTGGAATGTAAAAATTCACAAAATGATACAAATTAAAATAAGGCTTCCCATTTTTGTTTCTTTGTAATAATAAACTACTAAAAATAGATTTTTTTATAATAATTGATACTAAATTTAGAGAGTGCAATATAAAAATAAACTCACTGGAAGAACAAGTAAAGAGCACTTACTTACTGTTTAATGTGATCAACTCACTCAACAGCTTAGTGAAAGCAGTAACTCCGTCAACAACAACATCAACAACAACACCAACAACAGCAACAGTAGTAATAACAGCACGGTTGACTATTCTTCTGATGCTATTCTCTTCGGACTACCTTTGTTTGAAGAAAAAAATCTTAAGAGCACTTTTAATTCAATCTATCGCTCCATCGATTTTCACTTGCCACCTGTAAGAGACATTTTTTGCATAAAGCCGAAATCTTCATACGCCTGCGGTGTGGTTATTGTTAAATTCTATGCACCATACGACAGAAATAGAGTGTTGAAGGCTTTTGGATATTACAGACGGCAAGCAAAGAAAGCAATTAATTTAAGAGGCGCTGGCATCGACTCCGACAACAATGTATATTTGCATGACAGCATATCAGCTGATACGCGAAGAGTTCTGCAGGCAGCTATCATATGCAAACGGAAAAAAGCATATTTAATATATTTACTCTACGAGGCTCTGTTTACATTAGAATGCGGAAGAGCGGAGAGGGAATACGTGTTAACAGCATCGAAGAAATGCAAAATGCTATCTGCACTGCGGACGTTGTACGTGAGGATGAAGATATTTCTTTAAGATATTTCAAATATTTATTTTCTTATTTTCTATGATCTGTTCATGCTTCTTCTTCTCTTTTTCTATATACTTCTTCACTTTCTTTTATGCCTGTGGTTGTGTTTGTAACATAATTTTCTATGGGTTCTACTAATAATGAAATCCAAAAAATTCTGATCGGCGTTCTGTGCAGGCAACACTCTGGTCTGAACACTGTCCACTTTGATGCGAGAAGCCTTAACGATGTTGTTTGGATATAATATATATCTTACGTTTTGTGCATTTATTGTTTAATAAATTAATAGTACACATAAGCACTTATTTATATTTCCATATCTTTATACTTAAGCCATTAGTCCAAACAAAGGAAAATGCAAACATAACAAACAATAAAGGCAATGCATCCAAAACTGCATCGTTAGCAGAACAAACTTTACGCTAAAACCAAGGCCAGTGCAATGTGCCTAAAAACGCTTACACTGCATAATATTTCGACAATGAACTTACTAGCATTCAAGGCTAAGTAACAATTCATTGAATTTAGGTTGTCAGCATTTTGCGTTTATGTTGTTTATATTTGTATTTTCCAAAAATGAAATTTTAGCTATAAATAGTTTACAAACTCAATAAACTTCTGAGTACAATTATCAATATTGAAACTACACGTTGTGTTATCATTAACTCCAAATCCCAGTATAATTGGTTAATGCAGCAAATATACATTGAATAGAACACGGCTCAAGTGCCTGGTCTAAAATATAAAATATAGTATAAAAGCATACTGTACATTTTGGTGACCCCGACGTGATCAGCAGGAACGGATAATTGGTTAAAGTGCCAAGTATCCACTGATCACTTAATCATCTTGTCAAGGCAGCAAACAGCTACCAATTAACATCCTGGTGCAAGTACCAAGAGTCAAAGCAATAATCAAGTCCACAACAGAAGACTTCAAACGTGATATCCTGGTTTATGTACCAAACGTTTATCAACTCATCAAACGTGTCCTGTAACCAGCATACGACAACAAACAGACGTCATCAGACGCATCTACATAAACAACTCATCAAACGTGTCCTGTAACCAGCAGACGACAGCAAACAGACGTCATCAGACGCATCTACATATACAACAAATCAAACGTGTCCTGTAACCAGCAGACGACAGCAAACAGACGTCATCAGACGCATCTACATATACAACAAATTTCAGCAATTCAGAGTTTTGGACACAGAGTCTACATAATATTCATAACAGTCAACAACAAAAATACGTCATCACCATGAGCATTGATGAACTCGCACTGAAACAAGATGAGCTTGCAGTGGCTATACAAAAAACCATAGCCTACTATATGAAGGCGCCACATGATCGCCGAACATCAGAGTTCATAGCAACAAAGGCTAGGGAGCTGGACGAATTTTGGGTACAGTTCGAAAAACTCGACAACGCCATCCGCGACCAGCATGGTAAGGAAGTCACTCACCCGTATTTTAAGAAGGATATTCACAGCACCATTCGCTTGAAATACCGAGAAGCACGAGACGAGATGGACAATGCAGCGCAGGCCATCAAACTTGTTCAGGCCACATCAACATTAAGGGGTTGAGCAGAGTGCACTAACACAGCACGGTCGCCGCAGCCAGCTACTCGACAAATCGAAACAAACACCATGGTGACAGCCACCAGAAGTCCATCAAGTCAGCTAGTCTCACTGAAAGACAAACAAAAAAGGTCAATCGATACAGCTAGCAGATTGCTAAGACAAGTGCTTAATATTTCGACACAACAAACTGCGCAATATTATGCAATGCAGGCGAAGACGGATCAAAAAATCTGGTTAGCTGATGAACCTAGCGCATACGACTACGAGTATTTTGCCCAGATCGAACAAACAATCACTGCGCAGATTTTGCAGCTTCACTACTTGGCCCAAGAATCAGCGTCATCAATTATTCAAGCCTCTCCCATAGCAGTCAACAGGCAAACAACAAACATGATGACATCAGGATTAAAACTGCCTAAGGTAGAACTTCCAAATTCGATGGCAGCTATCACAAGTGGAGACAGTTTCACGAACTATTTATGGAACTAGTCGACAAACAACCAATTCCAGCTTGTCAAAAGATGTGGTTTTTGAAGTCGAGCCTATCTGGTCAGGCGGAAGGACTAATTCGTCATTTCACAGCATCAGCAATCGATTACGAGGCAGCTTGGGCGGTGGTCAAAGATCGATACGAGAATCCTTGACTGTTGGTAAACGCAACATTAAGCAGACTACTCCCAGCCAACAATCATCAATGATCATGCATCAGCGATCAAACTACTCCACGACCCACCAAAGAGTGCATTATGACTCTTCAAGGTCTAGGAGTGAGCACCAACAGCTGGGACCCCATTCTATTGTACATCCTAATCCAAAACCTACACAAAACCACGCACGCATTATGGGAGCAATCCTTAACCCAACCGAAGGCAATAACATCTCTGAAAGAATTCCTGAATTTCCTTGAACTTAGGTTCCAATCATTGGAAGCATTAGGAGAAAGATCTAAAAAGGATACGGCAGAACAAGGGCGACGAAAGGCCTATCAGGCGTTAAGTGTCTCAGTGGTGAAAGGTTCAACTTGCATAACATGCAACTAAAATCACGAGCTGTTCCAGTGTCAAGACTATATC
The DNA here is from genome assembly GCA_963920525.1 of Dichetophora obliterata. Lineage (NCBI taxonomy): Eukaryota > Metazoa > Arthropoda > Insecta > Diptera > Sciomyzidae > Dichetophora > Dichetophora obliterata. Next base: position 139,899,131 of record OY986439.1, read on the forward strand.
AAGATGACACCAAGCCAGTGGTTAAATGCAGTCCAAAAAGCAAAATACTGTGTAAATTGCCTGAAAAGTGGACACAATGACAAATCTTGCATATCAGGCACCTGCACAAAATGCCATAAGAAACACAATACATTGCTTCATTTGGGAGGTGCACAAGGCTCGCAGACAGTAATTAGGGTCAACCAATTGCAGTCTTTTGAGACAACGAAAAACTCTCCGGTATCACTTACAGCTGTTGAAGACCGGCAAATACAATCAACAATAGTATTGCTCAGCACGATTTCTGTGACCATAATTGATAAGTGGGGACATCAAATTAGAAAAGCCAAGCACTATTAGACAACGGTTCACAAGCTAACTTCATAACAAGGCGGCTTGCGAACAAAATCGGTGTAAAAAGGAATCAGTGCACCATTGGGATAGAAGGCATAGGTCAAACACAGAGCCGTACCGCTGAAAGGGTCAACTTGCAGCTACAATCAAGGACGACCGGCTTCACCAAGAGAATTGAAGCTCACATTCTAACAGAGATTGTTTCCAAGCAACCATCAAGTAGCATCAATATATATGCGATTGGAAAATTCCTAGCAACCTCCAATTAGCCGACCCCAATTTCTATGAATCCAGAGGCATCGATTTACTCCTTGGAACAGGGATCTTTTATTCAACACTATGCGTTGGGCAAATACCACTAGGAGAAGGACGACCTGTGCTTCAAAATACTCTTTTCGGCTGGATAGTTGGTGGTAAATACATCAAACAAGATTAAACCAGCACAGTTATTACTTGTGGCATCTGCACCGAGGCAATGGAAAAATGCTGGCGGCTGGAAGAATGCGACTCAAATATGGGCAACTTAACTGCAGCCGAACGACGATGTGAACAGGATTTTCTTCGAAACACTCACCAAAAAACCGATGGTCGATTTATAGTGAAGTTACCATTTCAACACGACCCAAATCAACTTAATGAATCCAAGGACATAGCCTTACAGCGTTTCACTGCCATTGAACGCAAATTATTGAAAAATCCTGAGCTCAAGACTCAGTATGTAGCCTTTAAGCGAGAGTATAGAAAGCTCGGTCATATGAAGGAAATAGCGATAGATAGCATCGAAGGTCCACATTACTTCCTACCACATCATGCTGTTCTCAAGCTGGAAAACTCAACAACTAAACTTAGAGTTGTATTCGATGCATCAACAAAAACATCAACCAATTTATCATTAAACGAAATACTGGCCACAGGGCCAGCCATACAAGAAGACGTGGTCACAACGCTTTTACGCTTTCGGCTCCCTAGGTTTGCTTTTACAGCCGATATCGAAAAAATTTACCGACAAATATGAGTGGACAATGACCACCAAAAATATCAACTTATTTGGTGGAGAGAGGACCCATCAAATCCACTAAAGTGCTATAAGCTCACCACGATAACCTATGGCACAACCTCTGCACCATACTTGGCTATGCGCACCTTGTAAGCGCTTGCTGAAAAACAAGCTCAAATGTATCCATTGGTAGCAGAAGTAGTAAAAACTAATTTTTATGTAGATGATGTGTTAAGTGGTTCTGACAAAATCACTACTACACTTGAAATGCAACGGTAACTACGCCTTATGTTGGGCTCCGCAGGATTCAATCTACGAAAGTGGTGTGCAAATCACCCAAAATTACTACAAGATATCGCACCCACGAATCAAGAAGTTGCACTCGACTTTAACAATTCTCTCAATGAGAGCATCAAAACAATGGGGATCACGTGGAATCCTAAAAATGATAATTTCAAGCTGAAAATCCTGGAAACCAACACTGATCATAGGATAACAAAACGCACAGCCTTGACAGATATATCTCGTATTTTTGATCCCCTAGGCTTCATTGCTCCAGTAACAACCAACGCAAAAATATTTCTACAGCAGTTGTGGAGACTGAAGGTGGACTGGGATGCCACACTCCCACAAGATCTTCACACTACCTGGCTAAGATTCAAAACAGATTTCAAATTATTGCAAAGCATCAGCATCTCACGTCATATCTTTGGCCATAAGGAAGCGAACAATCTTGAAATACATATTTTACGGAGCTGTAGCATACATGAAGACAACACATACTCACAACTCTACAGTCGTACGTTTTATATGTGCAAAATCAAGAGTAGCGCCAACAAAGCAAGTAACATTACCACGATTGGAACTATGTGCAGCCAAGTTAGCCGTAGAACTTATGCGGAAACTTCAAGAAGCCAACATCATCAAGGAATCGATTGTTCACTTATGGTCCGACTCTACTGCAGTGTTAAGGTCTCTATCCAGCTCTCACGTAATTACTCAAGAAAAAAGTTACTTAAGTTTCTTGAGTGTAAAAAAGTAGTAGACAAGTAATTTTGACGGCGAGAGTTTTGACAGTTCCAGCATTGTATCACTTTGTATTGAAAATTTAGGCTGATTTGTTTTCATCAAACATTGAAATAAATTTGTTGCAATAAATATTGAAATAATTCATTAAATGAGTAATGGCTGAATTGCAAAGGTAAGTAATAGAGAAAAGCGTTTGTTTACATTTTATTACATTTTGTTTACATGTTGGCAGACCGCTTCTTCCGGACAGCTTTCGACCGCTTCTCGGAAGACATCTGCCCCTCAAAATTGACTGCTTCTTCTTCTCCCTCCGTAGAAATGTTCATGTGCATGTCTAAAATATTCTTTTATTAATTTTAAATCAATTAATCAATGATATCAATAAAATTATTTACCTTTGAATGTTGGTTGCCAAAATTTTACTTGAAGTAATAATATAACTTGCATATATTTCTTGACATTCACAGTGTTACCGTTGTCACTTTTCAATGAAAAAAAAGTAGTAAAAACAGAAAATTTTTCTTACGAGCTGGATTCTCTTTCAAGTAATTTTGACAAGGAAAAATTACTTTTCGATTACTTTTCAGATTTATGTATGAAAATAAGCTTTACTTGAGAGCTGGAAACAGGCCTTTAGGATGGATAAACGCAGATTCATCCAATTATCATACTTTTGTCGCCAACAGGATTTCAACCATTCAGCAGCATACATCTCCACAACAATGGCGACACGTGCAATTTGAAGACAATCCTGCTGATCTTATATCAAGAGGACTGACACCAAGCAAACTTATTAACAATAATCTCTGGTTGAATGGACCTCTATTTTTACATAGATCGATAACAAGTTGGCCTCTCCAACCACCACGAGGAGAATGCCCGTTACAGCGCAGGATGAAGGTAGTGGCTGCCACAACTGCAACAGCTAAAAACCGCACAAGAAACTGGCTTGAAGAAGTCAATCACAAAAATTCCTTCCGGCACTTGCAAAGGGTATTGTCATATGTTCTACGTTTCATCAATCATACTCGACACCAGTCGCCCAAGGCAGCAACGACATTATTATCTGCAAATGAAGTGGAAGAAGCGCTGCTACTTATTGTAAAGATTATGCAACAGGAAGAGTTTGACAATGATATTTATTAGTCAATTAACTTGCTATTCTACTGTGAGCAATAACAATTCAATCAACACTCTAACACCTTTCCTAGATGATAAAGGCATTTTAAGAGTGGGAGGACGTTTGGAGTCATCAAACTTAAGTTATGATGCTAGACACCCGATGCTATTACCATACAACAACATAGTTACAAAACTTTTACTAAACGATCTGCACAAGGAACACCTTCATGCTGGTCCTCAAACACTTATGTCTATCATAAGACAAATATTTTGGCCTCTAAAACTAAAAACCTTAGCTCGCTCCGTCACTCAAAACTGTGTTCAATGCACTAGAGCCAAACCTAATTATTACAACAATTGATGGGTAATCTACCCGCCGACAGAGTACAACCTGCAAGACCATTCGTCACCTCTGGAGTAGATTTCTTTGGTCCAATTTGGACTCACTTCAAAATTCGAGGTAAACCACCGCTAAAAGCATATGTAGCCGTATTTTGTTGTTTCGCTACAAAGGCGGTTCATTTGGAGTTGGTTAGCGACCTAACAACTGAGGCCTTCATTGGAGCGCTCAGACGTTTTATGGCTCGTCGTGGACACTGCAAGACACTATACTGCGACAACGCTACAAACTTCGTTGGAGCCAGGAACCAATTGCAAGAATTACGATCGATAATTCACGATGACAATTTCCAACAACAAATATCAAATGAATGCAATACTAAAGGAATCAATTTCTCATTCATCCCACCACGTGCAACACACTTCGGTGGACTTTGGGAAGCAGCAGTAAAATCAGCCAAAGGCTTACTACAAAAAACCTTGGCATCCGCGTCACTAACCTATGAAGAAATGGGAACCGTTTTGGCTGAAGCAGAGGCCATAATGAATTCAAGACCAATCACACCAATGTCATTAAATCCTAATGACTTCCAAGCACTCACCCCGGGGCACTTTCTCATAGGAGAGCCGTTGACGTCGACAATCGATCCTAATGCTCAACCAAACAACGTCAAAAATCCCACCAGATGGAAACTGGTCATGCAACTCAAGACAGTATTTTTGAGGAGATGGTCCAATGAGTATACAGCCTACAACATCGATACAAATGGCACCATGAATCCAGACACATCAAACCAGGCATAATGGTCATAATCAAGGATGACAACCTACCCTCCATGAAATGGCCTCTTGGTCGAATCACGAAGCTGATACGAGATTACGACGGTCTTGTTCGAGTCGCCGACGTGCGCACAGCAATCGGAGTATCACGAAGAGCTATACACAAGCTAGCACCACTTCCAGTCGATGAAGAAAATATGGACGTCAACGAGGATGCATCGACCTCTTCGAGAACAACGCCGCACTCCACCACAATTACTGAGCCTCATAACAAACCTGAAGTACCATGAAAAAGGATGCGACTGCCACAATTGGCGGTCAGCAACATAGTACTAATAGCTCTTGTACTACTGCCATTAATACTAGGTAGTCCGATTGAGGTCACACAATTTAATAAAAAATCCGGTATACATATCGAAGCCATAGGAAACATAAAATTAGTAACAAAGGAGTGAAATTTAATTGCTTTCTATGATATGGCACCATTTCGAGCTTAATTAGAGAGCCTGACAAACGGAACAAGTTTCCTTAGTCAATTATGCGATCAAGTTCATCAAAGATCTACCTGCACGATCCTGGTCGACCAATTCATGCGAGCACAAGAGGAAGTTAAGCAAGACAATAGTCTTCTCTATTCAAAAAAAAGACCCGCAAGAGGCGCGGTAGATTTAATTGGCAATATTGGTCATTCTTTGTTTGGAATTCTAGAATCTGAGTATGCCGCAAAGAAGTCTCAGACCATTGACAAAGTGCATTCTAACGAGGAACATGTAAGGAGTTTGCTGAAGACACAAACGTCGATAATGAATTCAACGATAAACATAATGAAGCAGCATCAAAACGGGACTAAGATCAGATTAGGAATGATCGAGCATCAAATTGAAGAATCGCAATTCGAATCAATATTACATCAGAAGAAGCAGTTCAAGATAAAACATTTAGACTGTTATTATCATTAGCAGTACAAATGACATTAACACTATCAAATTTACAAGGAATTCAATCATCATTGTTGGATATTTGAATTGACACTCATCATGGGAGAATTCATCCAATGCTAATAAGCCCCCAACAATGTCGACAGGAAATAATGCGCATGAAGAATCACCTTCCATCCCAATTTCAGTTACCTGTGGAGTATGACGAGCTCTTGTCCTGCTACAAGCTAATGAGGGTAAAAGGAGGCGTCTCCGCCGATTATGTGATATTTGACATCAAAATACCATTGGTCAGTCAAGAATTATTTGAGGTTTTTAATGTGATACCTATTCCGGTCTTGTTCAACAATACAATGGTAACCATATCAACAACTTCTCTCATGGCAGTTAACCTACATCGTGACCGATATTTTTCTACATCCCCCACGGTACTCAACCAATGTTTCAAGCCAAAGAAGACACATTTTGATGTGATAACATTCATTCAATTTATAACAAAGGAGCTGGCGAACAGCCATGTGAAATCAAATTACTGCATAACGAGACCATTACTATCTGCGAATTCATAAAAACCAACTCCAAGGAAATCTGGATTCAAATGGAACACGCAAACCAATGGATCTTTGCCGTATCATCAACACGAATGTCCGCTGTGTGCAATAACGATGTATTTCAACTAGTTCTAACTGGATCTGGTCGGCTTAGCCTTCAAGCAGACTGCACATTGAAAAATGATTATATAACTATACAAGGACACTTCATCGTCACCACTTCCACGCATTCGTCATACACAAAATTAGGCATTATGACAGAGCTGGACGCTCCTAACATTATGGAACCATTCCTCTTGAACACCAAAGAAGTAGCAGCGGAAGATCAGCTTAGCCAATTGACAGCACTTCAGCATGAAATCGCAAATCTACGCATCGACGATCTCAGCAATGTTCGACCACATGATATTCATCAATACATCGTAAGCTATTCATGTGTCGTCATCATCATTTGCATCGCAATGTGGTATGTGTGGAAACGAATGAAAACACTCCACAGCAAGGATCGATTTTCACCACAACCAGCACCAAGACTCAACCTCAACACACTTGATACCGTCCAAGAACATGAACCTGAAGTTATCACCACATATGAAAGATAAGGTTGAACGACATTCGCTCAACGCCGGGGAATATGTTTGGATATATATATATCATATGTTGTTGTCCATTTATTGTTTAATAAATTAATAGTACACATAAGCACTTATTTATATTTCAATATCTTTATACTAAAGCCATTAGTCCAAACAAAGGAAAATACAAACATAACAAACAATAAAGGCAATGCATCCAAAACTGCATGGTTAGCAGAACAAACTTTACGCTAAATCCAATGCCAGTGCAATGTACCTAAAAACGCTTACACTGCATAATATTTCGACAATGAACTTACTAGCATTCAAGGCTAAGTAGCAATTCATTGAACTTAGGTTGTCAGAATTTTGCATTTATCTTGTTTATATTTGTATATTCCAAATATTAAATTTTAGCTATAAATAGTTTACAAAATCGATAAACTTCTGAGTACAATTATCAATATTGAAACTACACGTTGTGTTATCATTAACTCCAAATCCCAGTATAATTGGTTAATGCACCAAATATACATTGAATAGAACACGGCTCAAGTGCCTGGTCTAAAATATAAAATATAGTATAAAAGCATACTGTACAGATGTTAAGCTTGATATTGTTTGACACTGCTTCGAAAATTCAGCCGTTGATATCATATGTGTCTCTGAAACCTGGTTTCATAAAGACATTAATAATATCTGCTTAAATATTAATAACTATAAGCTTTATCAAAATGATCGCATAGATAAGGGGGCGGGGGTGTTGCAATTTACTGTAAAAATAATTTAAATGTTAACATCTTAGGAGTGGTTCTGAGCTAGAATTTCTCAACATTGAAATCCGTGTTAATTGTGTTAAGATCTTTGTGTCGTGTGTATATAATCCTTGTCGTAACTGTAGTTTGGATCAATTGTTTTCTACGTTGTCAAATTGTGCAATTGGCTACGACTATTATGTAATGTGTGGTGATTTCAATATTAACATTTTATGTTAAGACAATTTTGTGTGCCGCTTGTTTGATAGACTTACTGAAGTTGGGCTTCAAACGGTTAACACTACACTACACCTACGCGCTATGCAAATAATGCTTCTCCGAGCTTATTAGATATTTTTGTTTTCTCAGATATATCTTCTGTTCTCCTTTTTGACCAATTGTTTTTTATTTCTGACCATGACCTTATTTTTTGTTCTTTAAATGTAGATATGTCACTAAATATCGTTGAAAAAAACAATCTCTTTTAGAGATTATAAATCTGTTGATTATGTCTCTTTGTGTAGTGAATTGTCTTTTACAAATTGGTCTGAATGCTGGTCATTTAGCTCAGTTGATGAGAAGCTTAGGCATTTTATGAATAGAATCAGTGAACTTTATGACTTGCATGTTTCATTAATCACAACCGAGTAAAGAATACCAGCTGTCCCTGGTTTACAAATGATGTAAGATTAGCCCTTAAAAAACGAAATAAAGATTATAGCCGCTGGAAAAGAAACCCAACAACATCAAATTGGGAACAGCACAAAAGATCAAGAAACGTAGCTAACTCTACAGTTAAATATAAACGGAAATCAAGTTGATGCTATATATACAGACTTCTCGAAGGCTTTTGATAAAGTCTCACATTCAATATTGATTAGTAAGCTAAGCATGTTGGGTTTTCACTCTAGTTTATTAAACTGGTTTAAATCTTATCTCAATAATAGATTGTCTTATGTTCGATTAGAGAATACTATTTCTAATGCATTTATAGCGTCTTCGGGAGTGCCCAAGGTAGTATACTAGGGCCGATACTATTTTTACTATTTATTAATGATATAACTGACAAAATAAAATTTTCAAACTGTCTTTTGTTTGCAGATGATTTAAAAATTTTTAAGAGAGTTGTTAGTTCTGTAGATTCTGATTTACTTCAAGTAGATTTAAATGAAATTAATGAATGGTGTATTAAAAATCGATAATATCTTAATCTAGGTAAATATGCTGTAGTAACTTACTCTAAATCAGAAAACCCTTTAATATCATCTTATGTTATTGATAATTTTTCGTTAATTCGGTTGAATGAAATTAAAGATTTGGGTGTGATCTTTGATTCCAAATTTTTGTTTGCGGCCCATCTGGATTTTATAATACCCAAAGCTTATGCTATGTTGGCTTTTGTTCGAAGAAATAGTAAAAGTTTTTGGGATCCCTATACAGTTAAGTCCTTATACACTTCATTCGTAAGAGTGAAACTGGAATATGCGGTATTTATTTGGAGGCCGTATTATGCCTCTCATATAAATCGCTTGGAACGAGTACAAAAATCATTTTTAAGATTCGCTCTGCGTCACATTAATTTTGATGAGCCTATGCCTTCATATGATGCCAGAAGAAAACTGTTAGGCTTAAGCTCTCTCTGTGATAGGAGGACATTATTGTCATTATTGTTTATTTATGATATTGTTGTGGCAACTGTAGATTGCCCATCTCTTTTGCAGTTAATTAACTTTAATGTTCCTCAAAGATCTCTTAGACACTCAGATTTATTTTATTTAAGCACTTACCGTACGAATTATGCTCATAACTCACCAATTAATAGAGCTTTATATGAATTAAATATTTTGTCATCTATTTAAGTGCATTTTGGATTTTACATCTTCTAAACAGGCATTTAAAAATCTGTTAAAAAATATTATTTAGTCAGTATCTTAGTCAGTTAAGAGTATTTCATTTGACTATATATGTAAATAATTAAATAAATAAATAAATAAATAAATCATCAAAATGCATATTTTTTTATGTCTAAGTTAAGTTCAGCACAACCATCCAAAAAGGTATGGAACAATTTAAAACAAGCTGGTGTATGCAAGATGAAAACCGATGATTGCCAGATCGATCCTTATATTCTTAACGAATACTTTGTTGCAAGCTCTACGTCTTCTGGTAATGTGATCGACTATAAAACAAGAACTTGAACATCTGAATATACACCTAATTTTGAGTTTGTTGCTGTAAATGAGTGTGATGTAGCTCGGTGTGTAAACAAAATTAAATCCAATGCAGTGGGTGACGATTGAATATTCATTAAATTTATTAAACTTATTTTACCATTTATCCTCAGCCCACTTACCCACATATTTAATCACTGCTTCACAAGTTCGTGCTTCCCTGATGTTTGGAAATCAGCAACAATCATTCCCATAGTGAAAAAACTAATGCGTGTGATCCGTCTGATTATCGTCCTGTAAGTCTTTTATCATCGTTATCAAAAGTTTTTGAGTCTCTTATGGCCGTGCAAATCTCAGAACACATTCGAAGATTTGACCTTTTATCCCCACTTCAGTCTGGATTTCGTCCAGGGCACAGCTGCTTTACAGCTATTATAAAGATTTTAGACGACATCAGAGTGTCATTTGATCTAGGCAGCATTAACTTGCTGTCTCTTAGATTTTTCGAAAGCATTTCATTCCTTCGATCATACAATATTGTGCCAAAAATTATATGTAAACTTTGGGTTTTCTAACACGGCGGTCCGTCTGTTATATAGTTACTTGGTGGGAAGATCTCAAAGAGTTAGGGTGGCAGATAGTCTGTCCGCTTTCTGCTACTTATCTTGTGGGGTTCCTCAAGGCTCAGTACTTGGTAAGTTGTTATTTTCAATGTTTATAAATGATATCTTCAGCAAATTCCGTCATGTAACCATGCATGCATATGCTGATGATCTTCAATTGTACTTGGCCAGTCCTATTGGTCTTGTTGATAATTTATGTCTCAGGACGAACGAGGATTTGAGCAAAATAACTAAATGGGCTAGAGCTAATAAGCTTAATCTAAATCCACTGAAGTCATTTGTTTTACCGATCTTGAAATCTAGTTACTCTTTGTCTGATATATCAACGATAATTAATCTTAATGGTGTAGGGCTAAGATTTGTTGATAGAATTAAAAATCTTGGCTACCCACTTTCTTGTGAGGATCATATTACCCGTCGACACTAGGATAAATTTTGTACTCCAGCTTATAATGCCATTCATTACGTACTCAGATGTTGTGTATAGTAAACTTGATTCGAGGTCCAAACTAAAGTTACAACAAGCTTTTAATACCGCTGTCAGATATATTTATGGCCTCAGAAAGTTTGACCGCAGACTTTTCTTTGTAAACGATATCAGAATTTGGAACTCGCTACCTCTAAGAATTAAAATTATTCAAAACAAACGCAACTTTAAGCATGAAATTTTTTAAATACTTTTCTTAATACTACTACTAATCTATCTAAACTTACTATTTCTTCATCTAATAGAATAAAAACAATTTAATTTTTTTCTTTTTCATCTAATAATCAAATGATTTTTTTTTTGTTCATTCATGATTTGTTGTTATTTATGACTAGCTGTTGCTTTAATATTTATTATTATTTATTATTTTTTGTTAAATCACTAAATGTTAGTTTTAAGTTATATTTATTTTTCTGTTTTTTATAACTAGTTGTTATTCTGAACTGCTTAATGCATTCAAAAGACTCTGTCTTATATGTAAACATTACTATTTCTAAATAAATAAATGAATAAATAAAAAATAAAATAATACAACTCTTGCTTAATACCTGTACAACAATTTGTGTCAGTGCAGAGAGTGAGAGAGCTACTACAATAACATAAGCACAAAATCCGAAAGTTGTAGTAGTATGTGTTTGGAGACACTTGAAAGTCTATTTTTATGTTTGATTTGGTTGTGATCTTCAAAGACTCTGTTTACTAAAGTGTTATTTTTCATTGAATTTTGAAATAATTGTATTAAAAAACAAACTGGCCATTTCAGCCCTTGGAAGGACTTTGACCAAGCTTCTATTGATCAATTGTGTTGTGCGTGTTATAAAATGTTTGATCACAAATGACCTACGTGTTTTATGCCGAACCCGAACGGCTTATGTTCTTAAGAAGCTTTACATGGCAATTTTTACTCTCTGAGGTTTGCCATTGTCTGCAGAGAGGTGATGACCGAACAGAAAAATTAATTCAATTGAAAAAACTTTCTTTCTGAGCTGGAAGTGAACCCGGGCTACCGCGGTTCTTTAGCTTAGGGGCCACGCACTCTACCCACTAGACTACGGCCGCCAATTGTATTACTGTACTATTATAATACTAGTTGTATTACTATATTATAATTTTTTGGCAATAAAAGGAATACTTTCAGATCATACTATTTACTAGCAGCTAACTAATTTATTTGAATAAGAAGTTTTTTTTAAATATAAATTTATATTGTTTTTTGTCTAACTTATTTACGTTTATATTTTTATGTTTATAATAAAGTGAAATATTATTTGCTATTTTTAAATATTTTTGGTTTTCATTCTTAAATAAATGTTTAACTTTAATATATAAAAAATTATAACTTTTTATTAAAAAAACTTATTAAATATTTAATTTATATATTTTAAAATTTATCAAATATCGTTAATAAGGGACCGTAAAGGATATGATTTTTATTAAAAAAAATCATCATGCCATAAACGTTATTTTCTGATATAATTTTTTTTAATCTGGATTAAGCAGGAGTTCTATATTTTTTCAATCATAAAATTTAAAAGTAAAAAGTACATTTTGTATAAAATACTGAATGGAGTTTCAGAATTCGATTTTTTTCTTCCAGTTATTGTTGTATTTGTTTCCGTATAATTCTTCTATATGTACATTACAACTGTTTTGTAACCCTAGTCTGCATTAGTAATTATGATTTCGACTTTATACTGTCTTATAATCTTAAGTGTGTTTTTGAATATTTTAAGTATGAATAAGAATTAAGTTTGGATTTTTATTTAAAAAAACCTTCGGGATTGAAAGCCCGATATACCACAAAGCATTGAATTGATATGACATGACATGACCATATATCCAAACATTATACATCTTATACTTAAAATGTCGAATTGTTATAATATTATTATTGTAATAATAAAATTGTCCAGTCGTAATAAAAACATGCCATTTATTTCTTAAGAGAATCACACAATTTTAATCATTACTTATATCATACATCTTATACTTATAGGTTCCCTTACATTCCGTGTAAAAAAGTATTCAAAATACTAAGTATTCAAAATAAAAATTATTAAAAATTCAAAATAATTCAATTGAATTCAAAAAGTGTTTAAATTTAAAAGAAACTTTATGTTTAAGTGCTATGGGTCAGTTTTACGGTCACTATAAATATAAATGCTACCAAGCCGACTTTTACCGCCCATAAATTAAGTAAATTGCTATATATTAGACCAGATAAGATTTTGATCGTTACGCATTAAAGTTTCAAAAGGAAACGTCTTGCATGTGTTGCTCGAATGGCTATTTGTTTAGACATTTCAAAACTTCTCATAAGTTCACAAAAGAATTACAAAAACATTCAATGAATTGAGGCAGAACAACGTCTGTCGGGCCATCTAGTTGTTGAATAAAATCTATTGACAAAAGGAAATGTTGTGTTTAATTGATTAAAAGCACCCAAATTGAGTGATTGTCTATTTATGCATTTCGTCTTACTTTATTGTCACATAAATAAATAACAAGTAAAGGTTGTTGTAATATAAAGTTTCTTAATTTTAATTTTTCTTTTTTTTCATCATTTACATTATTTACATTGTATATATATTATTTATTTTGTTTTATTGTTCTTTTAATGTTTGCTTTTTTACATTAACTACATTGAATTCAAAAAGTTTACGATTGATGATGAGAAACCAAAAATAGTCGCCCATCATACCTTCGTTACAAAATCATTAGTACCGATTCTCAACTGGCTTTATCTGCAGGTGAAACCTTTCTCCATGTTCTTCACTTCAGTCACCAAAATTCTTCGGAAAAAAATCAAATGGGAGTGCAGAAAGTGAATTTTCAAAGCCATATTTACTTCCATTTTTTATAGTTATTGAGCAAATTTTTGACTATTTTCTCACAAAATTCTTTTTCATTGGAAGGTAAAAACAATCATTCTAAAAGAATCCTACGCCGCTGCCTAACTGGCGACAATAATTCTCCGAACTGAAGATCGTTCAACACCTTTTTTTTCCAATAGCTTGTCTTTCTTAGTAAAGTGTCTGGAAAATGTTTATTTCTAATGACTGTGGTATGTCACCTTAACATCGGGTCCCAAAAAGTTGAATTGTTGCATACGAGAAGCATGCAATTTCGATTTTTCCTTTGAGAGTTCCAAATCTCTTATCCAATCATTCAGCTGCGCTTGCGATAAAACGTGAATTTTGCTTTCAGTTGTAAATACACTTCTTTCAGTGGTTCTCCTCCCGACTCCACTGAATCGAAGGATTTTCGATAAGTAGGATATGGAACATCATCAGTATGGGAACTTGGCAACAAAACGGTCTTGACAGTAGCATTTATAACTCGTTTGTGTTTTCCAACGCCAGTCACTTTGGCCAGACAAAAACAGCAATCGCTTAAGTGACAAAACGGTATCACCGGAAAATCAGATTTCATGTATCGTTTTCTCCCGAGCTCCATTCAGACAATAATTATTTGCACGATTGAGAAAAAATACTTGGCGTCCATGGTCCATCAATATTCTCAGCTGCAATACCAAATAATGAAGATATGACGTTTGCAGTAAATTCTTAATATTGAGTCGATTCTTTTCGAAAGCAAATTCACTAGAATTCTTATCAGAAAATATTTGGATCGTTCTTACAAGGGAATTCTCGCAGTCTTTTACTCATTTTTTTTAGATTATTTTAATTTTTATTATTTTCTTTCTTTCGTTACAAATTGTGCAATTCTTTTGTTTGGCACGTTTTTTGTTGGAATGCTAGAATGTTCTTGCTTCTTTTTCTTTTGTACAACTCGTCAGCGTACAATAAAACCATGTAGGCTCACGACTGTATATGTTCTCCTTCTCATATCCATTAGTTTAAGAATCAGTTGTTTCACTTTGACGGTTTCAGCGGCCGCGATCTCAGTCGTGAGCCTACATGGTTTTATTGTACGCTGACGAGTTGTACAAAAGAAAAAGAAGCAAGAAAATTCTAGCATTCCAACAAAAAATTCCAACAGTGAGGTTTTATGGTAGCGTGTTTGTTTGTATATATTATGTTCTTTCTCAAAACACCTGATTTAACACTAATGCCATAAAGCATTATTAGGAATACTGTTCATAAGAACAATCAAAAAATTTTTTAAAAATAATTTTACCTATAACAACCACTACTTATTATGTATTTATATGATAATAAAATAAGGTCAAATGCATAAATAGACCATCACTCATCGTCTTATTTTATTGTCAAAACTAAGTAGATTACTATAAGGAAGATTTCATATAATCCAAAATGTTCGTAATTAGTCTAGACACACAACTGCATTCTTACAGATAAATGGGGACGTTTTTTAAAACAAAACTCAGTTCTATTAATAGTCTGGTATGAACAAATAGATTTTTAGCCATAACTTTTGATTGGAAAGAAATATTGGGGTAATTTTTTCACATAAATTATTTGTGAAAACTAAGTAGATTACTATAAGGAAGATTTTATATAATCCAAAATGTTCGTAGTTACTCTAGACACACAACTCCATTCTTACAGATAAATGGGGACGTTTTTTAAAACAAAACTCAGTTCTATTAATAGTTTGGTATGAACAAAAAGATTTTTAGCCAGAACTTTTGATTGGAAAGAGATATTAGGGTAATTTTTTCACATAAATTATTTTTGAAAACTAAGAAGTTTACTATAAGGAAATTTTATATAAACCAAAATGTTCGTAATTACTCTAGACACACAACTGCATTCTTACAGATAAATGGGGACGTTTTTTAAAACAAAACTAAGTTCTATTAATAAACTGGTATGAACAAATAGATTTTTAGCCATAAATTTTGATTGGAAAGAGATATTGGGGTAATTTTTTCACATAAATTATTTTTGAGAATTAACTTTTTTGTAAAAAATATAAAAACAACATTTTGGAAAAAAAATTTCAGTTCGGACGAAAAAAATCAAAACCCTTGTTGTTTTGATGACAAAAACAGTAAAATAATTTTTGCGCTTAGCTGGAAGAATTTTTGCAAATAAATGCTATGTCATACGAAAGGTAGGCAAGGCAGATGTGCAATTTTTAATTGATTTAATTTTTACAACAAAAACAATTTTTGAGTAATTTTTTGGGTAAAAAGTCAATATTTTGGACCTTTTTTGACATAATTATAAAACATAGTTTCACTGACTTAACGGTACAGTTCAACCTATTTTTGTGAAGTGATTTTATTGAACTTTTGAACAGAAGGCAACGCTTCGCGGAGACAGCAGCCGACAAGCAGAAACGCTTCGCGAAACTAGCCGTTTGCAAGCAGAACGAGCTACTAAGAACACAGGCGCATATTTTGAGGTTAACATTCGCGGAGATTAACACGTGTGTTGACTGCACTGCTCAATATTTGCTAAGAATATTAGAGATGGCAGAATTAAAATTACGCACCTCTTCAATAACTACGATTCGGCGCATATACGAACGTGTGCGTGCAGTCAAGCCAGGAACGTACGACATATTTCAGTTGGAACAAGAGCTTAGGTCGCTCTCTGCACATTTCGATCGTTTTGTGACGATTCATAATCACCTGGTTGCCGGATCAAAAAATGATGAAATTGCTGCACATGATATGCTATGGCAAGAAGTAGAAGACATGTACAATAGCGCAATCGTGATGCTCCAAAGATTGAAAGCTGGTACCAAAACGCTGCCAGCGGCTGAAGCTCTGGAGCGAACATTCGACTTAAAGTTGGACCCTTTGGCTATTCCAACCTTTGATGGCACATTGCACACTTGGCTGGCATTCAAGGAAGCCTTTGAGACACTGGTGGACAAAACCGACTTCCCAGATGCTTATAAGCTTGGCAAACTACGTCAGGCGGTACATATTAGTGCGGTGCCACTCATTGGTGGCGTTTACTCTGGTGGTTATGCAGAAGTTTGGAAGGCACTTAAAAATCACTTCGACAATAAGAAGCAGTTAGGTGAGATTCACATCACCCGTTTTATTAACCTTCAGCCATCATTAGAAGAGACTTCAAGCGCTTTATTAATTATCGTGGACACAGTGCGTGAGTCTTTACGTGCCCTGCGAGTTATGGGATTACCAGTTGACCAGTGGGATGCATTGGCGGTACCAATTGTCGTATCGAAGCTTCCTGCAATAACGCAGCGAGAGTGGTCATTGAGTAGTTCCCCTTGCGAAATATCTAGTTTGGAAGAGTTATTAAAGTTTGTTGAGAAGCGATCTCAAAGCCTTAATTATAGAGCTACATCATGGTCAAACGACTCTGGAACCTCAAAGCAGGTGCTTCGCCCTGCAGCGCGACCAGCTCCTCGTTTAATAAAATCAAATGTGGCCTCTTTGGATGTAAACAGGTGTGCCCACTGTCAAGGCCCACATCGCATTATGAGGTTGATGGCTCTCAAAGCAGAGCAGCGTTTCGAAGCATTAAAGAACTCGGGGCTGTGCTACAATTGCTTAAAGAGTGGTCATTCATCTAAGCAATGTACCTCAGGAGGATGTCGACAGTGCGGACGCAGGCATAACACCATTTTCTGTCGGAGCCCATCGTCATATGCAACCAACTCGGCAACGACACAGCTAGCAAAATTGGCAAGCACATCACAGCCGACCAGTCAGTTGACAAACGCCACTCAGCCAACCAGCATTGCAACACAATCATCTTTGTGACCATCAACTTCGATGGTCACCTGCCTAGCTAAGGGTCAACAAATCGTCTTATTGGCTACGGCACAAGTCTATGTCTCTGGTGACTCATCTACCCAGCAGCGCCTGACTCGTGCTCTCTGCGATCCTGGGTCGCAGGTAAGCTTTATAACAGAACGTCTAGTCAATCATTTACATCTTCACAGATGCAAATCTGAAGTGCAAGTAGAGGGAATCGGTGCACATATCCATACCCAAACAAGCAGCAGCGTAGCGCTCACAATTAATTCTATACATTCTGCACGCAGCAGCATGCAGACGCAGCAAACGCAGTGGCAGCATTTAGTGAACGTTGAACTAAAGGAGGACCTGAAGGAGGACCTGAAGAGCCAACAGCGCAGCTTACCCAGTTAGGTTGGGTCGTCTTTGGTCCAGCATCCACAGCGCCCACTCTCACGAAATCCATACACGTATTCAGCGCGCAGCTAAAAAATGACGAGGGAGGGGAGGGTGACTTGGACACGCTTCTGCGGAATTTTTGGAAAACCGAAGAGGTACCGTGTTACGAACCTGATGGAGACGATGAGAGTAGTCGCATATTTTTGGCTACGCACTATGCCCGTTATGTCGTGCACATAACGGGCATATTTCGGCACCATTTCGTAGTGGTTCATTGGATCTGGGTGATTCATATTCGCACGCTTTCCGACTATTTCATTTCCTCGAGAGGCGACTGGCAGCAACGCCTGAAATAAGAGAAAAGTATATAGAATTTATGCAGGAGTATTCCACGCTCGACCATATGGAGCGAGTTGATCATCCTGGGGATAGCTCGAAATGCTATTATATTCCACATCATCCAGTCACAGCACAATTTAGAGTTGTTTTCAATGCCTCTGCTCGGACGTCCAATGGTGCATCACTCAATGATCTGCAATTAGTGGGTCCCACAATACAGGACTCATTGCTGAAAATTATTTTTCAATTTAGACGTTATCGTATCGCACTAGCTGCAGACATTGAAAAGATGTTCAGGCAGGTAATGGTGGTGCCTGCTCATAGAAACTATCAACGAATCGTTTGGCGAGATTCTCCATCAAGTAACCTCGAGGTCTATCGATTAACGACAGTTACGTATGGCATGGCCTGTAGCCCGTATAATGCAGTTCGGACGCTAAATTAATGCGCGTACGACAATAATATCCTAATAAAAGATAGTGCTTAAGCAAAAACAGCTCGAGATGCGATTTTAAAGTCGTTTTGCGTGGATGATTTTCTCACGTGTTTGACACCTCAAGCGAAGCAGTTTTGGTAGCTTCAAACGTTGACACAATCTTATCAGCTGGACACTTTAAGCTGCGCAAATGGACCTCTAACGATGCTGAGCTGATTTCAAATATAACAGGTGGTACTAATTCTCGAACAGAGTCCGTCATTGAACTATCAACAACCTCCGTGCTGGGCTTACGATGGGATCCGTTGGTTGATGAACTTTATTTCAACTTGGTGCTTGAGCAAACACCTAAGGCTCATACCAAGCGTCTAGTAGTCAGTGAGGTAGCGCAGCTATTCGACCCAACAAGCTTGGTGGCTCCAGTCGTTATTGCTGGTAAAATATTTATCCAAACTCTCTGGGCAGCTGGCGTTACTTGGGATGCTCCACTGTCAAATAAGCTGCAAGAAGCATGGCTCAAACTTCGTGTTGGGCTCCACACAATCAATCGCATCAGAGTTTCAAGATAGTTAGGTATGGAGAGAGGTAAAGTTACAACACTTCATGGCTTTTGCGATGCTAGCCAACGAGCTTATGCAGCTGTGATCTACGGACTCTAGTATTGTGCTCTGCTGGATCCGCAAGAGGCCTGATGCACTAAAGCAGTACATTTCAAATCGTGTTCGTTAAATACAAGAGCTAACTTCGCTAGAAAGCTGGCATCACGTCCGTTCCGCACAAAATCCGGCGGACTGTGCCAGCCGTGGGATGAGCGCTGATGAACTTTTGAAACATAGATTATGGTGGTTTGATCCTGACTGGCTATGAGAGGGACCATTGCCTGTTGTAGAGGAAAAGCTCAACCAAGACGATTTAATAAGGAGAAGAAAGGGTATCTTCCATGACAACTATTGCTGCTACAACACCGGCGCGTTGTGAGCGCTCACAACGCGCCGTCTGGATGGTGAAATTATCATGCTCGCCGAGCGTTTAAGTTCATTGCAGCGCCTGCTTCGCACAGTGGCTTATGTATTACGATGGACCTGCAAGACAAAACAGCGACTTCCTTATATCACAGCTCCAGAATTGGACAACACTTTAGAGGTTCTCATTCGAATTGAGCAAAGAAATGCTTTCGCAGTAGAAATTAAACACCTTGAAAAGGGTTCTACATTGCCGCGTTCAAGTAAGTTAATCACTCTTAATCCTTATTTTGATCAAAAGGGTATCTTACGAGTTGGAGGTCGAATTTGCAAAGCCGCTGTGGCCTATGATCAGCGATACCCAATCATTCTTTCTAAGTTGGGCGCTCTTATTCAACTGGTGATTCGGCAGACGCATTTAGCCACCCTCCATGGTGGAACCCAACTTATGCTGCATACTTTACATGGTCGGTATTGGATACTAAATGGAAGACAAACAATAAAGACTTTCTTGCACAATTGCGTCGTCTGGCATCGATTTCGTGGTGCATCTTTGCGACAAAAGATGGCACCGCTTCCAATGCCACGCGTTAATGCGTCACGGCCCTTCCTGGCATCGGGTGTGGATTATTGCGGTCCGTTTACGCTACGCATTGGCACTAAGCGATCTCGCACAACCGTACAGACTTATCTGGCAATTTTTGTGTGCATGTCGACCAAAGCGGTACACATTGAGGTGGTGGATGACCTCTCCTCCCTGGCATTCTTAGACGCGTATACACGTTTTATTAGTCGGCGTGGTTTATGCAAAGACTTATACAGTGACAACGGAACCGCTTTTGTCGGTGCAAACTGCTTACTACAGGAAGACCTAGCGCACTGGCAAAACGAAACAAATCAGCAATCTTTAGCAAACATGGGTACGAATTGGCATTTTATCACTCCCAGTGCTCCGCATCAAGGTGGCCTATGGGAGGCTGCTGTTAAATCGGCAAAACATCACCTGGTTCGTATCATCGGCACGCAGGCTATGTGGCATAGCCAAATGCAAACCTTGGCTGCACGAATTGAAGCGTGCCTTGATTCGCGACCGCTCACTCCATTATATGACGATCCAGAAGATAAATTGGCCTTATCACCAGGAGACTTCCTCATCGGATCCCCACTTGTCGCAGTACCAGAGCCTTCTGTCACTGATGTACCAGCAGATCGTCTCAAGCGGTGGCAGTGGGTACGTCATATGCATCAGGAATTCTGGCAGAGATGGAGTGACGAATATTTATCGACTCTGCAAACTCGAAGTAAATGGCTGAAACGCATCAATGACATCGCCGTTGGTGACATAGTCCTCGTCAGGCACGAGAATTTACCACCAACACTCTGGCGCTTAGGGCGGGTGATCCAGTTCATCCCTGAAGCGATGGTCTGGTCCGTAACGCGTCACTTAAGACCGCAAGTGGCTCTTGCACCCGGGCAGTTCAGAAGTTATGCCGTCTCGTGGACTTCAACGATTTCGAGTCAGCCGACTCGACCGGGCAGGATGTTTGAGAATTGTTAATGCCTGACGCTACACTGTGAAAGTGCTTTTACATACTTTGTCGAATGCCGTATGGCAACGCCTTCATATCATTCTGACTTGTAAGGAACAAAATTTCTGTGTAAATTTTCTCCCACATGTGTTCTTACTTCACTGCTTACTTTTTTCTAGACTTGCCCTCGGCTGGCTACTGGGTCGCTCACTTGGCCACAGAGAGGGATTGCAACCCCACCGGGATCACTGCGACAAGGCGAAAGCCTGAGCGGAGAACTGGCCATCGAACGCATAGAGAAAATTTGTATTTTTATAAAATTTTTATAAATATTTTATAAATTTTATAAATATTTTATGAATATTTTGATAAATATTCTTGCTAAAGCAATAGTATTAAAAGACATCAGATGTATATATATACATACTGTTAATATTTTGCCATATTTCCTTTTGTTTAGTATATAAGTAAGTTTAACAATAAATAATGAATATAAACAATAATTGAACTACAAAGAATCTGTTTTGACTTCTCATTAATGAAGGCACTAGTCGTGAGACATATCCTTTGATAAACGTTATCAAAAATAAAGAAATTAAAAACGAAACTTACGCGATAAAAGGCTAATAAGGAAAACGTTATGAATAATTCTAAATAGTAGCTAAGAAATAGAAACGCTTAAGAATACTTTATATTAAGCTAGCGTATTAGTATAGGTAGGTTAGAATAGGTACAGGGTTGAAAAGGCTATCACTTCCGCCGTAAAAGGTTAGGTATGACCAACCGCTTCCACAGGGTTACGTTGTGGGTAGGTTCCTACCGGGGTGGCTCTCTTGCTGATATTTGTTTTCTGTTTATTCTTTTCATGTACCATGGTGATAACGGGCATCATAGACACACGCCAGGCAGTTGGTGAGAGGAGAAAACACGAAAGCCAAGCCAACGAACGGGAACATCACGCGATAATTCAAGAAGGTTCGATGCAAAGAAGAAGACAGCTGTGTATAAAAGCACAAACTCGGAGCGAATCGGGAGCTGTAATTTTTCGAGCGTGCGCGTGTGAGGTGGTAGTAGCAGGAATAGTTTTCGTTGGTGGCAGAAAGTTCTGCCCGCCCCAACCGACAGCGACGTCAACGTTTATACACGGAGATAAGTTCAAGCACCGACTGCACCACCAAGGGAAGTCAACAGCAACGTCAACGTTAGAACAAATCACACGAAAACATCGACAGCATCAGAGGAACAATCAACAGCGACGCCAACGTTAGCACATTTAAGCAAGAATAAGGCGTCGGCAGCACCACAACGGAAGAGCCAACAACGACGTCAACCTCAAGCGATGAGTGCAGGATAAAGCGACGGCAGTATAGCAACAAAGAACGCCAGTATCAACCGCAAAATTACCACAGGCAACCCCAGACGTCATTGAAGTATCCATTTTCTGTACTTTTATCAACAATAAGGCCAACGGGTGAGTATGGGGACTCCCGAGGGGCCTAAACGTGGTAAAAAGAAGTGAAACGCAGTGAAATAGTGACATAGTGAATCTAAAGTGAAAATATTTAACGAAACGAGACCGAGAACAGAGCGACGTATACCCAAAGAATTCGAGTAAACGTACGGGCTAATGTGGGCAGTACCGCACCCGGACGTTTTACTCCTCTGCCCCACATCGGGAAGATCTAACCAGATTCGAGATCGTGACGTAGACATAGATTTTCTTGTATTGTGGACCGAGGACGGGCTAATGTGGGCAGAACCGCACCCGTTCTAAGTCGCAGTTCATCCTTTCTCGGATGAAAACACCTAGAAGACGACGAACGCTAACTGAGACCCCACCAATAGCCGTTAATATTACCTAATAATACACTATGAATTTTTACTAATAAGAGATATTTCCACTGCAGGGTTTGAGAATACCACTCGGGAGCGTCATACCCCATACTTGCCTGGTGTTTCTTATGATTATATTCATATTTAAGAAAATAGGTAGGGACGTTGAATAAGTTAATCCACGTCTACCTAATATACAATATAAATATATTTTTCTTTGCTCGGTTAAACTCCATGTGACCGATCCACGTTATAGCATACTCACCTAAAAAGAAGTGGATATATATATATATATTTTTCTTTCCTAAACTTAAATACACTTAAAATTTCGTTTTGCGATCAAATAGTTTCAAAGATTTTAATAAATATTAAAATATATCGGTAGGAATTTATTCATAATTCATAAATATTATTCGTAAATATTATACCTTCCTTTTACATTTTTTATCAGAAGTTAAAGGATTATCGAACTAAGTGTAAAAGGAAAACCATATATAAATATATATTTTATTTTTTTTTTTTTTGTAATTTGGGGAAACTACCCACAACTAATTGATTGCGGCCCACCTTCCGTGAGGCCAGGTAGTATTAAGAAACACTTTGTTAGTAAGTAAGCGTATCCTGAATTTTGTCAATAAAAATATTGAATTCCGATACCGCTGGATTTTTATTTGGTGTCCGTTTCCGAAGGGAAACGTTTTACAAATTTTTGTACCGAACCCTGGATCCGGCGAGCGAATCCTCGGCCGGAAAAAAGGGTCGTTACAGACTTTTGATATTTTAATTCATTCTCTTCTTGCTTCTGTAACGTAACGACACATTTTGTTTCATTGCTTCATTTTATTAATCAAATTTAATATTTTAATGCAGATATCTGGAAAACAGCTATAAACCAATAAAGTAAAGTTATTTAAACTAACTGCCTTTGATTTTAGTTTATTTTCTCGACAGCATCCAAAGACCAAACTTAGATTTTCATGTCGTGTTTTTCTCATTCTTAGGTAACGATGTCTTTAGTGGTAATGTAATTGGTTTGCCTTGATCCCGGCTAACAAATATCGACTTCTTATCCAACGCGTTTATTATTGAACGATACCATAAACTGTCCCTTCCTAGAATCCCTTCCGTTGGAATACCTTGTTCCGTTTCTACAACCTGTAATGTGAAACATAATTCTTCCACCAATGAATGGCAAACTTTAATTGAGCCCAATGTGCTGACATATCCTCCGAATGCCCCGCTTAACTCTCTCGTGTCCGTCTTATTTACTTTATCACACGAACCTAGTGATTTTTTCTTAACCAAATTCGTATCCGCTCCAGAATCTACAAGTAAAATGAGTTTTCCGTTTTTTGATTCCTTGCATGGAATCTGTACGAACACATCATTTACTGTCGTACCCGCTGGACACACATTTTTCTTCCCAAAAGTCCAATTTGATTGACGCCCGTTTGTTTTCACAACAACATGGTGTTTAACTGTTTTTATAGTATTCCTCGGGTTCAATTCTTCATTCTTGCATCTTCGTACATAGGTTTTTCCATCCGATCCAGATAAATTAATTTTCGTTTCATCACTATATAGGATATTTTTCCAATTTCTTTTGTTTGGTAAAATATTGTTTATTTTAGAAAAATCATTCCGTTGCTTGATATTTTTGGCACTAAGTAATGTAACCTTTCTAGTTATCCGTCCATGTCAATTATTGTCCTGTTAACGTCGTCGGATTGTTCAAGCGCTAATATCCAATAAACTTGTATCTTTATGACAGATGATGTAGTGAAAGGATCTTTGACGGCTTCTCTTACGATTCGCTTATCTGCTAAAGGAGTAGTTTCTTCTTTTATCACTTTGGCTATGACACATGGTGACCGATTAAGTGCACTTGAAATAAATTTGTAGGTTTGGCCTTGACCACGCATATGAAAAATCAATCTTTTTTCTTCCTCAGAACAGTGCTTTGCTCGACCCATGGCTGCTTTACAACTTTATTCAAAAACTCCCTACACGTCGCAAACAAATACAAAAAAATTTCTGCAATGTAATTTTTTCCTTAAAACTTTTTTTACTTGAAATTATTCTCGAACAAATTGAAATCACTTTAACACTCTTATTATTCTGTCCGCCGCTATCTTGTCTGCATCGTACAAAAGTAACATTTTTACAAAATGTTGTGAAAATGAGCGACTATGTATCAAATTGTAATAGAATGATTGCAATAAAAATTTGAATTTAGTTCCGCATTTTAGCCACCACTGTATTCTATTAAGTGAAACCAAAATTATTATTTTTTGTAAAAAAGCTAAAGTGGGCAATATCTCGAAAACGGAGTGACGGAAAAAATAAATATATATAGTGGCATTTATTGTACATTCTGGCTGTAAACCAGTGTATTCAGTAAACAGAATATTTTGTATGCAAATTTTGTATGATATTTCTTTTGAGATGATGTCTCTCTTCCTCTTTGTTTCTTTCAGATAAGTCTGTCTTATTCTTAATTTTAAGAAGTTTCACTTCTATACTGTATATATGCTATACTGTAGTTTTTTTTACATAGGTTTTACAACTTTAAAAAGGTTACTACTCGTATTCAATAATCTAACTGATTATTGAATGAAGCACTCTTATTATTTTAGCCACCACTGTATTCTATTAAGTGAAACCAAAATTATTATTTTTTTAAAAAGCTACAGTGGGCAATATCTCCAAAACGGAGTGACAGAAAAAAGAAATATATAATGGCATTTAAATATATAATGGGAAACTGGGGGCGATGGATCAATATAATATGTCTGACTGTCTCAACCTGGCCAGGCCAGCATAATCTTTGTGAAATCGCCTCAAGTCGACTCAAACCTCCACGTGGTGTTTCCTGGGCAACGTCAAAACTGACAACTGTTAGTTTGGCGGCTAATCTGAGCGGCGGGCCTCCCTAGGCTTAAAATAGGTTGTGCGTCGGGTTTGAAGCTCACCCGTAAAAACCCATCTCAATGAAAACAAATAAGAAAATAAGAAAAATGATCCCCAAATCTGATGACGACTACCGCAAACGAAAAACTGATAATGATTTACGGATGTGCACCTGGAATGTCCGAACCCTTAATTGGGAAGGTGCCTCTATCCAACTGACTGATGTCTTGGGAAGATACAAAGCTGATATCACTGTTATCCAAGAAATGCGATGGAAGGGACAGGGTTGCATTCGGCATGCACCCTGTGATATCTACTACAGCGGCCATGCGGAGAAGCACGAGTTTGGATGCGGATTTGTAGTTGGCAAGAGACTACGGCCCCACGTCCTGCGATTCACACCTGTGAACGAACGACTTGCCATAATCCGCATCAAGGTTAGATTTTTCAATATGTGCGCACGCTCCGACAGAAGACAAGGACGATGAGATGAAGGAAATTTTCTACGAGCGCCTTGAAAATGCTTACGAGCGCTGCCCCCGCCACGACGTTAAAATCGTGCTTGGTGACTTCAACGCTAAGGTGGGCAAGGAAAATATTTTTGGTCCAACAGTCGGAAAAGTCAGCCTCCACGACAACACCTCAAATAACGGAATGAGGCTGATTGACTTCGCCGCAGCACGAAATATGGTCGTAAGTAGCACTAGATTCAAGCATCTCAATATTCATAAAGCCACCTGGATGTCCCCTGATCAAAAAACAAAAAATCAAATTGATCACGTTTTGATCGACGGAAGGCACTCTTCCAGTGTATTGGATGTACGCACGATCCGTGGTGCAAACATTGACTCGGATCACTATCTTGTTGCAGCCAAGATCCGTACACGTCTGTGCGCAGCTAAGAATACACGCAACCCTACACAGAGAAAGCTAGACGTCGACAAGCTGCAATCGAAACAGACAGCCGATGCTTTCGCCACTCGACTCTCACTCCTGCTTCAAAGCACTCCTCCAATCGATGATATATGCGCGCAGTGAACACACATTTCCAACTCCATGCGTGCGGCTGCTGAAGAGGTGATTGGCTACCAACGCCCTCGCCGAAACCAGTGGTGTGTCGACCAGGAGTGTCGCGACGCCACTGCAAAGAAAGACGCCGCCTACAAAGCCACCCTGCAGTCGGTTGTAACGCGCGCTGCTAAGGAGCGATACAAAGAAAAGAGGAGGGAAGAGAGACATATTTTCAGGCGAAAAAAAAGAGAGGCAGAAAAGCGCGAGCAGGAGAAGATTGAGATGTATGGTGACAGGAATGAGGCCCGAAAATTTTTCGAAAAAATAAGACGCCTTGCCGATGGTTTTAAAACCGGGGCCTCTTCCTGCAAGGATGAAAACGGGAATCTAGTGACAGATGTCCAGAGTACACTGGCGTTATGGAGGGAACACTTCTCTAAACTTCTAAATGGCGACGCTGACAACAATCCCGCCAATAGAGATGATATTCCGAAACCCCAATTGCGGATGACAGCGTCGAGGTTCCGCTGCCCGACTATGATGAAGTTCTGACAGCTATAGCTCGGCTTAAAAATAACAAAGCCGCGGGAACTGATGGCTTACCTGCTGAGCTGTTTAAGAACGGAGGCGAAGCTCTACTTAAATGCATTCACGAGCTTCTATGCAGAATATGGTCGGAAGAATGCATTCCGAACGATTGGAATCTCAGTGTGCTCTGCCCAATCCACAGGAAAGGCGATCCCACTATCTGTGCCAATTACCGTGGGATAAGCCTTCTTAATATCGCATATAAGGTCCTGTCGAGCGTTTTATGTGAAAGATTGAAGCCCATTGTAAACGAACTGATCGGACCTTATCAGTGTGGCTTCAGACCTGAAAAGTCCACCATCGACCAGATTTTCAAGCTACGACAAATCTTGGAGAAGACTCAAGAAAAACAAGTCGACACACACCATCTTTTTGTCGACTATAAAGCCGCCTTCGACAGCCCAATAAGGAAGCACCTGTACTCCACCATGTCTGAATTTGGTATTCCTGCAAAACTAATACGACTTTGCAGGATGACACTGAGCAACACCAGCAGCGCAGTTAAAATCGGGAAGGACCTCTCCCCACCATTTATTACCTAAAGAGGTTTCAGACAAGGTGATTCCTTATCGAGCGACTTTTTCAACCTAATGATGGAAAAGATCATCCGAGCAGCTGATCTGAGACGTAGTGGCACAATATTCTACAAGAGTGTTATGCTGCTAGCGTATGCTGATGACATAGATATCATTGGCCATAATACGCGCGAAGTCAGTGCAGCATTTTCCAGATTAGAAAGAGAGTCAAGTCGAATGGGTCTGTCAGTGAATGCAGATAAGACGAAATACTAAGTGTCAACAAACAAACAGTCCCAGCGTCTTGGAACCCACGTTACCGTTGACAATACCTCCTTCGAGGTTGTGAAGAACTTCGTTTATCTGGGATCCAGCATTAATTCAACCAACGACATCAGCATTGAGATCAAACGAAGAATAACTCTTGCCAACAGGTGTTACTTTGGGCTCAGTAGGCAATTGAGAAGCAGAGCCCTCTCTCGACGAACGAAAATCACGCTCTATAAATCGCTCATCATGCCCGTCCTACTTTACGCATCACAAACCTGGACGCTGAGCAGTTTAGATGAAAAGACTTTAGGAGCATTTGAGAGAAAGATTCTTCGTAAGATCTACGGACCAATCTGCGTCAATGGCGAGTACCGAATACGGTGGAATGATGAACTGTATGAGCTGTACGCTGACATCGACATAGTCAAGCGCATTAAAATCGAGCGGCTTCGCTGGCTTGGTCATGTTCAGCGCATGAAAGACGATGCTCCAGTGAAGAAAACATTCGAATCGGTACCCAGCGGCGGAGAACGCAGAAAAGGACGACCGCATCTTCGTTGGAAAGACCAAGTAGAGGACAACCTGACGAAGCTTGGAATTTCCAACTGGCGCCAGCAAGCGAAAGACAGAAATGGCTGGCGCAAATTCTTAGATGAGGCCAAGACCGACATACGGTTGTAGCGCCAACTAAGTAAGTAAGTAAGTAAGTATAATAGCATTTATTGTACATTCTGGCTGTAAGCCAGTGTATTCAGTAAACAGAATATTTTGTATGCAAATTTTGTATGATATTTCTTTTGAGATGCTCTCTCTCTTCCTCTTTGTTTCTTTCAGATAAATCTCTCTTATTCTTAATTTTAAGAAGTTTCACTTCTATACTGTATACATGCCATACTGTAATTTTTTCTTTAAGCCTGGTTTTCACTAAGTCAATTTCAATGACAACAATCACTGATGTCAGTATTCATCTTGACCATATGACGTCAAATGCGTTTTCATTGAAACCCAAAAACTGACATAAAATCGAATGTCAAAGACTGACGTTGAATTTATGTGTCAATTGATTGCCATACTGTTTTCACTTTCGATGCTATTTGTGAAATGCCATCGGTTTGTTCAGTTGTGCTTTTTTCATCAACAGCTGATGTTTTATATTTGAGATTGTTAGAAAATGTTTCTTTTTGGTGAAATTTATAAAATACTGTTAATTTTATTAGATTAAGGGCCGCTTTCTCAATGTCCGGTTAAGCACTTATCAGAACTTTAACCAGCAGTTAGCAAAAAAGCCCTTTCTCAATCTTCGGTTAAGGTTGAACTGTCAGTTAAGTGCTGATTAAGTTAACGGCAAGTTGTGGTTTCGGTTAGCGCCATTTTAGGGTAAATGATTTCGAAGATGCTGTCAAACTTTAAAATTTAAGATGACGGATAGAGTTGCCACCTAGCTTTTTTTTATTTTTGCGAATTCTTGTAATTTTGAAATTCTGACAAAGGATTTGATTTCGAATATAATGTCACAGTTTTAAAATTTAAGATGGAGGTTAGGGTTGCCACATAAATTTTTACCACAGTATTGCCACCTAATAATATGTATTTTTAAGAGTTTTAAACATCATTTATCAGTGTTAAGGGGTCGCTGATTTTGAATCTAAAGTCCGAATTTTAAAATTCAGGATGGTGGATAGGGTTGCCACCTTAATTTTTTTTAGTTTTATAAATTCGGGGCCGGCAAATAAATGGTACACCAAATATGAGTCGCTGAATCCGAATCCGTTGTCAGAATTTCAAAATTATAAAGTTTTGAATAATTATATGTCTTTTCAATAGTTTTAAACGTCATTTATCAGTGTTAAGGGGTCGCTGATTTCGAATCTAAGGTCAGAAAATAAAAGTCAAGATGGTGGATAGGGTTGCCACCTTAATTTTTTGTAGTGTTATGAATTCGGGGCTGGCAAAAAAAAATGGTACACCAAAAATGGGTCGCTGAATCCGAATCTATCGTCAGAATTTCAAAATTATAAAATTTTGAAATAATAGGGTTGCCACCTAATTATATGTCTTTTCAGTAGTTTTAAACGTCATTTATCAGTGTTAAGGGGTTGCTGATTCCGAATTTAAGGTCAGAATTTTAAACTTCAAGATGGTGGATAGGGTTGCCTCCTTATTTTTTATAGTTTTATAAATTCGGGGCTGGCAAAGTTTAAAATTCTGACTTTATAAATGACACTAATAAATGTCGTTTAAAACTCGTGAAAATATATATTATTAGATGGCAGCCCTATTATTACAAAATTTTACAATTTTGAAATTCTGACGACGGATTCGGATTCAACGACCCATTTTTGGTGTACCATTTTTTTTGCCAGCCCCGAATACATAACACTACAAAAAATTAAGGTGGCAACCCTATCCACCATCTTGAAGTTTAAAATTCTGACCTTAAATTCGGAATCAGCAACCCCTTAACACTGATAAATGACGTTTAAAACTACTGAAAAGACATATAATTAGGTGGCAGCCCTATTATTTCAAAATTTTATAATTTTGAAATTTTGACGACGGATTCGGATTCAGCGACCCATTTTTGGTGTACCATTTTTTTTGCCGGCCCCGAATTTATAAAACTAAAAAAATTAAGGTGGCAACCCTATCCACCATCTTGAATTTTAAAATTCGGACTTTAGATTCAAAATCAGCGACCCCTTAACACTGATATATGATGTTTAAAACTCTTAAAAATACATATTATTAGGTGGCAATACTGTGGTAAAAATTAAGGTGGCAGCCCTAACCTCCATCTTAAATTTTAAAACTGTGACATTATATTCGAAATCAAATCCGTTGTCAGAATTTCAAAATTACAAGAATTCGCAAACATAAAAAAAATCTAGGTGGCAACTCTATCCGTCGTCTTAAATTTTAAAGTTTGACAGCATCTTCGAAATCATTTACCCTAAAATGGCGCTAACCGTAACCACAACTTGCCGTTAACTTAATCAGCACTTAACTGACAGTTCAACCTTAACCGAACATTGAGAAAGGGCTTTTTTTCTAAGTGCTGGTTAAAGTTGTGATTAGTGCTTAACCGGACATTGAGAAAGCGGCCCTTAAAAAACTTTGCCAGCAGTGAAAAAAAAAAATAAATCAAAATTTTTTTTGTAGGCAACAACTGACACAAAATGCCAACATGTTGGCATTTCAATTTTTCTTGTCATACAACTATATTTTGATTGACTAGCAAAATTCTATCTGTTTTCACTTGTTTGTGATTTTATATGACAATCAGTGGTCATATATGACAACAAATGTAAATGACAATACGTTTCCATTAGATTGACAACATTTGTCATTGAAAACTGACCTAGTGAAAACCAGGCTTTACATAGGTTTTACAACTTTTAAAATGGTTACTACACGTATTCAATAATCTAACTTATAATAACCAATAAATTTCTTTCTATAAACATTTTTTGACATAACAGTCCCAGTACCCGAATTTCGCTTAGGGGACTTCGATTTTAAAGATGCCATACATTTTTATTTCGTATTGTTTGAGAAGAAAGTAGTTTCTTTTTTAAATAAATAATTTACAGAAAATTAAAAACACTTACCAAAATCTATATGGATCACCTCAGCGGTTTTTTCATCAATAAGTATATTTTGTGTATGCCGATCACCTAGTCCGAGAACAAAACCAACTATTGAAGTTGTAGCCACACTGTTCATACATAACATTAAAAAAGAAAATAATTATCCGGAATAGACTATATGCAATTATTCTTATAAACATATATACAAGGGATGTAAGTGATGTAATTTTGCGGACCTATAATCTATCTATCTAATGCTATTAAACGAGCAACATTTGTTTGTTTGTTTGTAAATAAGTTCTCGAAAACGGCCCAACCGATTTCGATGAAATTTTCAGTATAGGGGTTTACGGGGGTGATAAATCGATCTAACTAGGTCTCATTTCTGAGAAAATTCGTTTAGCAGCGCACATTGGGTATTTGACCGATATAGGCCGCCAACATTATTTTATACGGTAGTTTCTATTCAAGTCTATTATTTGATTTTTACACCATTGGGACATACTAAATACTATTCAACATTGCACAGCGCACATTGGGGTATTTGACCGATTTACGCAGCCAAAATTATTTTAAACGGTAAATAAATTCTATTCAAGTATATTATTTGATTTTAACCAGGGACCGTAACGGTAATGATTTTTTTCCAAAAAGTCAACAAATAATCGTTATTTTTTCGATCAAAAATAAAAGTTAAACTTTGACTTTTAGTTTTTTGATCAAAAACAAAAGTAATAATTTGACTTATATTTTTGATGATTAAGATTTGGCTTTCATTTTTTTGGTCCAAAATATAAGTTAAAGTTTTACTTTTATTTTTCAATTAAAAATAAAAGTTAAAGGTTTACTTTTATTTTTTCGATCAAAACTAGAAGTTAAAGTTTTACTTTTATTTTTCGATCAAAAATTAAAGTTAAAATTTAACTTTGTTAGATTGGTCAAAAAAAATAACGATTATTTATTGACTTTTTTAAAAAAAATCAGAAAAATTAAAATCATTAAAGATTATTATTCCTTAGCTAACAAACATCACTTTGCTTTATTCAAATATCGAATAGACTTACTCTTTCCATTTGACTTTTTGAATAGAAATTTCGGAAATAACTGTTATTTTCGGTTCGTGGTTTTAACACCATTAGTACATATTAAACACTATTTAACATTGCAAAAAAATTCGTTTAGCAGCGCACATTGGGGTATATGATCGATTTACGCAGCCAACATTATTTTATAACACCATTTAGACATATTAAAAACTATTCCAAATTTGAAAAAAGTCGTTTAGCAGCGCACATTGGGGTATTTGACGGATTTACACAGCCAAACTTATTTTATACGGTAAATCCTATACTAATTAACGAAAAATATTTGTTTGTTCGTTTGTTTTTAAATGAGTTCTCGAAAACGGCCCAAGCAATTTCGATCAAATTTTCAATATAAGGGCTTACAGGGGCGAAAAATCGATCTAAGTAGGTCTCATTTCTACGAAAATTAGTTTAACAGCGCACATTGGGATGTTTGACCGATCTAGGCGGCCAAAATTATTCCATTCGGTACGTAGTTTTTATTCAAGTCTGTTATTTGACTTTAATCCTGTTCGACCATTGAGACATATTCAACATTACAAAACTTAGTTTTTTCTATCAAATCTGTGTTTTATTAAATTGACCGCAGCCCAAATCCGTGGAATACCCCTATGAGCATCTCGAAAAGTGTTCACACCTAAAGTTCGATTCCCATAACCCCAGGATTGGAATAACTGATGGAATCCCTGATTTGGACATTAGGAAAATGAATATCCTAAGCGATTTCGATTAAATTTTCAATATAGGGGCTTACGGGGGCGAAAAATCGATGCAACCAAATCTCATTTCTGAAAAAAGTTTTCTCCGTGTGTTCACGAAAGTAATTTGTATTGCTTTTGTATTTGTGAGCCATAACTTTTTCCATGTTGTTGTTTGTAATATGAGCTCCGTCGCGTATGCATGTTGTTGTTTGTGTTTTAGCTGCGTATGAAGGTTTTATTTTTTCGTGCGTTTTAATGTGGTAGCGCACCTTGACGTAAGTGGTCCCTGCGATCGCTGGGTGTGGGGGCTTACGTTCTTCACAGGGTTGTATTACCCTACAAATTCTGTGAGAACAACTAAGACTGCCTCCTTTTCCCTAGTATCTTTTCTCTTCCCCCTGGGTCGGCTCAAGGTGTCACACGTACCGTGCCGAGGATCAGCCTCGCCGGGGACCCAGTTTAAAATAATTGCTCGGTCTTAAACGGTATGCTGTACCCAGGTACTGCGGATCTCTGCCTGGGTCGACCTTCCTCTCTCCGCCACTCGTGGGATTTAATATGGAAAACATAAATTCAAAACAAAAAAAACTTCAACACCCAAAAGGAGATCCGAAACCCTAACAAAAACCCCGGTAGGGACATTATGTTCCGACGAAAAAGACGGGTTCGTCTAGTGGACCGGGGGCTAAGGAAATCCCAATGGTCAGTGCTAGGGCGGCCGATTATGAAAGAAGGGATCCTCTTAAAGCAGGTTACACATACCGCAAAAAGGCATCCCGAATTCTTTGACGTCTGGTCACTGACCCTATTAAGGAAGGTCAGGTCTCGCAGAGCGACATTGAAAAAATCAAGGAGGATATCGAGTGGGCAAAAAGGTCTTACCAGACTTCACATTAGAGCCTCCCCGGCAAAATATTGCAGCCACAAAAAGAAATCGATCTGTGGAGGAACCTACCCTGAACCCGACCGCCAAGAGGGCTAAAGCCCATGGTATAGGGGCAAGATCCTTCGCAGAGGTTGCTAAGAACAGCACAATTGTAGGGGTGATAGACCAGAACAGCGAAGATAGTAAGATACCCAAGAACCAATGGAGCTGGATAGAGGCTTCGCTCGCTAAGGTCGCCTTGCAGGTTCTGAAGGACAACACTGGGCCACCTCCGTCATGCACGGATGCGGGATAGTTTCAGGTCAATGTCAAGCTGATGGCCTGTGACAATGAAAGATCCCCTGAGCTATTCAAAGCGGCGATTAGAGAAGTCGGTGAGGTCTACCCAGGCACTCGACTAAAAGCGGTAAATTTGGACGAAATTCCGTCAAGACCAAGAGCCAGAGTCCGGGTTCCAGTCACCCCATCTGAGCCTGAGGAGATTCTGGAAATGCTGAAGATCTTCAACCCAGCTATATCCACTCAAAACTGGAAGGTAGTGAAGTTGGAACCTAAAGCTTAGGATGCGAAAACTGATCCCAAAAGATCCAAGATGGAGGTTTTGTTGATCCTCAACAATGAATGTCTGCACCAACTAAACAAGGACAAATGTACTCTAACCTATGGGGTTAGTAAGATTTACCTAAGAATCTACAAAATAGACACGGTGTCTCTCGTAAATCGTGCGGTCGGTAGTGCCACGAGTGAGAATCCTAGCGACATCGACGAGTTGGTTTCTGAAAGAGAGGATGAGTTATCATCCGCATCCGAACTAGCGACGGCGATGACGAATCTTCTGAAGGAGCAGGCTCTGAGAGGAACCCCTCAGCGACGTAGAGGCTGACATCACGGTAGTTGGAGTACCTAAGGATGTTCGTGGTACTCCAAATTAACTTTCATCACTGCAAAGTATCTTCAGCTGCTCTCCAGCATCACCTGGCAACGGTTGATGTCGACTTGGTGCTGATTCAGGAACCTTGGATGACCAACAATAAAATCCTTGGCCTGAATACACCAAACTATAAAATATACTATGTATGTAACAAAGGTAAAACTCGAACTTTGATTTTAGCGAAAGTTAACTTGAATTGCTTTATTCTCCCCGTTTAGTCACGGGGACCTCTCTGTGGTCAGCCTAGAGCTGGGGCCCAAGAAACTAAGGGTTGCATCTGTCTACTTCCCCTATGATGGAGCCTATACTCACGCAATCATTCCGGGAACTCCTACAGGGAACTAATCCAGCCACGCACATTATTCTGGGTGGAGATACGAATGCACACCACTCGCAATGTAGCAGCACAAACAACAACGACAGAGGTGAGTCACTTTTCTCTTTTTCACCCTAGTATCAGAAAACTTCTCGGAAGAAATTCATTCATGGAAGGTCTTGAATTCGGCTGGAAAATAATCAATCAATCCTTGCCTCTAAACATAAGAAGTCTCCGTAAGACAAATTGGAGATGGTATAATAAGCATATTAAAACATCATTGAATTCAGTTACTTCTCCCAACGTTACTAACAAAGAAGATTTGGACCTTCTGGTTCAAGACTTCAGGAAGCGCTCAACAGAGCATGTATAAAAAAAGTTTTCAAAAAATCCCATAAGCCCGTATGGTGGTCTCGGGATATTGAAATTCTCAGAAAGGACTGTCGCAAAGACTTCAACTACACAAGACGTAGCAATAGTGAGGACTCATGGAATAGCTATAAGTCCAAACTAGGCATTTACAAAACTGCAATCAGGAAAGTAAAGTGGGCCTCTTGGTCCTCCTTCTGCACAGAAATAGAGGGTACTTCTGAGGCTTCAAGGCTCAGGAAAAAACTATCGAAATCCCCGAAAATACCCAGCTTTCTTCAAAAGAAACATGGCACCTAAACAGATTCATGCATCGAAACCCTAGATATACTAATGATGCGCATTTTCCTGGTAATGTTCACTCTGACATTTCCAGATTTCAAACACCCCCTGCGACCTTACGACTCAACAGATTGAGCAACTGACTAGCAAGGAGAAGTTAGGATGGGCGATCTATTCATTCCAACCTTACAAATCTCCGGGTCCCGATGGCATTATACCAGCCCAACTAAACTGAAGCTTCAATGCTATAATACCCTGGCTTCAGACAATCTACTATGGTTGTCTATTCCTTAACTATATTCCAACAGCTTGGAGAGAGACAAGAGTCTGTCTCACACTACATCGAATGACTTCAGACCTATAAGCCTCTCTTCCTTCCTGGTTTCAATTCTAGAGACTTATTGGGCTTCTTCTTAAGCCGAAACTTGACAGGCTTCTAAAATCCCAACATGCCTACATAAAAGGCAGATCTACAGAAACAGCTCTGCACTCTCTTGTGTCTACCATCGAAAAATCACTTGAGAACAAAGAATACGCGCTTGCTGCTTTTCTTAGTACTCGTATAGCGGGGGCATTCAATAACGTCCTTCCATGTGCAGTCACCTCGGCCTTGTCGGAACTGTTGGTGGAGGATTTTAAAAGGAGGTGTTAAAAAGGCAAACATAGCACTATTTGCCTGTAAAAAAGCTATAGGTAAAAAATGGGGAGTTTTCCCCCAAAATAGTACGCTGGATTTATACAGCAATTGTCCGCCCCATACTTACATATGGGTCAATGGTATGGTGGTGGGCCCTTGATAAGACAACTGCACTTCAGTAGTTTGCAAAGGTGCAAAGAAGCTCAGGTCTATGTATAACTGGGGCACTGTCTTCAACACCAACCACCGCCCTCAATGTCATGCTTCACCATCGTCCTCTCGATATCTTTGCCAGGGAATGTGACAACACAGCAGCCCTCAGACTGAGAGAATCTAGTAATTGGATAGGTAACAATTGCGGCCACACAATTAAACTGAACTCGTCTGCCCCCGACAAAACAGGCTACTGTGTGCCGTGCTTAAATCTTGATAAGAACGACGTAGTTCTCATCCCTTCACGGCTAGACTGGACAAAGAAAATCCCCCTTAAAACCACCGGCCTCAAAATTTTCACAGGTGAATCCAAACTTCGAGAACAAGTAGGGGGAGGTATTTACTCCCAGGATCTCGAAAACGAAGCGTCCTTTAGACTTCCTAACTATTGTAGTGTCTACTAAGCGGAAATGATGGCTATTCACGAAACCACTAGGATTCTAGGTCAAAAGGACCTTGAAGGAAAGAGTATTTTTATCTTTTCAGATAGCCAAGCTGCACTGAAAGCACTGAACTCAAATATTAAATACTCTAAAACTCTCACCAGAGACCTGCAGCGATGAACTGCAACTGCTTTTACACTCAGTACATACTTGGTTTTTGTATGACTTCAATATCATTAATACCATGCAACATATTCTACGCCATCGAGCTCACTTACAACATCAAGCACGTTGCATTAGCCAATCGTACCAAAGTCAAACACTGTGTGATGTGTGCTTCGACTTCAGTGGAACATATGGTTGTTTGCATAAAATAATTATATGTATAAACCACAGCGCACGAGCTGCAATCGTTATAATTATGCATTATTTTAAGTAACTACCTCCTGTATCATTGCAGGTTGATTTCAACTTCGGCTAAGCAGTGATACAAAAGTAAGCTTACGAACGATGAAATCCGTGTGTACACTGCATTTTTATTCAAGTGTTTGTAGATTACTTCAGTATGAATAGAGAATATAGTTTTTATAAGGGCTGTTACCATAATTCAGGCTGTCGCATAGCATGCTATCGAATGTTTATCTCAGTTTCCATCCGATTTATATAAAAATGTACCATTTGATAAATATTTTAAAATAAAAAATATTTAAAAATATTATATCTGATTTTTAAATCATTAGTACTAGAGAATGCGAAATTTTGCAAAAAAAAATTAATTACATGAATTTAATTGCGAGCTTTAGATCAAGTAAGTTTTTAAGAAGGCAACAACAACAACAACAACTCTATATAGTCAATCACTTAGCTGGCTAAAAAATGTTCTTTATTTGATATGCATGTGGAAATTAAATATTTCCACGAGAAATATAATAAAAATTTGTTCGTCGTTTGAATAATTTATTAGATACTGAAAAATTTTGAAATATTTTTATACATTTAAAATAT
Organism: Dichetophora obliterata; assembly: GCA_963920525.1. Lineage (NCBI taxonomy): Eukaryota > Metazoa > Arthropoda > Insecta > Diptera > Sciomyzidae > Dichetophora > Dichetophora obliterata. The sequence continues at coordinate 139,937,664 of OY986439.1, forward strand.
GAAAACTTAATTCTAAAAAATACAAAAAGAACTTAAAAACTAAGTGGTTTTAAAACAAAGTGTTTTACATACAATTGAAACAATATTAAAAATGTAATAATAAGATAACACTACATTATTCCCCCTCCAAAGAATTCGGTATTAGTCTTACAGTGTTTGCTAATAAATTAAAATGAACTGTCTTAGCTGATTTATTTGCATTAAAAAGTGTTTTTGAAACATTAATGTTAACAAAAGCTGGCTTAATTCGATCAATATTAACCGTTATAATATTTTTGTTTTTAAGAATTTTAAAAAATTTTGGAGACTTTTCTAATACTTTGAATGGTCCGTCGTATGGCTCTTGAAGTGGTTTTTTAATAGTGTCATTGCGAACAAATACAAACTCACAAGTTTTGAGTGATTCTGGCACAAATTGTTTAAAATTCTGATTATGATGTGAAATATGTGCTTGATTATTAGCAACAATATCTTTAAGTTTGAACAAAGTTTCTGATGGACTGAATTTTTGCTCACTAGGAATGACTAACTGACTTGGCAATCTGAGTGTTTGACCATAAACCATTTCAGCAGGGGATGCTTTAACATCTTCTTTAAACGTGGATCTTAGCCCTAATAGAACTAGTGGTAATTCTGAGTACCAATTGTTTTGGTTATTGCTCGCTATAAGAGAAGCTTTGAGTTGACGATGGAAACGTTCTATCATCCCATTAGCTTGTGGGTGATAAGCTGAAGTTTTGATGTGTTTGCAACCAAATTTGGTAATAAAATTTTTGAATGTAGTTGATGTAAACTGAGGTCCTCGATCAGAAGTAATTTCCAGAGGAACCCCAAAGCGTGATATAAACTCTCTTTGGAACGTGTCAACAATAATATTAGCCCTTGTATCTTTAAAAGGATAAACCTCAGGCCAACGTGTGTTCCTGTCAATTATGGTAAACAAATATCGGTAACCATTTGAAATCGGTAATGGGCCAACCAAGTCAATATGAATATGTTCAAAACGACCGCTCGGAATGTTTATCTTGTGAGGTAGTGTTTTAGTGTGTCTATGTACCTTAGATTTTTGACATCTAATACATTCTTGAGTCCATTTGTTTATTTGTGTGTTCATGTTAGGCCAAAAATATCGTTGTGTGATTAGTCGTCTAGTACCTCTAGTTCCTGGATGTGAAATGTTATGTATTTGATCAAAAACTCTTTTCCGTAGTGTTTGGGGAATGTATGGTCTTGTATTATTTGTAGAATTTTCACACCAAATTTTTATGTTTAAAAACGGAATATCAACTTGTTCAAACTTGTAAGTTGTTTTGTCTGTTGTGCTCTTGAGTTCTGTGTCAATGATTTGTTCCTGATGTAATTGTTTGAGATCAAGGTCGGGTGTTCTAACTTCTGTTACCTCGCATCTTGAAAGTGCATCTGCTACTGAGTTGTCTGTACCCTTAATGTGTAATATTGTGTTAGTGAATTGTGCTATGTATTCAAGGTGTCGTGTTTGTCTAGGACTACGTTCGGTTTTAGAAGATAATGCATTAACTAAAGGTTTGTGATCTGTGAAAACTGTAAAAATGTTACCTTCCAGGAAGTGTCGAAAATGTTTAATAGTTAAGTAAATCGCAAGTAATTCTCTGTCAAATGTACTATATTTCGTTTCAGTAGGTGAAAGTTTCTTAGAGAAGAAAGCTATAGGCTCAAGTTTATTGTTATGTTCTTGTTGTAAAACGCCACCTATTGCGGTAATGGATGCATCTACAGCAATCGACAGTTGTGCCTTACTATTAACATGGTTAATAAGTGTTTGCGTGGCAAAACTGTCTTTGATTGTTGTAAATGCATGTAAAGTAGTGTCTGTCCACTGTAAATGTTTGCTTTTAGTTTTCGAAGCTGTTGTTACCATGTCATAAATGGATTCAAGCATGTGTGCGAGTTTAGGAATGCACCTGTGGTAGTAATTTGTCATACCTATAAATTTTTGCATGTGTTTGACTGTTACCGGTTGTGGATAATCTTGAATGCATTTAACACGTTCTTGTGACGGACGTATTCCGTGTTTAGATATGTTGTAGCTAAGAAAGTCAATGTTATCAACTCCGAATACACATTTGTTAGGTTTTATGTTTAAACCGTAATCATTGAGTCTTCTAAAAACTTGCGTTAAATGTTCGAAATGTTGTGTTTCTGTCTCACTAGCAATCAAGATGTCATCTAAGTATACGAAAATAAAATCTAGTCCATGTAGCACTTCATTAATGAACCTCTGGAATGTCTGGGCTGAGTTCCTCAAGCCAAATGGCATACGGAGGAACTCGAACATCCCAAAAGGTGTAGTGATTGCTGTCTTGTGTATGTCGTTAGGTGCCATTGGTATTTGATGATATGCTCTGACTAAATCGAGTTTTGAGTATATCATCAAATACCAATGGCACCTTGGTTGCAAATGGTTGTTGTTGCTGTGGCGCGTAGAGACTGAGCGCGAGAACTTATGAGCGTGTCACGGGGTTGCTCTACTTGAGTGGCTTAGAGCGCGGGGTTGCTCTGCTTGAGTATTGATGAGCTCAAGAATCAACGTTTCAGTCGTCCAATTTCCAGAAGATTTAGTTCCAGAGGAACTTCAAGACGTCGATCGTCTTATAGGTCCTCTTCAGGTCAACGACCTTCCAATTGGGTATGTAAGTACCATTTCAGATTCGGTAAAAACGCACGTAAATGTGAACAACCATGTGCATTTGTTCAAAACGACAACTTTTCACCACACAACATAACACAACACAATTCAACAAACTAAAAGACTCTGTTGTCGCGACGACTGATAATAGACCCGTCATACATACACGTCGTCTTTTTGTATTTGACCCCTCTAGTAAATTAAATTTTCTTATTGACAGTGGAGCAGAGGTATCAGTTCTACCTTCCTCAAAATTCAAAATTTCAAACAAAAAATCAGATTTGGTATTACAAGCTGCTAATGGCACAGCAATCTCTACATTTGGAAAAAAATTATTGACACTTAATTTAAATTTACGACGTGAATTACCATTTTCATTTATTATAGCTGACATCTCCAAACCTATTATAGGTGCAGATTTCTTGACAAAATATGGCCTTCTTATTGACCTTAAACACAAACGTCTCATTGACCCTTTAACTAATTTATCTGTCAATACAATTTCAGCATTTTCTGAAACATCTTTACCTAAATTATTTACTATAGATAACAAGTATACACAATTACTCAAAAAATTTCCTTCTTTAATAACAGAACCCGATTACACAGCACCAATTAAACATCACACTGTACATCACATTGTCACTGAAGGACAATTACCTTACACAAGACCACGACGTCTAGACTTGCCAAAGTTAAAAGTAGCTAAACAAGAATTTCAGTTCTTAGTTACTTCTGGTATTTGTAGACCGTCAAATTCTCAAACATCCTCTCCATTACACCTAGTACCTAAACGCGAGCCCAATGATTGGAGACCATGTGGCGACTACAGAAGACTTAACACAATTACAGTACCTGACCGATATCCATTACCACACATACATGATTTTTCTTTAAATTTACACAATACATGCATTTACTCAAAACTCGATTTAGTCAGAGCATATCATCAAATACCAATGGCACCTAACGACATACACAAGACAGCAATCACTACACCTTTTGGGATGTTCGAGTTCCTCCGTATGCCATTTGGCTTGAGGAACTCAGCCCAGACATTCCAGAGGTTCATTAATGAAGTGCTACATGGACTAGATTTTATTTTCGTATACTTAGATGACATCTTGATTGCTAGTGAGACAGAAACACAACATTTCGAACATTTAACGCAAGTTTTTAGAAGACTCAATGATTACGGTTTAAACATAAAACCTAACAAATGTGTATTCGGAGTTGATAACATTGACTTTCTTAGCTACAACATATCTAAACACGGAATACGTCCGTCACAAGAACGTGTTAAATGCATTCAAGATTATCCACAACCGGTAACAGTCAAACACATGCAAAAATTTATAGGTATGACAAATTACTACCACAGGTTCATTCCTAAACTCGCACACATGCTTGAATCCATTTATGACATGGTAACAACAGCTTCGAAAACTAAAAGCAAACATTTACAGTGGACAGACACTACTTTACATGCATTTACAACAATCAAAGACAGTTTTGCCACGCAAACACTTATTAACCATGTTAATAGTAAGGCACAACTGTCGATTGCTGTAGATGCATCCATTACCGCAATAGGTGGCGTTTTACAACAAGAACATAACAATAAACTTGAGCCTATAGCTTTCTTCTCTAAGAAACTTTCACCTACTGAAACGAAATATAGTACATTTGACAGAGAATTACTTGCGATTTACTTAACTATTAAACATTTTCGACACTTCCTGGAAGGTAACATTTTTACAGTTTTCACAGATCACAAACCTTTAGTTAATGCATTATCTTCTAAAACCGAACGTAGTCCTAGACAAACACGACACCTTGAATACATAGCACAATTCACTAACACAATATTACACATTAAGGGTACAGACAACTCAGTAGCAGATGCACTTTCAAGATGCGAGGTAACAGAAGTTAGAACACCCGACCTTGATCTCAAACAATTACATCAGGAACAAATCATTGACACAGAACTCAAGAGCACAACAGACAAAACAACTTACAAGTTTGAACAAGTTGATATTCCGTTTTTAAACATAAAAATTTGGTGTGAAAATTCTACAAATAATACAAGACCATACATTCCCCAAACACTACGGAAAAGAGTTTTTGATCAAATACATAACATTTCACATCCAGGAACTAGAGGTACTAGACGACTAATCACACAACGATATTTTTGGCCTAACATGAACACACAAATAAACAAATGGACTCAAGAATGTATTAGATGTCAAAAATCTAAGGTACATAGACACACTAAAACACTACCTCACAAGATAAACATTCCGAGCGGTCGTTTTGAACATATTCATATTGACTTGGTTGGCCCATTGCCGATTTCAAATGGTTACCGATATTTGTTTACCATAATTGACAGGAACACACGTTGGCCTGAGGTTTATCCTCTTAAAGATACAAGGGCTAATATTATTGTTGACACGTTCCAAAGAGAGTTTATATCACGCTTTGGGGTTCCTCTGGAAATTACTTCTGATCGAGGACCTCAGTTTACATCAACTACATTCAAAAATTTTATTACCAAATTTGGTTGCAAACACATCAAAACTTCAGCTTATCACCCACAAGCTTGTAGTGTTATCTTATTATTACATTTTAATATTGTTTCAATTGTATGTAAAACACTTTGTTTTAAAACCACTTAGTTTTTAAGTTCTTTTTGTATTTTTTAGAATTAAGTTTTCATATTTTAAATGTATAAAAATATTTCAAAATTTTTGAGTATCTAATAAATTATTCAAAACGTACGAACAAATTTTTATTATATTTCTCGTGGAAATATAATAAAAATTTGTTCGTCGTTTGAATAATTTATTAGATACTGAAAAATTTTGAAATATTTTTATACATTTAAAATATGAAAACTTAATTCTAAAAAATACAAAAAGAACTTAAAAACTAAGTGGTTTTAAAACAAAGTGTTTTACATACAATTGAAACAATATTAAAAATGTAATAATAAGATAACACTACATGTACATTAAGGTGCCTCACGAAAAAAAGTTGTTCGGGTCGGTTCCTCAAAATAATCATTGGTTTATGTTGTGATAATTCCCTCAATATTTCGATTCTAGCCGCCATCCGGTAGTTTAAAAAAAACAGACAAAAATAATAGTTATGGAAAACTTCTTCCGATCTGCATAAGTATATCATACAAGTATAAAATGTTTGCATTCGAACTAAAAATAAGGCTGTGTTTAGTGAATTTTTTAATTCTTTGGGGTTTTTTTACTAAAATTAAAAAACTTAATTAATTATAATGCGATCCTAACTTTCAAGATATCGTCGTAAAGGTTTTGAGTGCTTGCACTGATGAATGGTCAGAATTGCTTAAATTTATCGATGTTTACACTAAAATATTAATGATAAAATAAACTTACTTACTTACTTAGTTGGCGCTACAACCGTATGTCGGTCTTGGCCTTATCTAAGAATTTATAAAATAAACACCTACTGAAAAAATACTGTAAGAAATAAAAAAAATAAATAAAAATTAATTCATTTGAATTTTGAAAGTTTTTGTACGGAAATAAAATAAAAAAATATCTAAAATATGCATGAAAAACAGAACTGCAGTAAGATCTAGATAAAATGAACCTCCGAAATAATTTACAGCTTGAAATAGGGAACGCTTTAGAAACATACATTTCAAAGAATCAGAAGCAAAAAGTAAAAACAAAATTTTAAGATTTAAGCCAAAATATCCATTTTTAGAAAAAAATGCGAACAGTCTGGATACAATGAACAGGCCTTGCAAAAATTAGTTCACTTTATCCAGATTCGACTGCATTTTAATCCGATTGCAAACATTTACAATTTTTTTGATGCAGATTAGAAGATCTTTTTCATGCCAATAATTTGTTACAGTTTATTTATTATCAACTATAACACTATCAAGAAGCTGCGTTGAATGAACTTGAATGGTCTTTACCCATTTGTGCTCCCTGTACTCGCTTCATCTTTCTACATACCCTATCGTCTGTTTCACCACGCGCAGAGCTTTTTTTCATCGGGGTCTATAAATAAAGCTACCCTTTTTCGAGAGGTAATGTTTTTGATTGAAGGGACTCTATTGTTAAAAAATATGTTTAAAAATTTGCATTTTAACATTTTTCAATACGAAAAAAATGAAAAATGTCCAAAAATGACAATAAAACAATTTCGAAATGGCTAAAAATGACCAAAAAATGCTCTAAATCTAGTAAAAATTACCAGGAAATTAAAACCGATAAAAAACGATGAAAAATTACGTAAAAACTTTTCATATTTGGAATTTAGGAAACATAAATTGACGTTCTAAGCAAACAGGAAATGTCTTAGAAGCAGCAGAAAAAGATGACATGTTTTCGAAATCCTAGCCCTCCTTATGACGAATTTAGACCTCAAAGAGAGCTGTAGACCATTTTTCAAACAGCGCCCATATCCAAAATAACTCAAACATAACAATTGACTTGAACAAAAGTTGATGCTTTATCAAAGATCTGCATACATACAAAATTTTATGAAAATCAGTGATAAAAGGTGTTTTATTAAAATTTTGTCTTTCATAATTTTCGAAAAAACTAAATTTAACAAATATCTTTAAAAATTTCTCACTCAATTAAACTTTAGAATTTATTTTAAAAAAGAAATCAGCTAAATTGAACGATTAGTTTGTGAGCTACAAGCTCTCAAAAGTCAAGCAAGTAACTGCAATGTTACTGCAAATACTTTGTGTTCGGAGAACAAAAAAGCTCTGGTTTTTTATGCAGTAGTTGTGCCTTATGCCTTTATGTTGCTTGTAAATGACCATACTTACCATTGCATACCAGAAGTTGAAAAGACCCTGCGCTGGTTATCAAACCAACAACTCGAACATGCATTATTCGGTCTTACGACACGCTCATACACAGTTGGCTTCAATGTTGCAAGTATGTTCGACACAATAATCGCAGCGCTTGCGTAGTGCGGTCATACTGTCACTGTATTTGTTGAGGGTAGATTGCAAGTAGCGAAAATGCCATCGCTTGCCGATCTCTGACTCTCACTGAGTGCCGTAGATCTTTTAACGAGATGGCAAGGCTACTCAGGATTCACCTCATATGGGTGCCCGGACACAGGGATATCGAGGGCAACAATTTGGCCGACGAATTGGCAAGGAAGGGTACGACCTCTAACACCCTCTTAAATGAGGACTTTATTGGTATACCCATTTCCTCCTATAAACTCCAGTGCAAGAACAGATCCTTAGGTCTTGCACAAGAACGCTGGGAACACCTTGATACATGTAGGATAACTAAGCAACATGGCCTACCTACGACTTAAAACGCACAAACTCACTGCTTGAGTTAAGCAGGGTAAACCTGTCAAAAATAGTAGGAATCCTAACGGGTCACTGCCTAATCGGAGCGAATGCTCTTCGGTTGGGACTTGCATCAAAAGATTTCTGCAGAAGCTGCAGATGTGAGGAAAAGGTAGAAAATGTTCAGCACCTCCTCTGCGAATGTCCGGCTCTAGCTAAAAGGAGAATGGCAACTCTGGGCCATCCCTTTTTAAATGGACTTGCCGAAGTCTCATGCCTGGAAACCAAGCATATCCCTCAATTCATTATCCGCTCGAACTGGTTTGAGGAGGATAATCTCTACTAAGTTTTAAAGAGATTGTGTGGTATCACAACGGGCCTGCACTGGCCTAAGTGTACGAGTCGTATATCGGCTGAGCCACACTTACCTAACCTAACCTAGGTGGCCAAAATAATTTTATTCGGTAAAAAGTTCCTATTATATTACAGACTAATAATTTTTTGCGGATTTACGTACATTAAATGGCGCTATGTGTTTTTTTGAATTGTGAGGTGAAAATGTTGTTCGGAAAATTCCTGATTGCAGTAACGTTTAAAGAATTTATTGTTTTATCGATATACAATGAAAAAGAAAGAATTTAAATACATGGGTTTTGGGAAGAAGTCGAGCTAAGCTCGGTCACCCAGGTACTATTTAACTTAAGTTAAAAAAAAATATAATTTAAAATGTTTGTATACCAAGTTAGAAACCTATTAATATTTTAAAAGTTTGGTCAACTCCGTTTTATACCTACACAATTGTAAGTTATATTATAAGTCGTTATTATCTTTGTTATTCTTACTGCATTCAAAAGACTATAAGTCTTATATGTGCACATTAATGGTATTCCCTTAACGCTTCTAAAACTGATTAAATCTCTTAAACTGCTCAACTTTAAGCAATTGGGGAATTTTAAGCAAATTTTGTATGGGACATTTTTTACAAGGTTTAAGCTACAATTTCTATGCGTAAATTATGTAAACATGTTTGCTTAAACTATCAGCTGTCAAACTTGAAACGATTCTATTATATGCTCAATTAATAACTGCTGAAATTCAGATTGTTTTAAATATTTAATTAATTTTTTCTTTTCAATTTGCTTAGGCATCATAAATGTTTAAATTTTATATTGTTCAATTTATAACATCAGCTGTTATTGACATATGCACGGAAAATTAAACAGAATGACAAAGAGTGCATTCCCTTAATAAGAGCTCTGAAGTTTACATGTTTACGAACTGGAAAATGTAAATTTTTAAGGGAATACTATTATTGCCTTTAAATAAATAAAATTAAATAAATAATATAAAAATAAATAATGTGGAGCTCTAAAACACCTATTTCATCATTTTTAAAAAATTGTTCATAAATGTTCCAAGTTTGAAAGTCAAATTTAAGGAATTAAGGAGGAATTAATTTAAAAGAATGTATTCCCTTAGTCCCTAAACAATAAAGATAACGAAATGGGAAATAAAATTTGGCCGTGATCAAACTGTCAACAAAAATAGTTAAAAGCACTATTTTTTCATGATACGATTTGATAAACTAATATAAAATATTGTTCTCAATTATGCATTTTTCACCGTTAGTTTGATAATATTAAAAGTACATTTGCGTTATAAAAATTTTAACATTTTTTAATATCAGACGAATATTTTCACCAACTAACAATGTTAATTTAACCGCTGTAATTTTTACTTTTTAAGTATAAATGTTATTACTATATTAATTAAAATCTGAGTCACTTACCTATTTATATAGGCCAAACGCCGTTCGAACCATTCACCAGGAACAAGGAATTTTTCAAAGAAGAAATAATGGAAAACCGGTTGAATATTTGAGCAAATATGCAAATAAATTTGCAAACGCATTTTTGCATCTGATTTTAAATGATCCTGTAATATTATACAATAGTAAGATTTTATTATTATAAATTCAAATATTAGTTTTCTTGTTTATTTACTATCGTACATTTGACAACTTGCGACATTTTTGAATTGTATAGTCGTTGGGGCGATATTTCTTATGAGCTCCACTTTTAGTATCACCCGAAAGATAAACGCCAATAGGAATTGTATTTTGACACCATTCTAAGATGCCGCTACGCATTGAGAGAGGAACCACTTTATATGTTCGGAGCTTTAGTTTTCGCAGATTTGTTTCAGTTTCACTACTTAATAAATCGTTTATCATTGAAAAAACTTGCTGCATAACAGCATCTTGGCGAAGATCATCTTTCGCTTTTAAAAGTTGAGATCTTTTTATACCATCGGAGCAAAGACAAATTACTTTTTTTGGGGCATTTATTCCACCTACAAGAACCACTTTGTCTTCCCATTTGACGACACCTGAAATAATACTGTTTTTATTATAAATATACTTATAATTATATAATCAAACTAGCAACCCTTCGCGGCTTTGCTCGCGATACCGAAACACTTTATTTTTTTATTTTTGTTGTAACAGTGAGTAACGTAATTAATAGCTTTAATTGTTTTGAACAATTTTGATATTGTTGCGATTTCATTCTCATTAAAATAATAGTGTAATGAAAGCTGCAACAACCAAAACTATAAAAAACATAACACGAAGGAAATGTCAAAAGAATAAACTACCCTAGATTAAACAATATATTTGTGTCGATAATAAATAATCGCTAAGTCGACTTAAGACAGAACTGAGTTGTTAATGTAGCTGTGTTCCACACATAAAGAACTATAAACAAACACAATCTGGAGCTTCTAGCATGACCTTAGCCAAAGTTATGACACAAAAACAAAACAACCTTTTATATAACTCATATAGCATTAAAATAATTTTTTAACCAAAAATGTAAAACCTTAGAGCGCTTGATTGCCTTGTAAAGGTTCGCAATGGATACTTTTTCAGTATTTGTCTCGGTCCCAGGATTCTGACTATCTATTCTTAAGATAGCCCACAATTATCCTAATATTAATATATAATAAGCACTGTAATAAGCACTGGACTATTATTAACCTTCACCTGGCATGGTTATCCTGAGTAACATACCTGGGACCTTACTCTGTAAAACGATTCGAAAAGCAAATGCGATTCGAAAACAAAATCACACCATGTATTTTCACGGTTTTTTTAATAAATTTTTGATTATTTTGAATTCAATGCAGAAAAAACAGCATTTTAAAGCAGTGCTAGAAGTTACTGCCGCATTATAGAGTAAGACCCCTGGACTCGTGGGGTACATACGAGCCCGTGAGTAAAATCTTTGTAAAAATTTATATATTGATTATTTTATCTCAAAAAAATTCAAAAATCATCTTTAGATACCACTTTAAACTGTAGAATAGTCAAAGTTGAAAAAATAAGGATCAGCGTTCATAAAAAATCCGGAAAACTAGAAAAAAATTCTAAGCAAATCAAAGCGAGAAAGAAAGTGGGGTATGTACGTACCCCACGAGGACAGGCGAAGGTTAATAAAGAATTGTTGTGTGTACAACCCAAAAGCAAATAAAAACAAACAAATAATAATAACAAATAGACCATCTAGTCACAAGCAAGGTCATCAACGTAAACAAACCTTGAAACACTGAGCACATGTGAGTGCAATATGATCAAGCTGAGTAGTGCAGCATAAGTTAAAACAATAAAACGGCGTGAACGTAAAAGAAATAGTAATTATGAATGAATCACGAATTTTAGCCAAGCTCAAGCAGCCACTAGTGGTGTTGACAAAGAGCTAATGATATTGTAACTTGAACATGTGGGCAGTATGTGAACAAATGTTTGGTATTGCATTTCTGCGAAAGTCACAAATGCAAGTCTGCACATTTAATTCACAATAATCTTAAATGATTGGTTAGATTAAATATATTGGAAATGTGACTGGAAAATGGGTGTGTCCTAAGTTAAGAAAATACTGTAACCAATTATTATAAATGAAAATTTAATTTAGAATAAAACACAGTTTTTTATGAATGACAGACTGGCAGCATTGCCTTCCTTTTTGTATTTATATAAATCGGCCTTGTGGCCTTCACATACAGCGTGGCACGCTTTAAGCCAAAACATTTGTTTAAAATATTTAGTTAGGATTTTTAACATTTTTAAACACAGCACCAAACATAACATGGCGATCCTGCGGACTCGAGCCTAGTGGAATTCTTATTTGAGTGCTGTCTATACGTGAAGTTTGAAGCCAGATGTCCCAATACTTCAGAGAAGCGCTGGATAAATTGTTCCAGCAACTGAACCACCACCCTGTACTTTTTGTAGAGGAAAAGTACGTCCCAGAATTTGTGATTGAGATCTCTCAACAAGCACCGGTTTATGTGCCGACACCAGTCACGGCCGGACCCAAGAAGTTGACGATCGAGGAATATCAACAGAGGCAGCAGCGATTCAAAGAACAGCAAGAGCAGCAACCATAGAAGAAAAAGAAGACTAGAGGAGGCAAACAAGTACGGCGACGAAGGGAACTGGACAGCCTATACAGGATGATCCATATAACAAAAGAGGCTGAGAAACTAAATTTCATTCAACAGCTAAAAAAATTGCAGTCGATGCCGTTGTAAAATTCACAGGATTTAAAAATGGTGTGGACGATTGTACTCCCGAAAGCTAAGGAACAAACGAAAATCACCATGAATAATAACAACAACAGCAGCAGCAGTATACAATATTATAGGGATAGTATCACTTATAAGCTTTTATTTAACTTGCTTCGTTCGTATGTATGTATGTATGTACATTAAGGCGCCTCAACTTGTATGGAGGAAAAAAAAGTTGTCCGGGTCACCTCCTGAAAACAAACTTTGGTTTATTTTATGATGATTCCCAAAATATTGCAACTCTAGCTTTAGCCGTTCGTGAGCTGGAATGGTTTGAAATAACCTCTAAAAATCGCGTTTTTGATTAATACTATTTATACCACACTACCTTCGGTCAAAAAAATTGTCACAAATAGTGTAAATCGATGAAATACATAGTTTTGTTTTTTTATTTTTTTTTTAAATCTGCCCACACACTTAGTTATTGAGTTATTTGCAGTGATTTTTTCAATTTTTTTTAATGCAGTTTTTATAAAAATATATATAACTTCCCCATTTATAGCCTGATTTACCATTCCGTGGTATCATTGGAAAGGTTCTGAATGCTTCTTTTCATTTCTGTCGTTAATTAACCCTTATAAGCACTTTTATAAAAATGCATTTTATTTTATTTTTATTTTTTTGTGATGGCCTTTGCCTCAATTCCTGAATTTGTTCAAATATAAGAGAAATAAAATTAAATCATGTAGATAAAGAATGCATTTTTTAAATGGACTTTGGAATAAAGTATAGGAAAATACTTTATTGTACTTAGACAAAACAGCTATGACTTTTACATGACTTTTAGGTTTGACAATGAGTTATATTATATTATATAAATGTGAGTTTTTGAATTGTGATCGCTTAATTGTTCAAGTTATTCATAAAAAAAATGCTTTTCGTTTCTCGCGAGTTAAATAAAAATCAATTGCCAACAAAAAGTGATGTAATAAAACATTTATTATTTTTGCACGAAAAAAATAATAATCGGTCTTACGGGCTATCTAATTATCATCAAAACATGCTAAATGATTTAAGCAAAATTTGGAAAAGAGCAGAAATTCCGGTTATATCGAAGACTGCGATCCGCAAAAAAACTTCAAAATTTAACGCTTTTATATCGGGATATCACAAAAAATCCATCGCATTACAATGCAAGCGAGTGGGCCGAACTATTTTCAATTTCTGTTTGCAAATGTGCTCTAAAAATTAGAGTGTCTTGTAGTTGCCCAGGTGAAAAACAAATGCCATTGCATGTTTGGAATTTTTACCTTGATCAGTCGAGCCGAAGGTTGCTCACGCTAGATGACGTTGAAAACCACATCACATGTGATTCTATTACGGACTTCGAAAGCGAAAGTGAAAACGAAAGTATTGCAACAGCCACTTTTGTACCACAACTAAGAGAAATGGATGTGGATGATCCATATTCATCATCGTCTGAGGAAGATCTTAAATATCTTGGACCAAGCGTACAAAGTTTTTCCTTACCAACATTCAGTGCTGCGTTGGACCGTGCCAGTGTATCCAATCGCTTTGGGGCTCTGCTCGCAACAACATTGCTAAAAGACTTGGACATTCCAGGCATAATTATTGATCAGCACAAAATCCAAAGGGAGCGAACTAAAGCTAGGGCGAAATCACTAAGAGACATAAAAAACAATGAAATACTAAAATGCATTTCTTTTGATGGAAAAAGGGAACGCACTTTGAAACAAGTTACTGTGAATGGCAAACCACGCAACGTTAAAATGATGGAGGAGCATATAACTCTGGTAAGCGAACCCAGCTCAAACTACATTGGTTACTTAACTCCCGTAGACGGAAGCGGTGCTGGTATCGCAAACGATATTGTCAATTACTTGAAAGCTGAAAAGTTTTCACTAGAGCACGTGGTCGCTGTAAATTGCGACGGAACTAGCACCAACACAGGCAAATTTAATGGAGCGATTTGTAACCTAGAACGACAATTGCAGCGCCCTTTGCAGTGGCTAATATGCCTCTTTCATTTTAACGAGTTGCCATTCACTGCGTTACTCAAAGAAATGTTAGGAAAAGCTAATGGGCCGCAAAACTGGCCAGGAATAATTGGGCATACATTACAGGGCTGCGAAGATGTGCCGGTAAATTGTATTCAATTATTTTGTTGTTTTTTTTTAACTGTTAATTTCAATAAAATATTAACTTTAGATTGCTCATAACTTTGATCCAATTGCGATGGGCTGTATGCCCACAAATATTGATGACTGGGTTTTGCGAGCTGATCAAAAATATCTTTATGATATGGTACGAGCAGTTGATGCTGGGGCGTGCGCTGAACATTTGGCCAGCATTAAACCTGGTCCGCTCAATCTTTCACGCTGGTTGACAACAGCATCAAGAATTTTGCGGCTATATGTTACGAAGCCTGTGGCTTGCGAAAAGTTAAAGCAGCTAGCATTTTTTGTTATGAGGGTCTACGCACCATTTTGGTTTTTAATAAAAAGCCAACCAAAAGCCATTCATGGCAGCCGCCACTTGTTTAAATACATTGAGTGGACGCGCGAATTACCGGCAGATATGCAATTTATTGTACAACGCTCTGTTCAAATTAATGGATTTTTTGCTCACCCAGAAAATATTTTACTGGCAATGGTTACAGATGAGAGCAAGGCGACACGAAAGGAAGCCTACGATATTATTTTACAATCGCGTGCTCATGACACACAAGGAATTCGCCAATTTAATGTCCCCAAGATACAATTCAATTGTGATTCCTATAAAAATATGATAGATTGGAATGAATTAAGAGCTAATACAGAACTGCCATGCATCCAGTTCTATACTCAACAATACTTATTAGAACTACACGACTCCAATGAAATTGTAAAAATTCCTGGTAATGAAAAGTTTTTAAAATAATTGTTATGCTTTTCTTAACAAACAATTTTCAGAATTTCCATGTCATTCACAAAATACGGAACGTTTTGTACATGTGGTAAGCCAATCCTGCGTTTCGGTAATTGATAAGAATAGACCTGCACATATTGCAAACAAGATTCAATCGCGCAAGCGTTACTGTAAAATTGAATCACGAAAAGATTTGGAATAAAAAAAAAATTATTTCTTTGATAAAACTCTAAATTGTTTTTTTTTTTTATCTTTTAATTAGCGACTTAATAAATAACCACAAATTTTTTATCATGTTGATAAAAAATGCATTTTTATAAAAGTGCTTATAAGGGTTAATTAACGACAGAAATGAAAAGCAGCATTCAGTACCTTTCCAATGATACCACGGAATGGTAAATCAGGCTATAAATGGGGAAGTTATATATATTTTTATAAAAACTGCATTAAAAAAAATTGAAAAAATCACTGCAAATAACTCAATAACTAAGTGTGTGGGCAGATTTAAAAAAAAAATAAAAAAACAAAACTATGTATTTCATCGATTTACACTATTTGTGACAATTTTTTTGACCGAAGGTAGTGTGGTATAAATAGTATTAATCAAAAACGCGATTTTTAGAGGTTATTTCAAACCATTCCAGCTCACGAACGGCTAAAGCTAGAGTTGCAATATTTTGGGAATCATCATAAAATAAACCAAAGTTTGTTTTCAGGAGGTGACCCGGACCACTTTTTTTTTTGAGGCGCCTTAATGTACATATGTCCTCAAAACTTGCAAGCCATTTTTCTACAACTTGTTGCTATCCGATTAAGCTGAAATTTAGCATACACATGTAAGTCCGGTGACAATGCAATATTATGTTAAAATGTTTTGTCACATTCCCTTTTACCGCCCACAAATCAATAAAAATTCTATATCTCTAAACCTACTGGGCTGATTCAGCTGATATTTTGGCAGTAAATTTCCTTCGAGTAGAGGATACTTAAAGAAAATTTTTTGCCACTCCCCCTTTTACCGCCTACAAATCCATTAAAATGCTATATCTCTAAAACTACGGGGCTGATTCAGCTGAAATTTAAACAGTAAAGTTTCATCAAATAAAGCATGGGGTTTATGAAAAACATTTGGACACAACCCCTTTTACCGCCCACAAATCAATAAAAATGCTATTGATCTCCAAAACTACGGGGCTGATTCAGCTTAAATTTTGGCAGCTAATTTCCTTCAAGTAGAGAACGGTTTAGGGAAAAAATGTTGCCACACTCTTTTTTACCGCCCACAAATAAAAAATCCTACATCTTCAAACCTACGAGGCTGATTATAACTTGCTTCGTTCGTATCTCTATATCTATCTCTATATCTATATCTATCTCTATATGTATGCTTGTATGTATGTATGTATCAGAGAACAGCTTGAGTGCATTCAAATGGCGTTTCGATTGTCTCGTCAATAAACGAGCACCGAATGTGCCTCCTGCATTTAAATTAATGCGCAAATGCATGTTACCAATCGCTGTTGATACGAATGCCTAGAGTGTGAGTGCTAGCGATTACGAACGTCTGCGACACAAGAATGTCAAACAAGGCAAGACATGAGGAACAATCGCCAAAAGCAAGGAAAATCCATGCTTTTATGCTCATTCGCACAAAGGAAAATTATTAGTTGCAGTGTTGCATATTTTTATGCTGGGAATGTTGTTACCAGACACAAAAATTGCAATATTATAAAAGAAGATTTTTATTAGAGTTATTATCGCACAAGTTGGCGAAAAAATATGTCAACAATCAACTTCTAATTCGACTGCGAGGTGGATAGCAGGAATTGAAAACGATTAATGTGAAAATTACTTTTATTAATATAGCCAATGGTATAAAAGTTTTTGTTTGAAGCCATAACCTTTGATTGGAAAGAGATATTGGGTTTATTTTTTCATTTAAATTTTAATTTTAACATTAAATATAAAAACATTTTGGTATAAATAAATTTGCCCAAAAAAATCATAGGGCAAAAGAAAGACAAAAAGAGTTTAACAATTTTTGCGCAAAACTGGACGATTTTTTGCAAAAGAATGCTATGTCATAAAAAGGTAGTCAGGAATTCTATTTAATAGTATAGATGATTCCCCAAATATTTCGGCTGTAGCGATAGCCATCCGTGAGCTGGAATGGTTTAAAATCACCTCTAAAAATCAAGTTTTTTGTAAAAATATTGGCTGGTGTGGTAGTTTAGAAAATGTAAACGGTCAGAAACAATAGTTATAAAAAAGTGCTTCCATTAATAAAATGCTATTTTTCGTGCATTTATTAATTATTTAATTACTTATTAATTCTATTTTATTACATACAAAAAACACAATTATTTCAAATGCTATTCTCACTTTCAAGATATTGTTGGGATGGTTTTGAGTGGCTGCAATTATTGATTGATTCCTGGTCAAAATTGCGTATATTGATATATATTAAAACTAAAATAAAAATTATAAAATAAGCACATACTGAAAAATATTGTAAGAAATGAAAAAACAAAATACAATATATGAAGATATTTTATTTTTAAAAGTTTTGTATAAATCTTAAATTGCAAGATTTAGATCAAGTTAGTTTTGTATTAATATTTTGAAATAGAATATATCAAAAATATGTATGAAAAAAAGCATAATCTTTTATCCGATTGCATACATCTCAATTGTTAATGCAGATAGGAAGAGTTTTTTCACCAAATAATATCTGGCAGTTTATTTCTTAAAACTATTACACAAACCAATATTTTGACAAAAAACTTTATTTTTAGAGGCTATTTCAAACCATTCCATCACGCGAATGGCTATCACTAAAATCGAAATATTTGAGGAATCTTCATAAATGCTATTGCAACCAAGGATTGTTTGAGGAACTGACACAAACAACTTAACCTTCAGCGTTTAATATTCATCGCACAAAGATAAAATATATAATAAAATATAATGAGTTATGTGGCGAGTGAATATAAAATATTTAATACAATTTAATATATTTAAAATGTTATTTTATTATTTCTTATTATGTATTAAAAAATATTTTTATTATAGAAACAATAAAACAGTTGCATATCATAGAAAAAATATAATAAATATATTAATAACCAGGGCTCGTACTTTGATGACCTAAAAACTGACATAAAAAACGCAAACAATTACATAAAAAAATAAAGGAAAAAAGCCTTAAAAATAAAACATTACTAAACACGTATTGCTGTAAAAACTTAAGTAAGTTTGCAGAATAAAGTTTCTATTAGTTTTAGGATGGTGGTGTGAAAAATCTGACTAAACTAACGTATACGTGTGATTTTAAAAGTAGGGTGGATTACACCTAGTAGCACTTCATTCAAAATTATTCTAAGCAAAGAATTAGTGAATGAAATTAATAAAAAACTATTTCTAACTAATAACAAAGGTTTAACTAATTTCGAGTTTAAAAATTTTTAAGATTTATACACTTGAGCCGTTATAATTTTGAGTTTCATTTACGGGTGTTTTTATAGGTTAGTAATCAAGGGTTAAGCAAACTCTTTTATATATTAAACTAATTTTTATTTTCAGTTTTACTGTATCTTTCATTTAACATAACCGATTTTAATTTAAATGTAACATAATTTTAAGTTGTCCATATTCGCCGCTTTTGATAAATATCACAGGCACCTATAATTTTGATAAAATCATATTCTACGCCTTTCTTGGACTTTTCTAAACATATTCTGGCACCAAGTTCTTGTAGAAATTTCGCAGTTCTTACACCCGAAATTAGAGGTACTGAATTAAATGAATCAAAATTAAAGACTGAAATGTGTTTATCAGTTCGATTACACAACATAACCTAAAATTTTAGCCATTCTTTGACAAGTTACCAGTTGTACAAAATTTATTTTATTAATAAATACCTGCTCGTTTTGAAAAACTCCATACATTTGGGTTGAATACTCGTTTTTCTGGGCTTTTTCTATAAAATTGTTTAGTAAAACTTTGCAGCACACGTCGCTTTTTTACAACAGTTGTCAGAGTTTACAACTCTCTCTTTCTAACTTACACAATTTAGCTCAGCTCGTGGCATTTTCTAAACCTGCACTTTCTCACATTCATAGAAAAAAAAACAAATTAATGACAAGTTTGTGTTGGTTTTCATCAAACATTTTTTAATTGTGTTGGAGCTTTGGTTACGCTTATCTTGAAGGGATAAGGAATGTTCATTGAAAGCAAAACATTGTTGTTATTTTACCGACAAACTTTCAATAATAGTTTGTTTACTAATTTAAGTCGCTTTCAAGATTAACTTTCATGCACTCTTGGTCCAAATTTTAGCTCAGGTTACTTTAAAAATTTACTGTCATAAAACTTGCTACTGGCAATACTGTTTGCTCCACAGTAGAGAAAAGAAAACAATAAACTAAAAGGAAACAAACAGCACAAAGAAAAACGCGCTGCTAGAGAAGGTCAGAGAAGTATGGAAACAACAAACATTCATGCAGCAGCTGACACTCGAGCTTTAAGCGAAGCATCCGAATGATCTCGTGGACTGGAGGCTGCCTTTGCATCAATTTGCAATCGTGACAAAGTGTGCTTTGCAGCAGTCGTTGTTTACGAACTCGAGCGGTATATATGCATTTTTTTCTTGTGTGCGATTATGGCTGACGACGATTGTTACTCGAGTGGCAAAAACTGACGAATGGTCTCATGCAAATCTCTGGTATGTATGTCCATCAAAATTTCCAAACCATTTTTCGCAATTTTGTAAACTTGTTGGTATGCGATTAAGCTGAAATTTAACATACATATGTAATTCCGGTGACAATGTAATATTATAATAAAATTGTTTGCCACACCCCCTTTTACCACCCACAAATCAATAAAACCGATGTCCGCGATCCGTTATAGAGTAGTGGATAACAAATCAAAACATTTCAATTAATTCATTTAATTTTAGTAACATTTTTATATTAAATACTATTTAAAAACATAGTAGAAACATAAAGAAAACATTAATAAAAAATAACTTAAAAAATATTTAGGCACATTTTATGTAAAAAAAAAACTATACAAGTTTATATATATAATATTTATATAAATTAAACAAATAAACATATTTATATAAAAAAAATAAATTTAAAAGCAAATAAATTTGTATCACTCTTGAGTTCAACTGGTGAGATCAATATTAGTATTATACAGGCATGTTTTGCATTTCGCTTCCGATTGGAAGTGAAAATAAATCTACATATCACTTTTTTCGTTTTGTATTTATTTAATTTACTTATATAATTAATTGTATTTACGAAAAAAGTTAAATGTAGAACACCAAATATCGAATTCAACTATGAGTTATTTTAAATTCCAATCGGAAGTGGAACGCAGAACATGCCTATTAGTTTTATTTCTTATTTGAAATGTTTTTCAAGGTTTGATTCTAATTTTTAAACGAAGTCGCCAATCGCTCTAAAGCAATAGCTATTCGTAGCACAGCTTCAGCCAACAATTGTGACGCTTCTGCCTGCTGGCTTGCTGATTTAGCCTGTACCTGTATAATAAAAAAAGTTTAGGGAACACAGTAAATACGGTCTTCTTACTATTAAATAATTCTACTCACAGTAATCGCGTCTGCTTGTTTATTTGCTATTTCAGCAAATTGGTCCCGCGCCAAGTTCATTTGCGTTTTTTTTTTTGGCGCGCTCTTTCTTTGTGGTACAGCCTTTGAGGGTTGTACCGTTGCTGGCAGTTTCATCCAGCACATCCACTGGCCAATTGTCTCCGCGCCTGCAGCTTCATCAAGCGATTGATTTTCAAAAAAATTGGCAACAGTTGGGCGCTGGTGCAAAATTTCTGTTTCCCCTTCTTCCAATAATATCTGAAAATGCTATAATATAAAAAATCAATTAGTGTTATTTATAATGGCACTAAAACAGTGAAATGACCTCTTCCTCTGGAAAGCTCTCTGGACATATAGAGCTGCCTTCAGAGTAGTTCTGGCCAAGTATGTCCAATACTCTTAGCTCTAAATCTGTGAGCGCAGGAAGTGTAAGTAGGTTTCCACCCGTCTTCGACATTTCCTTCCTTTTCCCCCTTGCTTTGACCTATGTTCGGCTTTTTAGGTCGCGCCAAGTCTAATAAAAAAATTTTTAAAGTTGAGATAACAGTTTTTATATGAATATAACATACCACTTGCCATTGAGCTCCGGTTTTTTCGGCTCCTTTTACGCCATTGAGGATGCCAGTGAGCTCCTCCCACTTCTTGGTCGCTTCCTGCCTTCCATGTATAGAGGCGAATCTTCCTTCTGCCAACCCTTTGTTCGTGGAAAAAAAAATCAAGCATAATTTTATGCTGCTCTGCAGTTGTCCGGTTGAACCTTTTTCTGTTTTGTTCCATTTTATAGTTGGGTATAAGTTTTTTACTGTTTTTATAATTTGTTAATATTTTCACTTTCTTGTTTTACTTGTTTTGTTACTTGTCAAAATTAACAGTGGTGCCATATTTTCGATATATGTTAACGTTGTTTGTGGCTTTCATTGTGAATAATTTTTTTAATAAAAGTGTCGTTAAGTGCCGTTTTGGGAATATGACAAACGTTGTTGTAAACCAAAAACGTTGTTAGTTAACGTTAACGTTAAGGTAACGTTAATTTTTTGGGAATTCCACTACAGGTTTACTACACATTATCAGTGGCATTGAATCTTTTATTAAGCTTATCTGTATATAAATTGCGGTCCACTATACAGGTTTACTATACAATATCAGTGCGTTAAGTTTTTAAATATAAATGTATTTGAAAAATTCTAAATTTATGTAAGTCCTTAGTATTACCAATTTACGTACGCTTATATTATGATGATGATACCAAGAGAGGGTTCTTCTGCACCTAGAATATACCTACTATATACATATATGACAAATGTCACTTAAATTTATTTTTTCTTTTTAGTTCGTCTTTTTTTATTAAGTAAAGGCTTATTTTTAAAAAAAATTTACTTTTTATTTTACTATTTCTTTCTTGTATCTAGAAGAAACCTTTGTATCTAAGCGCTTGCTTATCTTTACAAAAATAGTTTCTCCTATTTCATATGTTTCATACTTCATTTCATACTTTTAACGTTAACCTTGTCCCTGAATTATTTTATTAAACGTTTTGGATTGGTTGGTGAATTGATGTTTAGTGCGGGGGGGGGTCTTAATATGTTGTTTGGGTTTGCCATGTTTGTCTCCGTCGAGTCTTAAGGGAGAGATTTTGGTTGGCAAAAAGTTTTTAGATTTTTTTTTTTGCATATTTTTATAGCTTGGAATATAGTCCTTAAAGGGTTTTTTGAAATTCGAAATACTTAAGGAGATATGGTCTTTATTGTCCAGCAATGTTTTCGCCAAAATGCGATTTGCTTTATTTTGCTACTTTTTGAATGCAACGGTTTGAAGTAACCACTGAATTTCGTTCAACGCGTTCTTTAGTAGGTTTGTATACGCATTTTAAAAATAAATGAATACACATTTTTGAGCTTAGGTATTCGAATGTTGGCAGCTTTTAGTTCACTTTGAATTGAGTTATAAACCGGACGCGCGCGCGCATACAGTTTTGATAAAAATTTTTGTTTGTGACAATGGATAGAAAAAGTAATAGAAATAAAAATAAAAGAAACACCGGCAGCAATCGAAAAACTCGTCCCTTGAAACGCCAGTTTCATGGTAACCAATACGAAAGAGATGTACATCGGCAAAAAAAAATTAAAAGTAATGAAAATGAAGACATAAGCATTGACAACAAAACGGAGGATTGCTTTTTGGAGTTTTATAAAGTTTTCTCGGCGATTGTTAATCTGGTGATATGTGCCAAATGTGAAGGAAAAATCGAGTTTAAAAAAGCATCGCCGTATGGAATTGGCTTCAAAATTGGTGTCCACTGCGCTTGCCCGACCACTACATACATTTTTTCGTCGTCTTTGGTTGGCAAATCATATTTGATGAACCGGCGCTTGATTTTTGCCATGAGGGTTTTAGGCATTGGACCAAAAGGCATTAACACGTTTTGTTGCCTCATGGATATCGGCAGAGGTATGGGTAACTCGTTATACTACACTGCCTTGGAGAACTTCCATACAGCTGCAAGCGCGATCTATGGATACACTCTTTCAAAAGCCGCCAAAGAAGAGAAAGATGCCATGGTCACAGCCGATCCACAGTGCGACCCAACAATGTTTACCATATCAGATGATGGTACTTGGAAAAAATCGTGGCTTTTCTTCACTATACGGCGCTACAACGTTGATCGGCAAATACAGTAAAAAAATAGTCGACTCTGTTGTAAAGTCCATTGTATGCAACAGTTGCAAGTATTGGGAAGCTAAGAAAGAAGAAGACCTACTGGCATATGCAATTTAGATTGAAGACCACGAAGAGGACTGCCGTGCCAACCATCAAGGAAGCTCTGGGAAGATGGAGGTGGATACGATAGTGGAAATGTTTTGTTTAGTTTAGTTTATTCAGTCTATGGATCATTCAATTCCTTACAGACTAGAGAAAATAACAACTAAGTTAAACTTAATAAAATAATCATAATAAAAATAATTAAAAAAAATTAAGCTTAAATTATATTAAAACAAACTAGCAACAAAATTTTTTAAAAAGATGATTTCGACATTGAAAAATCAAACAAGTACCTAGATGATAATTCATTATATAAGCATAAAGACCTTGTTGTAGGCCCATTTAAGGTATAATTCGTTCGATGGATTTTAATGAAAAATAGTTTAAAATAACGCAACTGCCTTGGTGGTATATTGAAATAAATCAAACTCAAAAGCATAGGGTCAATATTACTGCAAATTATATCATAGATGAAAATTAAAGAGGTTATTTTCCTCCTGATTTCGAGCGGCTTTAAATCCATCAGTAGACATCGCACATGATAAGAGGGTAAGTCAAATCTAAAGTTAATGCAATAAGGCATATACTTTGTAGCGAGTTTTTGAACTTTTTCAAGCCTCAACGAATGAATTGTAGCTGAAGGGTTCCAAATTAAAGAAGCATATTCTAATCTTGACCTGACTCGAGAACAGTAGAGTGCTTTAAATGTATAGGGATCTTCAAATTCTTGACTATTCCTACGAATAACGGCAAGCAGGGAATGTTCGCCATATCAGTCCAAAAGCATGGCGTAAATTACTGCAAGTATATCGGCGATGGCAACTCAAAAACATTCAAAGCTATTATAGACGACGATCCGTACGATGGCGACCCAATCGTCGAAAAAAGAATGTATATCACCAGACTCCGCAAGGCAAAAAAAGAGAACAGAGGCATTGGCGGCAAGGGTGCAGGCAAACTCACAGATAAAGTCATCTCTGAACTAACAACATATTATGGCCTCGATATTCGTCGGCATCCAGAGTCGATTGCTGACATGAAGAAGGCTGTTTGAGCACCGTTTTTGCACAAAATCTCGACTGATGAAGCTCCACAGCACCAAAACTGTCCGACCGGTGCGTCGAACTGGTGTGCCTGGCAAAAAGCGTTAGTAGAAGGGACAATAGACAGCTTCAAGCATACGTATGCACCACTAAATCAGATAGTCCACGAAGCAATCAAACCTATTCACGAAGCACTGTCAGCCGATGATTTGTTGAACAGATACCTTGGCTCCGAAACTCGAAACAGCAACGAATCTTTCAACGCAGTGCTGTGGTCATTCGCACCGAAGTATATGCACATACCGGCGCACGCGCTATTGAGAGTGCCAATTATATTGCTACTGTCATATTTAACGAAGATTTTTTGCCAGTACTTCAAATAATTAACTAACATGCATCCCGATTGGTAACGTCACATATGATTTCGCCATGTCTCGGAAAGAAGAACGCTTGAAAAGGTCCGAAGCCAGAGCTCTGGCCGCATCAAAAGAAGGTAGAACTGCCCGAAGAGCACAAAGAGCCGCTGAGTCCTCATTTTTTGAAGAAGAGGAAGGAGTTTTTTATGAGGCTGGCATTGCAGATTGATATATGTAAGTATTTTAAAAAAAAAATGTGTTATTGCCTAAAATTTTCTGTGAGTTTTTTCAAAATCACGTTTTTGAACTTTGAAGTCACTTTTCTCCGGTTTTACTGAACCGATTTCGATGAAACCAAGTGGAATCGACGCAAAATTATTAAATCTTATATAAAACTGCTTGCTCAAATTTTTCATTTCAGTTTTTTTGATCCAAAAAAAAATAACTTCAAACTTAAATGCGTTTATTTCGAAACCACGTTTTTCGAGCTTGCGACCCAGAAGGCGCCTGTAGTTCGGAACCGATTTTGATAAAACAAAGTGCAATCGCCGCAGAACTGTCACCCTTCTGGTCCCTATTTCAATCACAATTTTAAACAATTTTTTACTATTATTTTTTACACTAAACTAAAAAAAAAGACCAAAAATAGGTTTTTTATTTTTCAATGACCGCCATTTTGTAAAAAATAATCGCAAAATTATGATTGAGGTAGGGATCAGAATTATATCTGGACTGAATCTAACGCCGTTTACTTTTTCTATTTCAGATGATCCGAAGTCGAGTTATCCGGGCCACAAGCAGCATACCTTTTTTTCGATGCCAACCTTTCAAGGCCGACAACTTTTTGAACAGCCCTCGTGCAAAGGAAATTTTTTTTTTATTTAATTTAATATGTTATTAATACAATAAAAAACGGGGGTATTGGGGGTTGAAACCCCCCGGGAGGTTTCGGACTATACTTTTGAAATCCACAGAACTGTCTTATTATGAAAAATGTCCATGAAGAAAAGTTATATTTATTATGATTTATTATAATTCTTCATCATTCAGGCTTCCCTATCAAAGTTTAAATTTATCATGGCAATTCTATTGAAAAGTAACTAAACTGATGTAACGTTATTTTATAAAATAAGTAGTTTTAAACTTTAAAAAATTTAAAGTTCATCTTGAACGCAACATACAGTGTGTTAAACTGACAGATACGAGTAGATAAATAAATCATATGTATATAAATTATGCGTCATTACTTTTATTAAATACTTGCGTATTTTTCTATGGAAACTGCGTTTGAACTTACGCTGTATTCTTGTCGCTATTTTCGAGTATTTCTTAATCAATGCTTGCTTTTTTTATTCCATGTATTTGTTTCCATGTTTTTGCATGGATTTTCGATTTGCAAAAGATGCAATATCGAAATCCATGCATGGGAAGGGGTTCAAGATGGAACAAAAATGAAATAAAATAAAATTATAACGCAAGCAAGCCACCATAACATAACATTTCTTTGTTGCTTATATTATGGCATTTTTGTATTACACAGCCATAAAAAAATGTTGTTTTCTTGATTTTTTTTTTTTTGTTGGGAAAAATGTTAACATTTTATATTTTGAGAGTACTGAAATCTGATGAAAAATCAGTTATATTTTCTTTTACGTAACGCTTTCGTTGCAGTTCAGATATATGTTGAAAAATCCATGCTGTTTTATTTTCTAATGGGGTTTTCTATTGATAAGTGAAAGCACTCATACACAGTGTTACCGTAACATGCTACGAAATCTTATAGTTTTATATCCAATAAATAATATTATCTGTACATACATTTCTTGATAGTTTTCTTTGTACTTAGAATTCCTTATTTTTTAGTCAACCCCCCCCCCCCCTCAGGACCATATTTAGCGCACGGGCCTGAAAAAAACATGGCTGCAAATTGTTAATTGTTGCTGAAGTTGTGCTGTGAAGTGAAAATAGATAATTATTAATTATTAGAAGATTATTCTTCAATAAAGCTGCTAATTAATAATTTCTTGTGTGAAACGAATGCACAATAGTATAAACAAATTTTAGATGTTAAAAAAACAACGAATGGCGAACAGCTGTTTACCGTTTGACGTTTCGCAAAAACACCCATTCAGTAGAAAGCATCACTCTATGCTACTTCGCTACCTGAGTACTTTTTCGGCTGGAATGCGGCCATTGTATAAGTATTATAAGTGAAAACTGTTACTCAGGGGAGTTTTTTTCTTTTATAAACATCAAGAAAAAAGAAAATATAATTAAAAACGTGCATGACGTTAAAGTTGAACGCCTACGCTACGAAATGGAAATTTTCCAATTTATTATTTTTTTTTTGTATTTTTTTTTATTTCTCTACTTAAAGACCCCTTTTGCGTTTATGATCTTACGCTTTGTCACACCCAAATCCTTTGAATACTTTCTTTTAAAACTTCAAAGATTTCCGTCTTAAAATAATACAAATTTATGCTGAAAATTGTAAAAGCTAAACTCAACGGATTCTGGTAGTGAGCATTAAAGGGTTAAAAACTAACTTAACAATTTTTATAAAGAAATAAAGAAACCTAAATAACTCGAAATTGCTGCAGTCTGGAATCATGTCAGCATACTTCCTCACGTAGGCAAAAGGCTGTTGTTTTTGCACAGGTATCGGGTTCGCTGTCCGTTTATCGTGAGAACTGCTGCGTTGCATCTTATTGTTGTTAACTTTTCCCCTCTTAGATGCTGATGTCCACATCTGCTTGTTGAGGAAATTCTGATGATTAATTGGCTTGTTATTTAGATCCTTTTTTCTTAAAAGAATGATACTGCTGAGTGGTTAACTTTTTCTAGGAATTTTTCTGATTGCAGCGATAGTTCTTGTCGTTCAATATTTTGTTTAATAACAATTTTTGTATTTCCTCTCAACAAGATTTTGATAATTAAAATTATAGCTAACAGGATTTTGGAGACTCCCAAATTAGTGCATCATTCGATTCTGTTTTCTGTCTTCAGGAGTTGGATTTGTTTGGAATTTTCAATGTTTAGTTTTTTCACCATTTCAAGAGATAAGAGTTCTCTATACTGTTTTTCGTGAGGTGTAGGTTGTAGAACGGGTGGTAAAGCCTTGAAACTGGGAATGTCGTTGGAAATAAATGTTCGATCGTCTATTGCTACTGTTGCATTGTTGAAATTAATGAGAAATGTTCCACTGAGTGCGTGTTAAAGCTATTCCTTTAAAGTCGTTTAAGAATAAAACGCCGGTTGCTAATTCCTCTAAAGTTGTTATTTGTTGCCCACTGGATTTGTTACATGTTGATTCGGAGCTTCTTAGAATATTATGGATACAGGAAGTATTGTTTATGTCTAATAAATTAATTTGATTACAGATGTTAGGGCATTAAAAAGTTTACATTCTTTTAGTAACGAGTAAATAACATTATTATTTTTTAAAATTTACTGATCAATATCTATTACTGTGTTATTTTTTTTTTTTACAGGTTTTATTAGAATGTTTTCGAAGGTATCTCTTGTTGTTATAGGAATGTTTACAATGTATAGAAGTGACAAGTTGTTTGTAATGATTTTAACATTTGCAAACTCAAGGGCTTCCTCAGGAGTTGCATAGGGCAGTTTCTATTTATCTAACAATGTGGTGGCTATTTCTATTTCTGTATTGGTATTATATTTGATGTTTGTAAGTTCTTCTTTTATTAGCTTCATTTTGTATTGTAGACTAGTTATAAGTTCGTGTCTAAATTTATTATCAATTTTGATGAATTTTTCTATTGCGTTTGTAGCATGAGTTATGTTATTTAGTCTGTCGCTTATTAGTTTGTTTATTATGATTTGGTTGCTGTTATTGGAGAGAATATTGTTTACCTTGTCTTGAATTGTAATAAAGTCTTCGTGGTCGGGGGAACCTGCAACCCATTTCCATGCGGACCCTATGAAATCTATCGATCTCTTGGTAACCTTGGGCCTAAGATACGCTATCATGTCCTCAATTTGTGACAATTCATGACGAAGGTTGGGATATATGGGTTGATCTCTCGGAATGTCCTTTTCAAACGCTTTTGTCAGTTCCTGTACCATTTCGTCATACTGTCTCATGTTGATGTCGTGAATAATCTTAAAATTTCCTGTTTTAATTTTTGCTCGTCCGTAGTGGACAGCCACTACTTGCGAAGTTGTATAGTCAAGAATTTGTACTTCGCATCCTGCAAGGATTACGGTCGACCTGGTAGGAGAAATTAATCTATATATATATAAAATAGGATGTGTGTATGTATGTAACGTATGGACTCCAAAACGGCTGGGCCGATTTTGATGAAATTTTCAGGTAATGTTCATCTTGGTACGGTGGGTAACATAGGCTATATTTGGACCCGATAGGTGGCGCTGGGGTGGACTTATATCGAAAATTTGAATTTATGGACCAATTTAACTGAAATTCAGAATGTATGTTTGTTTGATCATAAGAAAATAATTTGTGTATAAATGGACACGGTAGGTGGCGCTGGGGTGGACTTATTTCGAAAATTCGATGGCGTGAAAAATATATACTTTTAATTTTATTTTATAACGAGGGGAGTAGCGAAGCACACCGGGTTCAGCTAGTTTCTTATATTGCTTTTATGTAAAACTTTGCCGGATTAAGTAATGATGGTAGTGCTCTTATTTTCTTTAACTATTTCCTGAGTATAACGTTCGGTTAGCTTGGATTCTAGTCTTTTATTGTGCCTAACAAAAACATGTAACATGTTGTATAATTCTTTAAAGGGTTTCGTTTTTTCCGCATCTTCATCCTGTTTTTGTTTTAGTTTGTCTATGTTGTCGAGTCTAATTTTTCGTAGTCGTCAGGACTTACTCTGGGTGAGCGCCCTAGGAGTAATTCTACGGGTTTTTTCCCAGTGATGGAATGGATAGTACAATTATATTCGTGAGTGGCTCTATCCAAAAGTTCATTGAATGGTCGAGAGTTATTTTCAGCTTTTAAGCATTTCATTATCTCGGCGAGAGTAGAGAGGAACCTCTCTATCTGGCCATTGACTTCGCTTTTGTATGATGGAGTTCTGTGAATTTAGTTATTTTATCATAGTAGTCATGGATGCGGAGTTTAGGGATTTTTCGTTGTCGATGACGACGATTTCTGGCACTGAAAAGAAGAACAAGACATCTCTTAAGGGTGTTCTTATGTCCTCTATAGAGCGTGAATTAATCGGAATGGCTTTGGCATATTTAGTGAGCTTGTCTATGGCTGTTAACACTAAATTTAGCTCAGTTGAGAAAATATCAATGTGTACTACGTGACCTGGGTATTTAGGAAGGTGCGTTGGTTTCAGGATGGGCCTATTGGGATGACGGTCGTATTTTTGTTGTTTACAAAGCGAGCAATTTTTCGTAAGGGATTTGATTTTTGATGGCATTCGAGGGAAATGGAAATTTTCGAAGAGTTGCAGCTTATTTTCTTCTGAGTTCCTGTGAGCTCGTCGGTGAGTAGTAAGTATTTTCTAATCTTGTTCTGTTTCGTAATCTCTTATACCATGACCTGAGTGCGTCTTATTTTGCAGTTACGGAAATGTATTGGATATACCTCTTGAATTATTCCCATTATTCCTTCTTCGGCGTAGAGTCCATTTACCGTTTTTGGGTTTAAAATTCTCTTAAATATGTTAATTATATCGTCATGTGTGTAGTGGATTCTGAATTTGATATGAGTTTTCGTCACCCAATTTCAGTATGACCTGGTTTCGAAATACGCGTATTAGGGTTTCCACACCACATATTTGATCTTCGGCAGAGCTTTCGTGACTGTGCTGCGTCGAGGTCATGGAGTTACTCGTCCGCCCCCCCCCCTCTTAAAAGGGATGTCAGGGGTTTCGCAAGCTTAGCGTAGTCCTTTACGAACTTGCGATAATATCCTGACATACCGAGAAAAGACCTAAATCTTTGAGTGTCCTAGGAGGTTTTAGGTTTACGATAGTCTCCAACTTCTTGGGATTGGTCTTATTCCGTCTGGTGAAACTATAAACCCTAGAAATTCTATACTATTTTGTAAAAAGCGTCATTTGTCAATCTGAATTTTCATATTAGCCTTCTCCAATGTTCTGAAAACAATCTCTAAGTTTTGAAAATATTCGTATTCATCGCGCTCTTAAATTACGATATTCGTCTATAAAGACGTAGCAGCGCGTACCGATATGCTCCCTTTTCATGATGAATCGGTTTTTTCGGAACGATCCACACAGGTGTGTTATAGGGAGTCTTGGATGTACGGATAATTCCGTCTTCGAGCAAAACATTTAATTGCGCCTCGACTTCTTCTTTCAACGCAATGGGGTAGGGGTACGATTGCGAATAAACTAGACTATTGGAGATGGTGCGAATTTCGCCTTTGAAAAGATTTGGCATTTCTCGATTATATTACGGAGTCAATTCGTTTGTTCCTTGGTCAGATCGTCTGCATGTCAATCGAGTTCACTTTATCGGATAGGTGTTGTTTTAGTGGTATTTTTATGCATGGAATCGACCAATAAAATAAAATTAAAAAAAATAAAATTATCATATTGTCAAATTATCATAAAATTATCTTGGATATGAATTATTGCGTTTAGATTTTTGAGTGTATCGTTTCCTAAGATGCCGTTGAATGAGCTAAGAGTCGGAAGAAGGAAGAATTTAATTTTAGGTGTTAATGCATCGAACATATCGATTTCGGCGTGGTGTGTTATTTTAATGTTCCTTCCTTTGGAGCTAGCAAAAAATGGTTTCGTGTTAGGGATTGGACGCTTTATTAGACGAGGCTGTATACAGTTTTTGTTGGATCTCGAATCAATTAAAAATTTTAGGACTTCGCCGCTCTTCATAACTTTTTCGATGTATGGTAATGAAGAGCTTTTTAATCTAAAAAATATATGTCATTTAACGTTTCGGGTGGATCAAGGCTTGTGATGTTTTGATTATCGATGTAGTCGTTTAGCGTTTGATCATATTGAAGGTCACTATTTTGCATTTCGTTAGTGTAGTTTTCGTAACCTTCGTTGCAGTCTTGTGATAGTTTTTAGTAGTAAATTGATAGTAGTTAGTCTGTGGTTAAAACTGTTGAGGTTGGAATTGTTGAGGTTGGAACTATTGAGGTTGGAACTGTTTGGTTTGAAATTGTCGTTGCAACTGTGGTAAAGGTCTGTTGAAGTTTTGATTTGGTAATTGTCTTGGAGAATTGAATAGCTCCGGATAGAATGTCCGTCTTGAGGCTGGTACAGGGGGTGCCTGTGAAGCGAAATGTCTTGCGGGTGGCTGCAAGTTGTGTTTGCGCATTATGCCGTTGTTTTCCTGTAATTTGTTCGGAAATCAACGTTTTGTAATTTTGTACACAGATGTAGTGCCTCGGGTAGATCGACTGGCTCTCGCATGCTTATCAGACGAGGAAGGTCACCATTTAGACCCCGAATGAACGTATCGAGGGCTTTGTCCCTATACGTTTTGGTTAGATTTTTGAGTTTTGTCGGCCTTTGTAGTCTAGTGGAGAGTGCGCTAGACTATCAACCCAGAGGTCCCTGGTTCGAATTCGGGCTCGGGCATTTTTCTTTTCACTTTCTTTGTTCTTTGCTACCTACATTTAAGAATAATGGAAAAAACTAAAAAAAATTCATAACTAAATTGTCGAAAATGTGAAATTAAAGGACAGGAGCAACTGAGGGCTGGAAATGCTTGCCGAGTTTAAGGCATAACACTAGCCTCGGTAAAGAGCAATTCAAATTTCCTTTCACGGTTGTTTCGCCTAATAAATAATTCACATAAGGTTCCATAAATTCCTCTAAATAAATCTATCCCTTTCCTTTCAGGTCAAAGACCAAACCTTGTTTGTATAAGGCGCATGTCTTGGTTCTTTGATCTTTCTAAAAAAAAAAAAAGATGCTCAGATATTCAATTTTCTATAATGGAATAAGTTCCAATGATGATACAAATACGGCAAATCTTTTTGCAAAATTTTTTCAATCAAACTTTGAACTTCTTAATACTTTTAAATTTGTTCGAGGAAATGTCGAATTTTGGTTTCCTCTTAATCTCTGTAGAAGATGTCATCAAGGGTATCAAATCACTATAATGTAGTGTAATGTTTCATATAATGTAGATAGTTTTTCTGCCTTTTTTTTAAAGATGTGCAGTACATGTAAGTACTTCATTATTTTTAATAAATCATTAAATTCTGGTTTATTTTTAGATTGTTGGAAAGTATCTCTTATAACACCTGTGCATAAATCTGGATCAAAACGCTAACTATAGACCTATATCAAAACTCACATGTATTTCAAAACTCTTTGAAATCATAGTTAAAGAAAAAATAATTTTTGCTACTAAGAGTATTATTTTACCTTGTCAACATGGGTTCGTTCCGGGACGATCGAGTATATCGAATTTTGTACTTTTTTCTGAATACTGTTATTCAGCCTTCTTAAATTTTCTCCATGTCGATTGTAAAGCTTTCGATAAAGTTTCGCACACTTTACTTTTAAAAAAATTAGAAATAATTGGTTTTCATTCAACTTTTTTAAATTGGATCAACTCTTATCTGAATAATAGACGGTGTATAGTGGCGTTTGATAATTATAAGTCTTTTTCATTCGTTGCAACCTCTGGGGTACCACAAGGTAGTATTTTAGGGCCCTTATTATTTTGTTTGTTTGTTAATGATATTCCTTCATTAATAAATTAATCTCAATGCCTACTGTATGCTGACGATCTTAAAATATTTCTGAAAATAAGAAATCAATCCGACGTTTCCCGTCTTCAGAGTGATGTTGACAACCTTTACTGTTGGTCACTAAAAATTCTCTATCGCTTATTCTATGTCTGTCCGCATATACCATCAATAGTTCTCCTTTATCTCTTCTTAATCAATATAAATATCTGGGTGTTGTCTTTGACACTAAATTCTCATTCATCTCTCATCTTAACTTTATTATTCCCAAAGCTAACGCATTATTAGCATTTATCCGTCGTCAATCTACATAATTTTTTGACCCGTACACTTTTAAAACCCTATATATAAACTTAGTTCGCTCACGTTTAAATATGCATCTATTATTTGGTATCCGTGTTATGTAATACATAAAATGCGCATCGAACGTGTACAGAAATCATTTACTAGATTTGTACTACGCGCTTTCAACAATGAAAGTTCACTTCCCTCATTCCCTCATTCCCTCATTCACTTCCCTCTTTAGAAATTCGACGAAATTTGTTTTCGTCAAAATCTTTAATGTTTATTTACGATATTGTTTCTGGAATAGTTGATTGCCCTGAACTTTTGGAAAAAATACAATTTAATGTCCCAGCTAGAATTCGAAGTAATTATGCTGCAAATCTGAAGAGCCTTAAATCACTTTAATATAACGTCTAGATTTCAATGTTACTAAGAGTGCTATAAAGTTGTTTTTAAAAAATATTCTTTAATTAACTTAGCTTTAAGTCTATTGTTAGTTTAAACAAATAGTAAGTAATATTCTTTTAATCTATAAAGTTGTATTTATCTAAAGATTTAAAAAAAAACCTGAATAAATGAAATGAAATGAAAAGATTGTTAAGACTTTCTTTATCCATTTCCAATGAGGAAAGTTTATTCAAGATCAATGAAAAGTGTTCGTAAATTATCTGGTAATACTCTGAGGTGGAATTATTACCTTGTATAAAAGAAATCATCTCGTACTCGAGAGTACTCTCAAATCCTATCCCAATTTAGGGCCGTATTGTAGGATTCTAGGAAGATGTCGGAGGATTCCGTAGTATTTTGCGGTGCCTCTGAGACCTGA
Source organism: Dichetophora obliterata (assembly GCA_963920525.1). Lineage (NCBI taxonomy): Eukaryota > Metazoa > Arthropoda > Insecta > Diptera > Sciomyzidae > Dichetophora > Dichetophora obliterata. The sequence goes on from OY986439.1 coordinate 139,972,728, forward strand.
ATAAATATTCAGAATGCGTTCTACGCGATTTGGCCAGAGAATTCGCGAAGACTCTTCACAACATCTGGTATTTTTTCCATGTCACCCAGATTGTTTAAACTATTGGAGTTGACACCGTCATCAAAATCGTGAGAATTAGTGCTTACTGGTGCAAGCAGGGATTTAATAATGTCTCTACCTTCTTTTCTAAGCGCTTCGCTTACTAGATTAGTTACTAAATCGGAAATTGCCGGGGTTTGGGTTGCTTGAAACTCGCCAACCGGTCCGAAGGCCTAAGTGGATTATTGTCTGTCGGTATATTTGGTGAAAATGTGTTTTATTGTTACATTTTTTGGATGCGTTTTAATTGAAGTGTTATTTCAAATTCTGATCCTGCGAAGTTTTTTACACGTAGCTTAATAAATTTTAACTTTGTTAAATTTAAGGAAATTGCCTTTTGCGTCTTTTTTATCTACTTAATCAAAAAATAAAATAGTTTTATTAATTCTTTTTTTCCTGGAAAAAAATGCGATTTTTTTTAACTAAGTTAATGAATTGATTTTTGTCAAATTTCTTTATTTAGTTTTCTTTCAATATATCCGCTTTTAGGCTAAAATTCCCTTATTATTTCTTTTTGTTTATTTTCTGAATTTGTTTATTACTTATTACTGTTATCTCAATTATCGTGAAATTCGATTATCACTCGATTATTGTTTAAATTTCTGTAGCTTAAATTTAATTGATTTAATTTTCAAAGATAAGATTTTTTAATTTAATACAAAGATTACTAAACAAATTTTTTTTTTATGGGGATGCTTGAGTTTCCGGATGTCGTAAAGAAATTCATTGGCGGCTGCAGTCGATTTCCTGTTCCTGTTTGCTTGCACAACTGGGGGCCTTGTTTTATCTTCTTTGTGGTTTGATTGCCACAATATGATTTTTGTTTATTAAAGCAACTGCTGATAATATCTTTAAACACCAGACACTTTTTGTCGAAAACATTTTATATTTTCCTTTCGTGTGGGTTGATTACCACTTTAGTGTTTTATGGCGTGATTAGCACAATTTTTACACTTTTCGAAAGAATGTTTTTAAATGTCCTGATATTTTTTATGGGGTGATTACCACTTTAGTGTCTTTTCACTTTTTTCCTAATTTAATTCTTTAGGATTTTGGAACACTCGCGCAAGCCCCACGTTGGGCGCTAGTTAACGAAATTTTATCGTATTTTATTAAAAAAAATATTTTTTGCGGACTATCTCCGCTATTTTATATTATTAATTATATAAATAAATAAATCTCCTTTTTATTTGGATTCCACTTAAAAACTAACTCAACAATTTTTATAAAGAACCCAAAATAGCTCGAAATTGCTGCAGCCTGGAATCATGTCAGCATATTTCCTCACGTAGGCTAAAGGATGTTTTTGCACAGGAATCGGATTCGCTGTCCGTTTATCGTGAGAATTGCAGCGTGGCATCTTATCGTAGTTAACTTATATAAAGGGTGTTTTTTAGCTGCATGAGAACTTTAAATAATAATACATGACATAAATATAGTTGGAATTAATTTTTTATTATTATAATCTAGATAGTCTCATGGCATTTATTTTTTATATATGATTTTCGATATATGTCCGTCGCGGCTACAAGTTACATAGTCTATTCGATCAGTCCACTTTTTCACTACTTTTTCAATAAATTTGGCCGTATGGCGTCAATGGTGGCTTGAATATTGACTTCCAATGCTTCAAGAGTTGTTGGTTTGTCGGCATAAACCAATGACTTAACGTAGCCCTGTAAAAAGTAATCGAGAGGCGTTAAGTCGCACGAACGAGAGGGCCAGTTAACAGGACCACTTCTGGAAATAAAGTTGTCACTAAATTTATTTTAAAATTATAATTTATTTTAAAATAAATTTATAGTTAAGCGCTCTGTATGGCAAGTTACGCCGTCTTGTTGGAACGAAATGTCGTCGATGTTTAGTTTATTAATTTTTTGAAACAAAAAATCAGTCAGCATGACTCGATAGCACTCGCCATTCACCGTAACGGTTTGCCGCTATCGTGTAAACTGCACCAAACAGTCAATTTTAATGGATGTAATAGTGATTCGTTAATGGCTTCGCTCTATATACGGCAAATTTGCTTATTGACGAAGATAGTTGCTTGCTCACTAAACCGAATGTTGACCGTAAATTGGACGCAGTGCTCTATAAACTTTGCGCAAGGATTTATTTTTTTCCACAATTTTAAAACGTTGTTCTGGCGTTAAACGATTCATGATGAATTTCCAAACCTTACGGAACAGAAATGTTTTTCTTGCAAATGCTGCAAAAATGGGTCACATTTTTTTTTTGCATGAAGGCAATTCCTACAACTGTCAGCAACTGATAGCATTAAGTTTGTTCAATCGCAACGATTTTGTACAAACTATCTCAGAGCTGGACATAAACAAGAGGCTTACCCAAGCAGAACTTGTAGCAAGTGTATTATGAAGCACAATACTCTTCTACAAGTTAAACAGATCGGTTTCTCGCAATAAAAACGACGATCCGGAGTTCTTTATTTAATATTTATTTTTTTGAGCTATGCTCAACTGTTTGTAATAACATCAAATTTGGAACTAAAGCTATGAACATTTGCTAACAATAAGTAATAATTTTAGAAGAAGAAGAAGATTATAAAGAACTAAACTTCTAGGAATAACAAGTTTAATATCATGAGAAAATGCAGTGTCTGCATTATCTCACTGTTGCAAGTTCTATGTTATTTATTTCGCGAGCAGCTGGTCGCTGGATTGTCACGTTCAGCGCTCACATAACAGGTGGCTGGCTGTTGTTGTCCATCGCTGTCGCTATCGTTGAATGTTAATTCGTGGGCGTATTAACATGTGTCGTTAACTTACACATCGATGTAAAAGCAACACTACCGCCACCATGTGACATGGTAACAATGAACCATCATCACTATCACTAAGCACAGCGAGTAAGTCAACGCGCAGAGGATACGTTTTATGTTTTAAAATACGTTTTAAAAAGAAAGAAGAATTATTTCTTCAAATACTGTAAGGCGAAAAATTTAAAATCAATCATAATGGGCCAACTCTTCAGAACACAGTCTTTGGATGAATAGCCTTCGGAAAGATTGGCAGCTTTTCACAAGCGACCACCTCAGCGACGACGAAAACCTCAACAATTTTGATGGTAAAAAATTAATAGTTTCTTGAGTAAAGAACTCGATCGAATCATTTAATTTTTTCGGACTGGAGGCCGTAGTAAATCAGAAAAGCAAGTGCGGCCTGGTGACCAACACCCAAAGATAGCGTAGCTCGCTTTGTTAGCCAACCAGTGGGGACAATAATTATATAAAATTATTTGCCCTGACAACATAAACAAGAACCAAACGAGCCAGAAGTATATTGATTTATTTACTACCTTGGGTCAAAAATGCAGCTAGTGCGTATAGAACTATTGAAGTAGCTATCGTGAATGGGCCAATTCATACTTTCGATACTAGCAATGGCTAAAACCAAAACCACCAACATTTACAACTAAATCGTTTGAATTGGTAGATTGCAGAGAGAACCGCTAAGGTAGGAAAATTTGTAGAGAGAATCGCGCAGCAAATTTAAATTATCAAGGTTAAGACATAACAATTGCCTTATAATAAAATTCTTGCATGCTTCTAAAACTTTATCCCACACTGAAAATATCTTACATATGCTTCAGTTTGTTCCATATTTTCCCCACTTTTCTATCATCCCAGTTCAAATCTATGCAGTCTGGAATAAATAGGTATAATTACTGAAATCAATACATAAAAAAAATACAAAAATCTTAGACTATTTTTAAAAAATATGATAACTAAGCGTATTCGTTAACATAATCTCGATTTTTCCATATGTGTGTCTACCAGAGATCTGCAACAAGTTAATCGAAAATCAAGCTACTTGAAATAATATCAAGCATGGAGTTGAATTGCAGGAACTTGATTTGTTTTTTTTCCTTACAATTCGCGACTGGGTTCTGAAAAACGAATCATATGTCTAACTTGATTCTATTTTGTTTCTACCCTATATGAGTTGGTGGAAAAAGTCAAGTTTTCTATTTTTCAACTCTGGTTTCGACTCTATGCAACTGCTTTGCCGTCGGAAGCGACTGACGATCGTTTGTTTTGTTGTTCGTTTCATTTATGATGCGGAGTTTGTGTGACTTTTTTCTGTTGTTATTGCGTTAGGGATTTTTGTTTGTTTTTTTGTGCTTTTATTAAATTTGTTGTCTTATGCAGACGCGTTGTGTTTCTGTCAATATGTATGTTTGTATATGAGATATTGTTTTGATTGTGAAAAATACAATACTTGGGTAAGATGTAATCATGGAGTAATAAAATTAAGAGGTTGCTATTGGAAAGTGTACAGTGGGGAAAATATGGTATTTAAAAATAAATGAAACGCTATATTTCAGAAAATATTGACGCAGGGATAATGACAGTCGGTGTTCAGCTACATATAGAAAAGTTCAGTAGAAAAATGTGAAAGCTATCAAAAAATGGGGAGGAGGGATTGTAAGACTGCATATGATAAAGAATAGATTCAAACATTTTTAAAATGCTTTAATATTATACTAGGGCTGGGAATATCAGGCAAATGCGTGTTTTAACTGGGCATCTTAAAATGTAAATGGTTAAGTTATCCTAACAAATTATTAAATTTCCTTTAAAATGGCATTCAATCGTTAAAGCATATTTTGAAATAAATGCATGGTTTTTCATATTTTAAAGAAAAGGCCTTTTTGCACACTTATTGCGCATATTTTTTTTATCTTATACTAAATACATGTGGGTTTTGCATTTTTTTGCTTTTTCTGGTTGGCAACCATTTAAATTTAGTGTGACATATTTTGGCAAAAGATAATACCGTACCACAATTATGGGAAAAAAGATTGAACACACGATGTAAACAATATGCACGTGAAACTAGAGGCAAAGGATTGTAAAAGTTGTTCCCTCTTTTTCTTTGAAATGTCAGGATTTGTTTTAAAATTACTTTTCAGTAACATAAAGGAATTATTTAAATAAATTTTTTTAAATACTTAAAACCTTCAAAATATGACGATATGGGTTCTTTTATCAGAACTACTAAGTGACAATACATCCATACCAAATATGTAGATTAGTTTAATAAGTATCATATTGTCTTGAAGGTTTCGGGTATTTAAATCAATTTTTTAAACAAATACTTGTTTAGTATTATAAAATTGTTTTTTATTTTTTGTCAAATAACATGCAATATTTATTTTTGAACCGATAATAAAATGTTAAAAAAATATTTTTAATGGCATATTTACCCATTTTTAGCGCATATTTAAGAGTTTTAAGTGCATGTTATATGCGCATATTTTTGATTTTTTTATTCATGAGATTCCTAGATGTAATTATAACTTTTACAAAATTATTAAGTTTATTTAATTGAAGAATGAACATTTTATATCATTTTATGAATTTCAATACTTTATTTTATATAGTTAGTTTAATAAATTTGCTTACTTTTAGTTTTTATGTATTTTTTTATTTTTACTTACTATGTTTTTTACCAGATTTATTTTACTATTCTTGAAATAAATATAAAGTTTAAAACAAATTTTTACTTTTAATATTCCTTCGACTCCTTATTTAAAAACAGCTTAAAATTTAAAAAATATTTTTGATGAATTTATTGAACTTTCTAGAAATAAATGAGTTCACATTTAAGCGGCCGTAGCCTAGTGGGTAGAGTGCGTGGCCCCTAAGCTAAAGTACCGCGGTAGCCCGGGTTCAATTCCAGCTCAGACAGAAAGTTTTTTCAATTGAATTAATTTTTCTGTTCGGTCGTCACCTCTCTGCAAACAATGGCAAACCTCAGAGAGTAAAAATTGCCAAGCATTTAATAACACGCACAACACAATTGATCAATAGAAGCTAGGTCAAAGTCCTTCCAAGGACTGAAATGGCCAGTTTATTTTTATTTTTATTTTTTATATTTAAGCTGCATCAAAACTTTTTCAGAATCCGCAAATTTACTAAAAACTCTATTGATGGTTTAATTGGTTATAGTAGCTTTGTAAGTTCTTGCACAAATTACCTGAAGACTATGGCGTAGCCAACGTAGTGAAGTTAATTTTTTTAAATTTTGTATTTGTGGATTTTTAGGGATTTTTGGCTTTTTATGATTTTTATTTCTGTTATAAAGGCCAGAAAAACACTTTGAAGAGTTTCTTTAAAAAAAGTCAAGTTTCAAAAGCTATAACCTTATTATTCGAATTTTTGTTACTGAAATTTTTTACCAAAAAAGCTATAGAGTTCGCCATAGCCACCCAGTATGTCGTGTTTTTAGTATTGTATTTTTGTATTTTTGCGGATTTTTTTCGTAAAAATAAACCAAATGTTACACTTCTGATTAAAAATTTCATAACGACCAAGTTATTCAACGTAATAACACCATATTTTTTATTTGTATGAAATGCTGTTTCAGAAATATTTTAACAACATTTTATTGCAATTTTTACCCGTTTGGATTTTTACGATTTTTTTTTATTAAAAAAGGAAAAAATAAATTTATTTCGAAAAGTAAATTTTCACAGCTTTTGTACTATTTATACAATGTTTATGTTTGATAGCTCATTTTACAACAGTAAAAAATTATGTGCCTACCAGATTTTTTATATATATATAGCCCAAGCGTTGATTTTAATATTGTTTTGATTCTTGTCCAACTACCCGAGCTTATCCAACTATCTTGAGCGACTTCTAAAAGTTCATCAGTCGTCACGAAACTTTATAGTTTTTAGTTTTATATAAAATCGAATATTTTATTCGAATTTGTGAGCCTAAGGCGTCAACGATTCGACCTAAAAAAATTTTACGTACATATGGGGGTTACCTTAGTATATATTGTATGTATAAAATATAGGTACCACTTTAAGCTTAAAGGTAAAAAGAAACTTTACTGTGCGCACTACCAATATAAAAACAACACACTACATCTCACAACAACATTTAACACAACGCTAACATATACCACTGTACGCGCAGCCATAAAGTCTTATAACAACAACCAAAATAAATGTCTAAAACACAACAAAAACAAAACTCAACAAAAAACAAAACAACATAAAACTACATCCAACCAGAGGACTGCAATGAGTATCCGACAGAATACGGATACTCAAATCATACTCGAGTGTCGTGCTGTTCTGAACTCTATCCATACTTAATAATATGTGTAAATAAAATACTTATAGGCATTCGGCTCATTAGCATTTTTTCGGTTATAAGTACATTCTCATATCCGAGAGCGGCGTGATCCGATCCACTTCAAGCCGTTTTCAATGAGTGCGTTGAGTCAGTTTATTACAAAAGCGCTCGATCCGAATGTATTTTGAGTGTACTCTGAGTACTGCTCCTTCTCTGCCAACGTCTCTTAGCGTTAATTAGTTTTTTTTGCGAATGCACTTTTCGTAACTATTTGTCTGCAGGCCATATGAGCTCTCATTTTTTGTTTGTTTTTTCTCGAAAACGAGTTTTTGGTATTTTATTGTTGCACTCTACGGAAAAAGAAACAAAAACAACGCTTGTGATTTGGGTTTGTTAGACATAAACAAAAATAAAACAAAACCAAAAGGCCGGCGCACAGTGGTTAAAAGTTGGAAATAAATACCAAAACTGATGATCTCTTTTTGTGATTTTTTTTTTCTTTGCGTTGTTTAAGAATATTCAAACTCGCATGATTCCAAAATAATTATCAGAAATATATGTATATAGTAGGTTTTCTGTGTAGACGCCTTAAAATACGATTGATGTAAAATGTTGAAAAAATTTCGTAAAATATTGATATTTTTCAAGAGTTATTACAGACAATTGAGAAAACGTATTGCACTCTGGTTTTTTAAGTACAAAAAGCATTATTGAAAAAGTTTTTTGCATTCTTGAAATATTTTTATAATAAACTAGCTGAACCCGGTGTGCTTCGCTACCCCCCTCGTACCAGGATTGCATTTCAAAATTGTGGCAATACCAAAATCACTTTTCACGCCATTGAATTTTCGAAATAAGTCCACCCCAGCGCCACCTACCGTGTCCATTTATACACAAATTATTTTCTTATGATTAAACAAACATACATTCTGAATTTCAGTTAAATTGGTCCATAAATTCAAATTTTCGATATAAGTCCACCCCAGCGCCACCTATCGGGTCCATTTATACACAAATTATTTTCTTATGATTAAACAAACATACATTCTGAATTTCAGTTAAATTGGTCCATAAATTCAAATTTTCGATATAAGTCCACCCCAGCGCCACCTATCGGGTCCATTTATACACAAATTATTTTCTTATGATTAAACAAACATACATTCTGAATTTCAGTTAAATTGGTCCATAAATTCAAATTTTCGATATAAGTCCACCCCAACGCCACCTATCGGACTTTCCCGGAGGGTTTTTCCAAAATTTTCCTTCGTAAAAACCTTCTCCTGGCAATTATAAACAACTGAAAAAAAATTTTAGACAAATCGGCCCAGCCATTCTCAATTGATGTTTTACTATACATTTTTTACACCATTTTTATATATATAGATAAATTTCTTATGCAAAGTTGATATGACAAAAAAACGTAAATTTATTTTTTTGTAGAATAAAACATTATGATGTATGGATGTCGACGATATTTTAAATAAAGAAATGCTTTTATTGGACTTTAAGTTGAGTGATTAAATAAAACTGACAGAATTTTTTGCGTTCTTCTTTTTTTCTTCTAGAAGAAAATATAGATATGTTTAGTGTCAAGGTTTATTACTATAGTAATTTTCTTTAGTATGATTTTAGGCATTTTTTATTTAACAAACACTTCTTACGAAAGTGCGGCATATTAATATATAGGTATATTTTTTTATTTAAAATCGTTAAATTTTTAATGTAAATAGTGAAAGCATTTTCTTACTAAATACGATAAATGCTTTAAAATGTTATTATTCTTCTTTTGCAATACTATATATTTGCAGAGTACTTAAGTATTCTATAGTGTGTTTCTCAGTCTATTAATTTGCTATGTTAATATATATTAAATATTTTTTTAAATAATTACAACTAAATTGAATTAGTAAAACAGTAATGTGATATGTATAAAGTTAAATTAATTTACATTATCTTATAGCTTACTGTGAAACATTTTAATGAATTTCGCAATAAAATGCTTTCAAAACTATTCAAACATTCAAATTCCCTTGTCATGAAATGTTCTTCAAACATCTTCAATTAGCTGGAAGTGAAATATATATTCTTTGATTCTAAACAACAGAATTAGAATACGTACACGGAGAAAATTAATTTGCTTGAATCAAACAAATGTTTTGCTTAAAAGCAAATCAGCAAAACTTTGCTCAATCACAATGTGATTTAAGAAAAAGATTGCTAAATTGCAATCACTCCTCGTTTATTTAGGAAAAAGCAACATTTTGATTAAATTCAAATTTTTACAAAAATTTGCTAAAAATTTGCTAAAAATTAGCAAAAATTTGCTAAGTTATTATAAATGGGAATAGCAAATGTTTACTTAATTCAAGCAAATATTTGCTTAGTTATTATATATTGGAATAGCACATTTTGATTAGTTTTTGCTAAAATTTTGCATAATTTTGAAGTGGCTTAGAATCAAGCGCAAGTTTTGCTTAACCGCAATACTAATTTTGCAAACAGTTTTATCCGTGTATGCAAGCCATGTTTTTATGCTACACGACCTGTGCTCACTTTATCACAATGCTAAAAAGTATGCTATTATCTTTTTTAACTGTTGATAGTATCACATTTACAACCAGTGCCAATTTGTGGCAAAAAGCATGAGGTTCACTCCTTTTTTTGGAATAAAAACGAAACGAAAAGCTTTTTTTTATGATTTTTTTTTTCTTTTTTTATAAAAAGCAAACAAATAATATTTTTGAATACTATAAACCTTTAATTTAAACAGTTTAAATGCTGCGCTTCATTGAACTTGGAATACGGAAAAACACGTGAAGTGGAAAATTTCGTATGGGAGGTGGGCGTGGCAAAAATACTTTTTTATGATAGACATATATTGAAGATTTCTGACAGAATGGTTATTGTATTGGTTTAAGACAAAAAAAATATGGCGTTTTAAATATTTGTGTTGTCCTTCTATTTATTGACAACTTTTGTATAGGGCTCAACCACTGTGCGGCGCACGTGTCTGTTTGCTTCTTGTGCGTAAACACGTGCAATAGAAGTTTAATTTAAATTATGCGCATGTGATTTGGTAACTTAAGGTTACAGAAAAATTAAAAAATATTTTACAAATTTAATAATAATTGCTGATTGCAGAAAATGAATGACACTTACGATACTATCGAAACTGCGTATTATTTTTAAGCCTTAACAACGTTACCTCATGCGCAGCTTTCACTGTGCAAGATAAAAACAAAAAGCAACACAAGAATAACAATCTGTTATTCAGCATTTAGACATGCTAAGGAAAAAATAACACAAAACAAATACAAAAAACTCGCTCACTATTTACTGCTGCGCTCTACTGCGCTCTCTTTCATATCCGTGGCAGATGAGCCGAGTGATTCGGCTACTTGTGTCGATTATGAGTATTTCGGGAAGTAGGATAAGTATCAGCAAGACGACAACAACCATAAGTATTTATGAACCGAAAAACCCGATCTTTCCCGATCCGACTCATGACTTAGGATACTCATATTTATTTGAGCCGCCGCATTCTAGCTTCGTAGAAGAGAATATGAGTCGAGTTGCGTGCGCTTGGGGTGAGTAGATTTTTGTACTTATTTTTTTCGGATATACTCAGAGTCGCAAAAAAGCTATCCGTTGCAGATCTCTGCATCCAACATTAACTTTAATCCAATGCCTGCCAATGCTTTCAAGTAAAACTGGTTTCTAAACTCGAGAAACGAAGTTTGCAATGACGACATGAAGTTAATTCTATGAACTGCGTAAACCGACTAAAAAACAAACAATTAGTAGGCAAAAAAATTGCATTTTGTTCACATTTCAAGTTTTTACATTTCAACTTGTACACATATCAAGTATCTTCATTTCAACTATTCTCCATTTTGGCGACTTGATTTTTGCTGACTATGATGACGCAAACTTGCTTTTTTGACTGCCTCGACTGGCAGGGGGTTGGAAAATTAAAGGACCTTCAAACCATTGAATGAATCCATTGCAGATCTCTGGTGTCTACATAACTCGTTGTGTAGCTTTGCAGAAAATACAACAAAAACTTTCATAGCAGTTTGGATGAATGAAAATTGTCACATACATAATTTGCTTTGCTAAAATTTTGCAAGCAAACCAATTGATGATAAGAAACTCAGGCATTGTCCCTAAATAGAGTTTAAAATATCGCCAAAGTTTGTAAGAATAAAATAAAATAAAAAACTATGTGATAATTAACTGTATCTCTAACGATATAAATTGAAATAAAGCTCCATTTTTGCAAATCTTTTAAAGAATTTATGGATAATTACGTACTTGTAATGTTATAAGCTTTGCTTATTGAGACAGGTAATTCGATAGTTGGGCACTGAATGGCGTCCAAGTTTTTCATACGTCTCAATTTTTCACTTATGGATGATTTATTGTCCGCTGTTTCGTTGGCAAAATCGATCAAAGCTAGGTAATAAAAATTCGTATAAGGTTTTGAGTTTTTAAAAATAAATAATTTGAATAACCTGGAAACATTGTCTCTAACTGTTTGATACACAAGCTGTTAGATTTATTTTTTGATCTGTTAATAATATCCTTTGCAATGGATACTCTATCATTGCTCGTACTATTGTTGCTGTCGCTAAATGCGTTTACAAGTGGAAACAATTGATATAGAGCATGATGTGGATGATCCTGCGCACATCGCACTAAAATATCACGGAGAAGTAAAAGAAAGTCTTGGTTTTTGGAATTTAAACGTGCTGTCATCTGACTTAATGCACTTATAAATTTGTAGCTGGGAATTGCGCCAATGTCGTTGGCAATCTTTGAATGAAGATATTCATTTTGCTTGTTGGCAAACCACAAAGCTATGATTCTGTAAATAGCAGGACTCGTAATTACCTGATCTATTAGACAGAATTTTATATAACACTCAATAGCAATGCACAGATTATCTGTCCTTTTTTGTTTGACGGACAAAATTTCTTTTTCATCCAGGTTTGCGAATTTTTTCATAAAAATTGCTCCTATATTCTTGTCTCGATCTTTGTTCTGTTTACCAACCGAATCTGCTGCTTGTCTATTCTCCTGTATTATTCTGGATTTCATTTGGAATTCATCTGAATTTGAATACATATTTAACTGCGAAATAAAATCGCGAAATAAAATCACAGGAAAATATTCTCTTACCTGTGTGTATTCTCTATCAGAGTTTAAAACAAATTTTTACTTTTAATATTCCTTCGACTCCTTATTTAAAAACAGCTTAAAATTTAAAAAATATTTTTGATGAATTTATTGAACTTTCTAGAAATAAATGAGTTCACATTTAAGCGGCCGTAGCCTAGTGGGTAGAGTGCGTGGCCCCTAAGCTAAAGTACCGCGGTAGCCCGGGTTCAATTCCAGCTCAGACAGAAAGTTTTTTCAATTGAATTAATTTTTCTGTTCGGTCGTCACCTCTCTGCAAACAATGGCAAACCTCAGAGAGTAAAAATTGCCAAGCATTTAATAACACGCACAACACAATTGATCAATAGAAGCTAGGTCAAAGTCCTTCCAAGGACTGAAATGGCCAGTTTATTTTTATTTTTATTTTTTATATTTAAGCTGCATCAAAACTTTTTCAGAATCCGCAAATTTACTAAAAACTCTATTGATGGTTTAATTGGTTATAGTAGCTTTGTAAGTTCTTGCACAAATTACCTGAAGACTATGGCGTAGCCAACGTAGTGAAGTTAATTTTTTTAAATTTTGTATTTGTGGATTTTTAGGGATTTTTGGCTTTTTATGATTTTTATTTCTGTTATAAAGGCCAGAAAAACACTTTGAAGAGTTTCTTTAAAAAAAGTCAAGTTTCAAAAGCTATAACCTTATTATTCGAATTTTTGTTATTGAAATTTTTTACCAAAAAAGCTATAGAGTTCGCCATAGCCACCCAGTATGTCGTGTTTTTAGTATTGTATTTTTGTATTTTTGCGGATTTTTTTCGTAAAAATAAACCAAATGTTACACTTCTGATTAAAAATTTCATAACGACCAAGTTATTCAACGTAATAACACCATATTTTTTATTTGTATGAAATGCTGTTTCAGAAATATTTTAACAACATTTTATTGCAATTTTTACCCGTTTGGATTTTTACGATTTTTTTTTATTAAAAAAGGAAAAAATAAATTTATTTCGAAAAGTAAATTTTCACAGCTTTTGTACTATTTATACAATGTTTATGTTTGATAGCTCATTTTACAACAGTAAAAAATTATGTGCCTACCAGATTTTTTATATATATATAGCCCAAGCGTTGATTTTAATATTGTTTTGATTCTTGTCCAACTACCCGAGCTTATCCAACTATCTTGAGCGACTTCTAAAAGTTCATCAGTCGTCACGAAACTTTATAGTTTTTAGTTTTATATAAAATCGAATATTTTATTCGAATTTGTGAGCCTAAGGCGTCAACGATTCGACCTAAAAAAATTTTACGTACATATGGGGGTTACCTTAGTATATATTGTATGTATAAAATATAGGTACCACTTTAAGCTTAAAGGTAAAAAGAAACTTTACTGTGCGCACTACCAATATAAAAACAACACACTACATCTCACAACAACATTTAACACAACGCTAACATATACCACTGTACGCGCAGCCATAAAGTCTTATAACAACAACCAAAATAAATGTCTAAAACACAACAAAAACAAAACTCAACAAAAAACAAAACAACATAAAACTACATCCAACCAGAGGACTGCAATGAGTATCCGACAGAATTCGGATACTCAAATCATACTCGAGTGTCGTGCTGTTCTGAACTCTATCCATACTTAATAATATGTGTAAATAAAATACTTATAGGCATTCGGCTCATTAGCATTTTTTCGGTTATAAGTACATTCTCATATCCGAGAGCGGCGTGATCCGATCCACTTCAAGCCGTTTTCAATGAGTGCGTTGAGTCAGTTTATTACAAAAGCGCTCGATCCGAATGTATTTTGAGTGTACTCTGAGTACTGCTCCTTCTCTGCCAACGTCTCTTAGCGTTAATTAGTTTTTTTTTGCGAATGCACTTTTCGTAACTATTTGTCTGCAGGCCATATGAGCTCTCATTTTTTGTTTGTTTTTTCTCGAAAACGAGTTTTTGGTATTTTATTGTTGCACTCTACGGAAAAAGAAACAAAAACAACGCTTGTGATTTGGGTTTGTTAGACATAAACAAAAATAAAACAAAACCAAAAGGCCGGCGCACGGTGGTTAAAAGTTGGAAATAAATACCAAAACTGATGATCTCTTTTTGTGATTTTTTTTTTCTTTGCGTTGTTTAAGAATATTCAAACTCGCATGATTCCAAAATAATTATCAGAAATATATGTATATAGTAGGTTTTCTGTGTAGACGCCTTAAAATACGATTGATGTAAAATGTTGAAAAAATTTCGTAAAATATTGATATTTTTCAAGAGTTATTACAGACAATTGAGAAAACGTATTGCACTCTGGTTTTTTAAGTACAAAAAGCATTATTGAAAAAGTTTTTTGCATTCTTGAAATATTTTTATAATAAACTAGCTGAACCCGGTGTGCTTCGCTACCCCCCTCGTACCAGGATTGCATTTCAAAATTGTGGCAATACCAAAATCACTTTTCACGCCATTGAATTTTCGAAATAAGTCCACCCCAGCGCCACCTACCGTGTCCATTTATACACAAATTATTTTCTTATGATTAAACAAACATACATTCTGAATTTCAGTTAAATTGGTCCATAAATTCAAATTTTCGATATAAGTCCACCCCAGCGCCACCTATCGGGTCCATTTATACACAAATTATTTTCTTATGATTAAACAAACATACATTCTGAATTTCAGTTAAATTGGTCCATAAATTCAAATTTTCGATATAAGTCCACCCCAGCGCCACCTATCGGGTCCATTTATACACAAATTATTTTCTTATGATTAAACAAACATACATTCTGAATTTCAGTTAAATTGGTCCATAAATTCAAATTTTCGATATAAGTCCACCCCAACGCCACCTATCGGACTTTCCCGGAGGGTTTTTCCAAAATTTTCCTTCGTAAAAACCTTCTCCTGGCAATTATAAACAACTGAAAAAAAATTTTAGACAAATCGGCCCAGCCATTCTCAATTGATGTTTTACTATACATTTTTTACACCATTTTTATATATATAGATAAATTTCTTATGCAAAGTTGATATGACAAAAAAACGTAAATTTATTTTTTTGTAGAATAAAACATTATGATGTATGGATGTCGACGATATTTTAAATAAAGAAATGCTTTTATTGGACTTTAAGTTGAGTGATTAAATAAAACTGACAGAATTTTTTGCGTTCTTCTTTTTTTCTTCTAGAAGAAAATATAGATATGTTTAGTGTCAAGGTTTATTACTATAGTAATTTTCTTTAGTATGATTTTAGGCATTTTTTATTTAACAAACACTTCTTACGAAAGTGCGGCATATTAATATATAGGTATATTTTTTTATTTAAAATCGTTAAATTTTTAATGTAAATAGTGAAAGCATTTTCTTACTAAATACGATAAATGCTTTAAAATGTTATTATTCTTCTTTTGCAATACTATATATTTGCAGAGTACTTAAGTATTCTATAGTGTGTTTCTCAGTCTATTAATTTGCTATGTTAATATATATTAAATATTTTTTTAAATAATTACAACTAAATTGAATTAGTAAAACAGTAATGTGATATGTATAAAGTTAAATTAATTTACATTATCTTATAGCTTACTGTGAAACATTTTAATGAATTTCGCAATAAAATGCTTTCAAAACTATTCAAACATTCAAATTCCCTTGTCATGAAATGTTCTTCAAACATCTTCAATTAGCTGGAAGTGAAATATATATTCTTTGATTCTAAACAACAGAATTAGAATACGTACACGGAGAAAATTAATTTGCTTGAATCAAACAAATGTTTTGCTTAAAAGCAAATCAGCAAAACTTTGCTCAATCACAATGTGATTTAAGAAAAAGATTGCTAAATTGCAATCACTCCTCGTTTATTTAGGAAAAAGCAACATTTTGATTAAATTCAAATTTTTACAAAAATTTGCTAAAAATTTGCTAAAAATTAGCAAAAATTTGCTAAGTTATTATAAATGGGAATAGCAAATGTTTACTTAATTCAAGCAAATATTTGCTTAGTTATTATATATTGGAATAGCACATTTTGATTAGTTTTTGCTAAAATTTTGCATAATTTTGAAGTGGCTTAGAATCAAGCGCAAGTTTTGCTTAACCGCAATACTAATTTTGCAAACAGTTTTATCCGTGTATGCAAGCCATGTTTTTATGCTACACGACCTGTGCTCACTTTATCACAATGCTAAAAAGTATGCTATTATCTTTTTTAACTGTTGATAGTATCACATTTACAACCAGTGCCAATTTGTGGCAAAAAGCATGAGGTTCACTCCTTTTTTTGGAATAAAAACGAAACGAAAAGCTTTTTTTTATGATTTTTTTTTCTTTTTTTATAAAAAGCAAACAAATAATATTTTTGAATACTATAAACCTTTAATTTAAACAGTTTAAATGCTGCGCTTCATTGAACTTGGAATACGGAAAAACACGTGAAGTGGAAAATTTCGTATGGGAGGTGGGCGTGGCAAAAATACTTTTTTATGATAGACATATATTGAAGATTTCTGACAGAATGGTTATTGTATTGGTTTAAGACAAAAAAAATATGGCGTTTTAAATATTTGTGTTGTCCTTCTATTTATTGACAACTTTTGTATAGGGCTCAACCACTGTGCGGCGCACGTGTCTGTTTGCTTCTTGTGCGTAAACACGTGCAATAGAAGTTTAATTTAAATTATGCGCATGTGATTTGGTAACTTAAGGTTACAGAAAAATTAAAAAATATTTTACAAATTTAATAATAATTGCTGATTGCAGAAAATGAATGACACTTACGATACTATCGAAACTGCGTATTATTTTTAAGCCTTAACAACGTTACCTCATGCGCAGCTTTCACTGTGCAAGATAAAAACAAAAAGCAACACAAGAATAACAATCTGTTATTCAGCATTTAGACATGCTAAGGAAAAAATAACACAAAACAAATACAAAAAACTCGCTCACTATTTACTGCTGCGCTCTACTGCGCTCTCTTTCATATCCGTGGCAGATGAGCCGAGTGATTCGGCTACTTGTGTCGATTATGAGTATTTCGGGAAGTAGGATAAGTATCAGCAAGACGACAACAACCATAAGTATTTATGAACCGAAAAACCCGATCTTTCCCGATCCGACTCATGACTTAGGATACTCATATTTATTTGAGCCGCCGCATTCTAGCTTCGTAGAAGAGAATATGAGTCGAGTTGCGTGCGCTTGGGGTGAGTAGATTTTTGTACTTATTTTTTTCGGATATACTCAGAGTCGCAAAAAAGCTATCCGTTGCAGATCTCTGCATCCAACATTAACTTTAATCCAATGCCTGCCAATGCTTTCAAGTAAAACTGGTTTCTAAACTCGAGAAACGAAGTTTGCAATGACGACATGAAGTTAATTCTATGAACTGCGTAAACCGACTAAAAAACAAACAATTAGTAGGCAAAAAAAATGCATTTTGTTCACATTTCAAGTTTTTACATTTCAACTTGTACACATATCAAGTATCTTCATTTCAACTATTCTCCATTTTGGCGACTTGATTTTTGCTGACTATGATGACGCAAACTTGCTTTTTTGACTGCCTCGACTGGCAGGGGGTTGGAAAATTAAAGGACCTTCAAACCATTGAATGAATCCATTGCAGATCTCTGGTGTCTACATAACTCGTTGTGTAGCTTTGCAGAAAATACAACAAAAACTTTCATAGCAGTTTGGATGAATGAAAATTGTCACATACATAATTTGCTTTGCTAAAATTTTGCAAGCAAACCAATTGATGATAAGAAACTCAGGCATTGTCCCTAAATAGAGTTTAAAATATCGCCAAAGTTTGTAAGAATAAAATAAAATAAAAAACTATGTGATAATTAACTGTATCTCTAACGATATAAATTGAAATAAAGCTCCATTTTTGCAAATCTTTTAAAGAATTTATGGATAATTACGTACTTGTAATGTTATAAGCTTTGCTTATTGAGACAGGTAATTCGATAGTTGGGCACTGAATGGCGTCCAAGTTTTTCATACGTCTCAATTTTTCACTTATGGATGATTTATTGTCCGCTGTTTCGTTGGCAAAATCGATCAAAGCTAGGTAATAAAAATTCGTATAAGGTTTTGAGTTTTTAAAAATAAATAATTTGAATAACCTGGAAACATTGTCTCTAACTGTTTGATACACAAGCTGTTAGATTTATTTTTTGATCTGTTAATAATATCCTTTGCAATGGATACTCTATCATTGCTCGTACTATTGTTGCTGTCGCTAAATGCGTTTACAAGTGGAAACAATTGATATAGAGCATGATGTGGATGATCCTGCGCACATCGCACTAAAATATCACGGAGAAGTAAAAGAAAGTCTTGGTTTTTGGAATTTAAACGTGCTGTCATCTGACTTAATGCACTTATAAATTTGTAGCTGGGAATTGCGCCAATGTCGTTGGCAATCTTTGAATGAAGATATTCATTTTGCTTGTTGGCAAACCACAAAGCTATGATTCTGTAAATAGCAGGACTCGTAATTACCTGATCTATTAGACAGAATTTTATATAACACTCAATAGCAATGCACAGATTATCTGTCCTTTTTTGTTTGACGGACAAAATTTCTTTTTCATCCAGGTTTGCGAATTTTTTCATAAAAATTGCTCCTATATTCTTGTCTCGATCTTTGTTCTGTTTACCAACCGAATCTGCTGCTTGTCTATTCTCCTGTATTATTCTGGATTTCATTTGGAATTCATCTGAATTTGAATACATATTTAACTGCGAAATAAAATCGGTAAAATAAAGAAAATATCGATACATGTGTGTATTCTCTTACCTGTGTGTATTCTCTATCAGCATATTTGGCCATTGATTGATAGGCGCGTTTGCTGTTCTTTTGTTCAAACTCTAAAAAAGACTCATTTTTAAATAAATGAGGATTTTTTAATAATATTTTTTCCTTATTCTTATCGAAATGGTTTAGTAATTCAATCGAGCCTTTGAAAAATTTATTCAATACAGTTTCCAATGTTTCCGTATTGGATTCCATCAAATATTCTCCATACATTCTGTAGGCTTCAACTCTTTGAAGGCAAAAAGCAAATTCCTTCTTTTTGATTACATGTTCCAATATTGCTTTGGTTATAAATGACTTTCCTTTTTTCAAGCATACTTTAGCGTCTTCTAGTAAAACACTTACCTACGAAAATGGCTTTGGTTAAAAAACCGATTGATAAAATTTCAGTCTCACTTGTATATGCTCATTCGATAGATTCATATTTTTAAGAACAGCAATATTCCTGCTTGCTAAATTTATTTCTCCTGCACATATACAATTTTTAATGCACTGAAGCAGGCAATGTTCTAAGGGATCGTCATCCTTTAAAAAAAAAAATATATTAAATTCATATATCAATATATCAAATATTTGTGTATCGGTTTTATTCGAGAATACTGGGTTTAGAAATTAGGTTCTCAAAATTATTTATTACTCTCCTTAGCCTCCATATGAAGAATGAATCTGGCGCGCTTTAATAAGTTAGTATTGTAAGCCGTGTTCAAAAAATGCGGTCGATTTTTCTTTTAACTTGGCAGCATTAAAGCTAAATTTGTCAGTGGAAATGCTGTCAGAAGTCGTAAAACAATCAGCTATACTTCAAGGTAAAGTTAAGGAATTGGCTTTAACCCATTCCAGTTTGATGGGGTGAAATTTCACCCCTTCATAGGTATTTTTTTTTTTGCGTTTTAAGCTTAATGCCCCTATCACCGTCTGCGAATCGAACAAAAATTAAGTCGAATTCGCCAAGTTGGTATCACCGTCGGCGAATGTTTAAATTTAATTCGACTGAAACGTCAAAAACAGGCGAATGAAAAAACTTCGTGGTATCACTGTTCGCGAATTTCGCAGATGTCATTCGACTTAAGCGTCAAAAACAGACGAATAAAAATATTTGGTGACAAGCCGGCGAATGCGTTGATTTCTTTTTATTTTGCACATAAAAATTGAAAATAATAGAAAAAGGCAAGTAAATTGCATTGTTTGTATTTTTTTGTGGTTTGTTTTTGATTTTAAGGAATTTGTTATTTATTTTTAGTATGAAAAATACCAACAGCCCCCAGTTCCATAAAATGGCTCTTATCCATACAAGGCAAAGATTACGCTCAATAATCCCAACTTCGCTTAAAACTGTGGACACCGTTGATTGCGCCAGACCCAATTCAAAATCGTTTCCAACGCTCTTTTGGTAACTACCCTCAGCGAAAAATCGTAAAGTACTAGCTAGCTTCAAAATAGGAGGAATCGCACAACTTCGAATTGACTGCATGGAGTCTTCAATATTCTGCAACACAACGACAAAGGCTTCCTTGTTAAGCCTAAAATATGATTGAAACCTTGAAGAGATTTTAAATATTTCAATAAAGATCAACCGGGCATATAAAAGTACTCACAGGTCGTCAGGAATCTCTAGCGGATTGGATTTATCCCTAATACTGCGTCGTAATCTGCACAAAGTTTGTGTTTCCTCAGTTTCTCCAAAGAATAGCTCCGCGCTGCTTAACACAAAAAGAAAAATTCGCCAAATGATTCGATTCGAGTGAAGCATTCGATTTGCAGACGGTGATAGGGGCATAATGCTTGTACTGCCGTACTAAGGCAGACCACCGTATTTGAAAAAAAAAATGGGGTTAAGTATACCAATCTACCAATGCGATGGTCATCTATGATTCTGCATCAAAAATTGGCCACATTTTTCAATTTAACCACCATTTTTCTATCATTAGAACTACCGTATCTGAAAAAAATCAGCTCTGAGCTAATGCAAACTACCGTAAATGCCGTATTCCCAGGAAAACTTCAGTATTGAAGCAAGTACGGTATTTTGTTTTTGTACAGATTATTAAAACTTTAAAAAATGATAAGCAAAACTACCGTATCTCGCATAGATACGGTAGTTTGCTGTTGTATGGTCACTAAAAATGCATAAATGACTTTAAAGTTGCAAAAAATATTGCAATGAAGCCAAGTTAAATTATTTCCAGATGAAGGTTAGTGTTTCCACTGATGAAAGAGGTGATCTTGGTCCCAAAAACTCTTTTGTGACCAAGGTTTCGTACTTCATTAGCACTTTTGTAGGTTTTAAGTGTATAAATTGAACTTTTATGGATTTATGAGTTCATCATACAAAATAAAAGAATCGTATGTGTTTCCAAGCTCTACCTGAAGGATTTCTTAAGGGTCTGGGTGCGTCATTAGAATTTTTATTGGTTATATGAGTTGCTTGATAATTAAAAAATTATTGACGAAACTACTTCAATGTCAGTACGGCATTGGAATTTTTACGATTGTTTGAGATCCTAGACATGTTTTCAGGACCCATCTAATCCAATAGGCATATTCCAGCTAATAATTTTGTCATTGGATCTTTTTTGGGTTCCCTAGCGAGTTCCTAGCCTAATTTGGAAGGTTTCAATATCCATGCTCTTCCAATGGGATTATTCATGCACTCATACAAATGCTGCAACTGACGTAATTTTATACAAATCCCACCCTCTGCTGTCCTAAAAATTCCCACAAAACGACATTTTCAAGACTGTTTTTCTGCGTTTCGTGACAAAAATTGTGGTTGGAGTAAGGAGATGAGAAAATTTTTTTTCAATCCGCAATATTTTATTCTAGTAAGACTTCGTAAAACTATGTATATTATCTTTCCATAAATTAACATATCGTTCAGTTTATAATCCAATTATAATGTTTTGCTTGCTGTTGTTACCCGAGAACAACTCTCATCTCCTTACCCCAAACACAATTTTTGTCACGAAACAGGCAGAAAAAAAGGCAGAAAAGCAGTCTGAAAACAGTCTAGAAAATGTCGTTTTGTAGGAATTTTCAGGACAGCAGAGGGTGGGATTTGTGTAAAATAACGTAAGTTGCAGCATTTGTACAAAGGAATTTTTGGGACCAAGATCACCTCTTTCATCAATGGAAACACTAACCTTCACCTGGAAATAACTTAACCTGGCTTCATTGCAATATTTTTTGCAACTTTGGAGTCATTTATGCATTTTTAGTGACCATACAACAGCAAAATGCCGAAAATGCGTTCGTACAAAGGCAAACTACTGATCTGTGCGAGCTACGGTAATTTTGCTTAGTATTTTCATATTTTTCGTTTGTTTGCTGCTAAGCTTATTTACCGTAAGTAGCAAAAAAACGCTAAAAGAAGCTAATTTTTAAAATGCAGAATCATATATGATGGTGTGAAAGGCCCAAAGAATGTAAAAAATTTCGCAAAAGTTTATTAGTGTAGTAGGGCTTCAATATTTTGTTGTTTTGCTCAATAACTCCATTTAAATTTTTTTTTTCAAATACGGTAGTTTGCCTTAGCACGGCAGTGTAGTTTTTTGTTTGAAATTTTGTTAAGTAAGAGAGAATGAATCGGGGCTTCTCAATTCGTGAAATTTTGGTATCAATCAAAGTATTCACCTGTATATTATCCCACCCTCTGCTGGGTGATTTACCTAAAGGGGGTAGCATTTTTCCACATCATTACCTCGGGTGTTCGGACAGGGAAGGACCTACAAATTTTATTTCTATTCTAGGTATCCGTTGCTAACATATGTGAATTTGGACAAAATCGGACAGCGGGAACTATGTGCAGACTAGAATGGATTTACAGACAAAATTCTTGGCAGCAATTCTTAAATTTATTTTTTAAGCGAAGCTTTTTACGCAGCGTTTTGTGATTTGCTTGAGTGAACCTTTTTTGACACCGTTTTCCGTCGTTTTACCGTCGAAAATAATAATGAAAAGTTATAAAATTTACTGGTGCGAATATTAACGTGTTTTTTAAATTAACTTTCTATTATTTACAATTAATGAATTGAAATTTTACTGAAATTGAAATTTAAATTAAATGAAATTAAATTTAAAATTAAATTATCAAATCTATGAAACTACAAAAAATTTATTTCATTTGTTGTCAGTCGACAGCCCAATTAGAAATTACCTACATATACTTCGCCATGTCTGAATTTGGCATTCCTGCAAAACTAATTTAACTTTGCAGGACGATACTGAGAAACACCAGCAGCTCAGTTAAAATCATGAAGAACCTCTCCCCACCATTTGTCACCAAACGAGGGTTCAGATAAGGTGATTCGTTATAGTGCAATTTTTTCAATCTAATGATGGAGATCATCCGAGCTGCTGATCTGAGATGTAGTGGCACAATATTCTACAAGGTTGTTATGCTACTTTCGTATTAGGGTAATTAAAAAATCAACTTATTCGCAAATACACCGCGCCAGACCGGAATTGGAATGGTTATTAAAATGAAAATAAATTTTTTTTTATTTAATTTTAGAACAGCGCCAGCCCAGCGGTTTTCTGTTTTAGTTAGAGAAAATGGAAGAATAAGCCTTAAAGTTGGAAAATTCATATTCCACTCCTTTTCTAACACAAAATCATGATGTTTTGACAAAATACGAATAGTAGATCAAAACTTATAAAAGCATGTTAAAGTTGTAGATACTAGATTTCTTTTTTTAGCCAATAGAGTGTAGAAGAAGAGAATCGGTGGTAACTTTGGTTCCCATCTGAAACCATTTTTTTTGCCCTTATTCTTGTTGTCACCTTACCTATGTGAGAGTTCTCACACTCGCGTCACGTCACTAGAAATCTGGTATTCTTGTTGTCATGTGACTCGAGTTTGTGAACACCGACATAGTTTGTGAACACGAAGTGACGTGACACGAGTGTGAGAACTCTCACATATGTAAGGCGACAACAAGAATAAGGGCATTTAATGGGAAAATATCCTTAGACGACCTTTTTTTTCTCTTCAATTTTTTACAGACTTCGAATAAACTGGGATAGTGCAGCTAATTTACTGTTTATTTATTGTAGACGGTCTAAACACACCTCGATTTAACGCTCCTTGAGCAATACACCCAGCTCGATAAATGGCGACAGCTATTTACTCACTTTACATTTTTCGTGACAATTTTAATTTGACTTTTACATTAAAGAGGCGATTCGAAGAATTTGTTTCAACTATTTACATTTGTTAATGGTACGAGGCTCCGTTATCAGTATATGCTCCAAAACATTATTTACTTGTACTGCAGAGCCTCCAGCAATATAATACGGTTTATTCAGAGATCGCAAATGCTGCATTAAAGACATTTTTGTACCTGTCAGAGGAAATGATTTTCCTGGCATTATTTGACGAAAGAGTTTGCCCGAGACGAAAACCAACATTTTGCAAGTAATGTCAAAAGCAAAATCTGTTCGTGAAATCAATAAAAAAACACATGCCATAAAAAATGCTATTAATATTGATCAACCACCAAAGAACAATAAAATTTAGAAGATTTAGTCACAATAAATAGTATTAACACTTTAACTGCCACCATACAAAAAAAAATATCGGGTCCTCCGGGCCATTTTTTTACATATCTAGTGTATTTTGGTATCAGAAAATCCGAACAAATATTCGATATTGAAATTGCCGCTGTGCCTCGGAGCCTACGTGGACATTTTATTGAGGCACACCGTATGTGCCTCATGGCAGTTAACGTGTTAACACATTTTCCTTTGTTTTATTTAAATTTAAAGGTCTCCGCCTCTAAAAAACACCATTTATTATGTAAAATTAGCTGAACTATCCAAGTTTATATGATGTCTGTGAAATAATATTGAAGGAAGGTATAAATGGTCGTCTAAGATTATGTTTCCATTTAAAAAAACTTTTGCCATGGGAATCAAAGTTACCACTACTGAATCTAGTATCCAAAGTTTTACCTTTTTTTTTTAATTGCCCAGCAGCAAAAACGGATATCCTTGCTTTGAAAATCACATTAACATCGATGCCAAAGTGTTCTTTACAGCAGCTTTGAGGTATCAGTGGTGAGAATTTAATATGTTTGATACTTTATTAAAAATTTTGGAAGCATGTAAGAATCAAACAAAAAAAGCCTTTGAAAAAAATGTTGCGAAGAAAATACTTCAATAACTTTCAGCTTATTTAGAAAAAAACTTATAAAAAAATGTTATAAAATTGAAATATGTAATATAAACGTTATGAATTATTATAACTAGGAGTAGCAGTTGCTTAGCAAATGCGTAAGCTGGCTACATAAACTGGTACGTTGAAGATGCATTTAAGTTGGGTCGCTCGCTCTAATAAACTTTTCCCAAATCAATAAAAGTAAAGATATAATGTTGTGTTGTCTCAAAAAATGGACATATTTCGTTTTGTCATTGTTAGGGAGATTTGCGTTATGAATAAACTTACCCGATCTCATAAACATTTTAATACAAAAAAATTTTAATTTATTTAACTTTATTGCATATTCATTCATTTATTTAATTCTTGACATTTCTCATCCAACCCTTTCTTGTCATTTATTTTATTGAGCCGATCATAAGAAATAGCTGGTTCAAGTCCACTTATACTACGAACCCTTGAGAATGCTTCATATGAAATTCCTAATACAAATTCTTTTTCTCCAATATCGACAACTGCTTGATCGAGTGTTAATCGTTGCGATCTATAGATACTAATCGCATAAGCAAGTTGTAGTGGAATTTGGTTGCGAGTAAAATTGTTTGATTCTTCTTTTAAATGATACAACAACAGGAGGAATAGGTAATACATTAGAGTTGTTGTATTTTGGTCCAGAATAATTGGGAAACTTGACCAAAATGCACAAAGGAATTTCTTCTATAAATCGTCACTTTCGCAATGGTTATAAACAATTTCAACTACCTCACCGATGCTGTCATTGCACAGAACAGCTGAAGTAAAAAGATTTTGCCTCAAAATAACTTGTGCACCCTTACATAGATATAACATTGGGCTTAAACCTCTGCATCGTCGGATGAGGCTAACAACGCTCGTGGGTCATTGGGTAAACCATTGATGATTGTTACAGCATTGCCAACATTTCTGAGCTTCTCAATGTTATATTCTTCAATTTCAGCGTTCTTCGAGATTAATCTTAACAAATTTTAATTCGAAAAAATTAACGCTGATTGAACATGGTCGATAAGAGGTCGTAGTCTTGTAGAGTCAGTTCTCGTAATGATACTTTCAGTAAACATTCCCTGAAAGCTTGTTGTTCTGGTCGAATTTATTTCATTATCTGGTTCAATACGAACACTTTGCTTATTGGCGATAGACTAATTGACCTTAAGTGGCGGTAACATCACCTGACCTCGGATTCCCGTAAGGTGGGATATCTCCAACTGGCTGCAGTTGATTAAAATCTCCGAAGAACAGCATTACGCACCTTTTTTTAGCAGCATCGGCAAAGAATGATAAATGTTTTTTGTGTTCAAAGTTTTGTCACAGTTTCTTATAAATTTTGTGCATTGCGGGTTGAAAAAATTTCAGGAGATATAGAAGAATTTTATCCTGAATCCTATTAAACATAAATTCAAGTACAAAATAAACATTTTAAATATTTACTTTTAACATGAAAACATTCATCATTCTCTGCCGAAGCTGCTAAAAAATATTACAAGCAATAGCAGCAGTATAGCTAGTGCAAACAGCTACAGCACGACTTAGCATAAAGCACAGCAGTACCGCATGTCAAAATCGATAGCTGCTGCTGTAAAGAATGCTTGAAGATGTGAAAATGTTAAAAAGCAACAGAAACAGCAAGAAGACGACTTCATATGCGATAGCTTGCTGTTGCTGTGGCTTCGATAATGTTCCAAAATTACAGCAAGACTGAAAAACCGAACGCTCGCTGTCGCTGAAACTATTTGTTTCTTTCGTAGTTTGCACCCGAAGTAAAATTTATCTATCGAAAATTGCAAAATAAATTGCTAAAGTGCAGCCAAAGTAAAAACGTTGATGCTTTTGCTTAGTTGGCAGCAGCAATTTAAACCCTGAACAATAGTATGCATCAAAGTCATGAAATAACAGTTAATCCCGTAACGCCTAAGGGTGCGAAAATCGACCCCCTCCCCCTTCCATACGATTTTTTGCTTCACTCGACCAGCTCTTTCACATCCGTAAATATTCGTACTCTTACATTGGACACTCTTTATATGTATGTATATATTTTTGTTTTGTTTGTATAGAAATTTGAATGGTTCGATAAATTTTCATCAGATTAATATAAATACTTACAGCCCTATTCTGGCAAATTAACAAATTGTTAACCAGTATTTTGAATATTTCTATGTGTTTGTTGTTTTCAATACAAAATTTAAAGCTCAAAAAACAAAACTTTTTAATGAAATTGTCAATAACTGAGAAGCAGTTGACAATTTTTATCAACATTTTTTATATTTGAGCTTCAAATTTTGTATTGAAATAAAAAAATTACAAAAAACACATAGAAATATTCAAAATACTGGTTAACAATTTGTTAATTTGCCAGAATAGGGCTGTAACAATACAAAAGGTACAAAAACGCAAAATTAATAATCAATTAATAAAAATTTATGCGAAATATTGATATTTTCTAATCGTACACCGACAAACCAACGCGAACTTGTCCTTCCATGTCGATCGGTTTTTTGACAGATACATAAATTTGTATTCTTTGCACAACAAAAGCAAGAAGAAGCAGTAAGCGGAAGCAAAGTGAATTCAGCGAACAACAACGAAACATATGGAAATATTTTTTCAAATAACTTATACACTAAATAGAAATTTGAAATTTTGGCTTCGTTAGGAAATAATATTAGAGGCGTAGAACAGTTTAGAAAAAAAAATTTAAAATCGGTCAACCCATTTAGAAGTTATGCTCTTACATACATTTTTCAAGCAAGCTGTTCCATGGGAGCTTCGCTCGCTCGCTCCAATTATTAAATATCCTTTTCTTAGTTGTGGTTACTTATTCAAAAGGCATTGGGCGCAAATTTATTAACTGGAAGCCTACTTGGAAGCATCAGTAAGCATTTTGTTGTGATTCTTTAGTTGTTTGATAGCGGCAATGCTGATTTATAGGCCTATTGCGTAGGGCAACCAAACAGAGTTGCGTAGCCAAATGAGCAACCCAACTTTAAAGCAACCGACCTATCTGGTATTTAGTATCACAACCAATTTTAAGTTGCTATTTTCAGCGAGTTGCCAAAGAAAACAATAACGAGCTGTCAAAAAGAAAACAGCTCATGTTAAGAATTTTATATATTCAATAAGTTTAAAATTTGGAAAAAGCCATTTATAGAAAGAAAACAAATAAATATGGATATAAGTCATGATTTATATTTTGATAACGGAAACGGATGCAGTGATGTTGCGTATAAGAAGGGAAATCAGAGACAAATCCAACTCTTTGGAACTCCCAAACTCAAAGTAATATAATACTGTAAATACAAACATTGAATAAAAATTTGCTTTTTTGAATAAATTTTACAGGTTTCTTAGTTATTTCCGATTAAGCAAAGAAGCGTTCTGGCATGTACTGGACGAAATAAAAAATTTTAAACAGCCTGTTCGTAGTACGGCAATACCGCTTTCCAGCATAAGCTCTGCCAATCGCTCGAACTGTTATTTTTATGTTTGTAATTTTTTTTATGAAAATAAGTAATCTATGAATAACCCAAATAACACAAATTTCCAAAACTTACGGTGCCTCCATTTCTCGCTTTTGCACAACGCCACCAGCTTGCAAGAAGTAATTAGCAGTTGCTGATTTTTGACAGGTTCCGCAACCAAACCAAATAACAGTGGCTATCGATAATAACATAAAAACTTAACAAGCAACTGTGAAAGCAACGAGTTGATCAACTGTTCCATCGTTCCAACTGTTCCAACTGTTGCCATCGATAATCAGAATTTGGCAACTAAAACTCAATTACGAGTAAAGTTGCCATGCACAATAGGCACATTAATTTCGGATTTTCGGTTGCTTGGTGTCAGCAAAATTGATTTTATTTTGATGATTTTGGTTGTGTGATGATAGCATGTGTTTTCTCCACACTTACTTACTTACTTAGTTACTTAGTTGGCGCTACAACCGTATGTCGGTCTTGGTCTCATCTAAGAATTTGCGCCAGCCATTTCTGTCTTTCGCTTACTGGCTCCAGTTGGAAATTCCAAGCTTCGTCAGGTTGTCATCTACTTGGTCTTTCCAACGAAGATGCGTCGTCCTCTTCTGCGTTGAACACCGCTGGGTACCGAATCGAATGTTTTCTTCACTGGAGCATCGTCTTTCATGCGCTGAACATGACCAAGCCAGCGAAGCCGCTCGATTTTAATGCGCTTGACTATGTCGATGTCAGCGTACAGCTCATACACTTCATCATTCCACCGTATTCGGTACTCGCCATTGACGCAGATTGGTCCGTGATCTTACGAATAATCTTTCTCTCGAATGCTCCTAAAGTCTTTTCATCTAAACTGCTCAGCGTCCAGGTTTGTGATGCGTAAAGTAGGACGGGCATGATGAGCGATTTATAGAGCGTGATTTTCGTTCGTCGAGAGAGGGCTCTGCTTCTCAATTGCCTACTGAGCCCAAAGTAACACCTGTTGGCAAGAGTTATTCTTCGTTTGATCTCAATGCTGATGATGCAAGATGTCGTTGGTTGAATAAATGCTGGATCCCAGATAAACGAAGTTCTTCACAATCTCGAATGAGGTATTGTCAACGGTAACGTGGGTTCCAAGACGCTGGGACTGTTTGTTTGTTGACACCAAGTATTTCGTCTTATCTGCATTCACTGACAGACCCATTCGACTTGACTCTCTTTCTAATCTGGAAAATGCTGCACTGACTTCGCGCGTATTATGGCCAATGAAATCTATGTCATCAGCATACGCAAGCAGCATAACACTCTTGTAGAATATTGTGCCACTACGTCTCAGATCAGCAGCTCGGATGATCTTTTCCATCATTAGGTTGAAAAAGTCGCACGATAAGGAATCACCTTGTCTGAAACCTCGTTTGGTAATAAATGGTGGGGAGAGGTCCTTCCCGATTTTAACTGCGCTGCTGGTGTTGCTCAGTGTCATTCTGCAAAGTCGTATTAGTTTTGCAGGAATACCAAATTCAGACATGGTGGAGTACAGGTGCTTCCTTATTGGGCTGTCGAAGGCGGCTTTGTAGTCGACAAAAAGATGGTGGGTGTCGACTTGCTTTTCTTGAGTCTTCTCCAAGATTTGTCGTTTTCTCCACACATCTTTTTTTATTTTAGAATGATCCATATTGTCTCCCCCACACCTTCCATGGTAGCAAAAATGCAACACTTTTGTGTTTTTTATATAGTTTTAGTGTATCGCCTGAGCATCGATAGCTTTCGTATGACATGCAATGTTAAAAAATATATGAAGCTACATACAAAAAGGTATCGATGGTTGATAGCAAAAACATCGGTAAATTATTACTAAAGCATCGATACTAAAGGTCTCGATACGGGTATGTTTGAAACGATCTTCAACACATGCTCAAATTTTCAAACACGCTTCCAACTCTCATTCGTAAAAGCGAAACGAATAAAAAACACACAAAAAGTGGTTGTTGTCGTTAGAATGTTAATAATGAGAGAATGGAAACAAAAGAGTATGGAGACATGAGAGATGAAATGGAATGAATGGAGTTAATGGAATGTCTTGTTTGTAATATGATAGAGAAGAATTTCTTGCACTGGTTTCAGTCTGTGTGCGTCATTTGTAAGAGGAAGAGGGCGAAAAAAATGGATTTTGATGATGTAAGTGTATCTTTAAAACTAAATGCATTATAATATACATACATACGTTCAAAAACGAAATTCAAGACATTCCATAATTGGAATGTCTCCATAATAATTGAGAGTTATGAGAGTAAATTTCGATTTATTGTATTCTATTCTATTCGTTTATTGAGGCTGTTCGTTAAGTTTCGTTTCGTTGCCTGCATAACGAATGGAATGAATATTCGTTTCGTTCCTTGAATTTACTCTCAATTAGAGTTCTCTTCTAGAATCATTCTCAATTGGCAGAAAAGCAAAACATTCATGCAGATCTTTAATCGATACTAACGATTGCTGGGTGTGATCTATTATACGCATTCTGTCAAAAATTCATGATTTTACATACTTCAGAAAACCGCTGGTAGCACTATCTAAAATATAATAAAAAAAAATTTTTAACTATCATTTTTTGATATAATCATCCCATTTCCGGTCGGGCTCGGTGGAACCCAGCATCTTGGAACCTACGTCACAGTTGACAATACCTCTTTCGAAGTTTTGAAGGACTCGTCTATCTGGGATCCAGCATTAACTCAACCAACAATATCAACATCACGATCAAACGAAGGATAACTCTTGCCAACAGGTGTTACGTTGGGCTCAGCAGGCCATTAAGGATGTAGTCTGGTGCTTCGGCATAATTTTTAAGGTTTATTTTAAATTTTTTTTTATAAGAAAATAAAATACAATAGTTTAAATTTGTTTATATTAATGTAAACATCTTAAACTGTAAAAAGTAACGGAGAGTTGTCTAAAGTGGGACGCACAGTGCGTCGTCCCAGTACATCGATGGGACTAAAATAGAAGGAGTGGTCCTAGGCTCACGAAATTTGGTATGAAGTTGTATTTGGTGTAAATTAAGGAAAATTAAAAATTTGATTCCGAACGGACAAAGCCTTCTGGTAGCTCCCACACAAGGATATAATTCATAATAAAATTTCAACCCGCTATAACACCCTTTGTGACCACCAGACTTCAACCAAACTTTGTAGCTTGACTTTTTTTGACTGTCTAAAACATTTTTTAAAATTTAGAAGAAATCGGATTAAGGTTTCTGGTACCTCCCATACAAAAGGTGCAAAGGGTCTTAAATATTAATCATGTCGTAACACCCTATCAGAGAGTCTAACTTCAATCAAACTTTCAAAAACAATTTTTTTTTTATTGTCAAAAACTCTATAGCAAATTTAGAAGAAATCGGACCAAGGCTTCTAGTACCTCCTATACAAAAGGTGCAAAGGGTCTTAATTATTAATCATAACGTAACACCCTACCAGACAGTTTAATTTTAATCAAACTTTCAAAAACCATTTTTTTTATTGTCAAAAACTCTATAGCAAATTTAAAAGAAATCGGACTAAGGCTTCTGGCACCTCCCATACAAAAGGTGCAAAGGGTCTTAAATATTAATCATGTCGTAATACCCTATCAGACAGTCTAATTTAATCAAACCTTCAAAAACAATTTTTTTTACTGTCAAAAACTCTATAGCAAATTTAGAAGAAATCGGACCAGGGCTTCTGGTACCTCCCATACAAATAGAACATGGGTTCGAAATTTATTCACACTACAAACCCTTATTTGATGCTCTAATTATGGCCATACGTTTAATATCGTAATATTTTTACCATATTAATTTGCATGCAATAAATTCAACATAACTGGTAATGGGAAAAGTTTTCAATTTTCTTTTATTTCAATTACTCAGAAGATGAATCATCATATGTGCTTTCTTCGGCCACTTCAAGCTCACTACTATCTTCGGTTTTGACAGTTATTAGATATTTATCTATATTTTCAACATTTGCGTTCTTATTGCTAAGTGTTTTGTGTCTGTTCGACGATATGGCTGGATCCGACATTATTATTAGGTGATTCATTAAATCAAAGTTGCAGTTACCCCGAGAATTTTTCCTTGTATGATTCAATCGAGTTTTTCGAATAATTGTATGGCTAGCCTCCAATGCTTCTTCAGATTAAGAACCTTTAATATATGAAATTTATTAGTTTTCATAAATTAAAACTTTGATTTACAAAAGGTTTACAATTCAAGTTTTCTTTTTAAACTTTAAACCTTTTGTATATTTTTATGGTAGATATGTAAAAACATACCTATTGGCAAATCAAAAAATCTATAAGATTACAACCATGGACTAGTACTTTGTGTACACTGCTGGGCATGTAATGTCATCTGTAGTGAATCAAATAATGGTTCCTAGTTATTCATAGGAGATCCTTAAATGTGTGTTGGTTTATTTTTGTTCCGCAAGAGAGCACCCTAAGTATTATTCCGAAATTTTCTATTAGTTCTCGATCAACTCTGGTAATTTCAGCAGCTAAGTAGGTATCTGAAAAAGGAGCTGTATTTCCATCGTTTGTAGTGCCCGCTCCGCACTTAACCTTGTCTATTAGCAAACCAGTTCTTCTTTGAAATTCATCCTGTATTCTTTCTTTGTTTTCGGAGAATTCTTTTTCATTTTCCTTACCTACACGCCATTTTTTTAAACGAAAGTCGATATGCTATAAGTAACACACATTCAAAAAACTTTATCCAGCAATGTAGCGTTGATAGCCCAAACTTATAGCTATCTACATTTGGAATTTTCTTTACGCTTAATTCGTTCATTTTGATTGGTCTAGAATTGCAAAACAAACACCTACTACAAGAATTTGTCATTGTAAGAATATTTGCAACAGCCCCATCTATCAATGTGCAGTACATTTTGTAAGAAACTTCAAAAGTCCTCTTGTCCAAGTCAATAACATCGCACTCAAGACTATTAATTTTCTGTTATTTCTTTATATTCATCTCGAACTAGTTGCGCATTTTCTTTTGAAAAATAAAATTTTATTGGCCTGCCATAATTTGTAGATGATGGTGTTTGGTTTGTCCATACATCTTGTCCTGAAGTCAAAACCACCAATCTTAAAATAGTAAATTTTTTAGACACATAGCACACCTATTTCTTCTTATTTCACTTACTTGATAGGTACGAAAGCAATGGAAAACTTAAATTCATCCGTTTGGTCATGATCTGTAAATTTTCTTTTATATCGGCTATGACCAGAACTTCCATCCATACCCCACTTGGATATGAGCTGAAATTTACGCAGGTTTTGCTGTATATCACAATTCCTAACACTCCCTCTGCTGTTCTGCGCATTATGGACTTCAAATGTACTTCAGCAGAATTTTCGGTAGCTGTCACAATTGGAAGTACATTACGTTTTTCGTGTCGTAGTGTATATAAGGAAAGCAAACATTTTGAGTGCAATTCATTAATTACTGAACGCAATATAATATAATTTCTTTCTGAAAGATCTAAATATAAGCTAACGCTTTGGAGTTGGATAAGCACTTTTGATTTGCGAGCATCTCCCTTTTTTTTTTGGACGGCAAGTTCCAGCTCTGCCAATGAATATTTTGCGATGAGGTCAGAAACTTTACGATTCCTTGATTTATTTGAAGAGTCCATAAAAGTTTTCATTGGACTTCCGCGTTTTTCTAATGTTACGAAAGAAATTCACTGACATTTGCAGTTGGAGTCGTCATTGGGACTGAGGTATTTGGTAATATATCCATTCCTGTTGAGCTGTTTCTACTCGTGCAAGGGTTCTGTACAAAATGTTATTAATAAAATAACTCGATTTATTAAAACATATTTAATCTCACATCATCAAGATCGAGAGCATTCCAATTTAGCCACTTAGAGTATTTTTTGTTAAAATAAATTCTATTGTCTATGCACTCACTCCAGAATTTTGACATTTTTTAATTAAAAAACCGTATTTTTCCTACAACTTCTTTTTTGTTACAGCATTTGTTTCCCAGTGTCTGTTCCACGAAAGCACATAAACTAGCCACTTTGTTATTAGATGGTGCTGAAATCCAGCAACCAATTAAGTCTACATTTTTTAAAGACATTGTAATCAAATAGTCACTCGCACTGATCTTATTAATTGCTAAATAACGCACAACAAAATGTCAAATATTACAACCCAGCTAACGTTTTTTCAAGCTGTTTCTATATCTCAATGTTTAATTTATGAGCTTATAATCTAGAATTGTTATTAAAATTTTTGCTGGGAAAAATATACAAATAAATTGTAAACAAATATAAATTGAAAAGGAATTTATATTCTTTTATTTATATTCCTTTAGTAAAAATATCGAAGCTAAAACCAACAACAATATGCCGCTGAATGCATTTGCAATGGTCGTATAGAACGTTCGTTTGTATGATATTTCATTTAGGTTGTATTTTTACTTAAACATTGTCACTATATAAATTGTGAATTTAGAACTTTTTTAAAGTTAATTTTTTTTAACTTGTGGGTAAATTTTTCAAAAAAATTAACACGGTCTGAAAGGCAACAACCCATAGGTTAATAAACAGAAAAAAATTTTAGGTATCTTTAAATATTTTTAATAGCAACCCACTAAAATTCACTAATTTTTTGGACTTTTTTAAAAAAATGACTTTTTGAACCGAACGAAAAAACCCATTAATATTTGTTAACGCCTTATTTGTTATATTTTTTTTTTGTATTAGTCTAAGAGCTAATTAGCAAATTTGATGTTTTAGCACATTTTACAATAAATGTTTTTTTTTGAAGTTGTGGGGAAAATTTTTAAGTTTTTAGAATTTTTTTGAAAGAACATAACATCTTTATCTAAAAATTGCAATAAAATTTTACGCATCTTTTGAAAACTAAAAGAAATTATCCAATAAAGTTTATCGACTTTAAAATTTGTGGTTTTATTTAAACCAAGTTTTAATACAATATTTTAGTAGTGCGGGACAGCATACACAGAAAATATTTTTTTTTCTACCTTTCGAACATACTAAGTAATGCAAAAAAATCAAACTTGAACTTTTTTTTTTTGAAAAAAATTAATTTTTGGGAATTATTTTCTTGATGCACAATTAATTTTCTTTATTCATTATTTGTATTTAAATTTCACTGACTTTAACGCCCTCTGGTGTAGTCTAGGAAAGTCAGACGAAACCAATTACTTAAAATTTATTTGGGTTGTGTTGTTATCTGTCGATCACTATAATTTTGGTCACATTTTGAGACAATTTTGTTATTTTTGATTTTTGTCCATCAACGACGCACTGTGGGACGTCATCTAATGTGGGACTCGAACTTTTCTCCGTTATTTTTCACAGGCATCACCAATGTTTTGACACTGACAGTGTACCTTTGATGATACACCACTTTTCATGTTAAAGCGTGAAAAAGAATGCTTTGTAGCTGTAGTAATTTCATGTAGTAGCCTCATCAGCTGTTCAGTGTGGAGCTCGCTATGCAAAAAAATATGTCCACAATGGCGTAGCTTCTTGTGTCAAATGTGAAAAATTCCTAAGCATCCTAAAAAATGTCTAGTTAAAACTGTTGTTCGAATTGTTAATGTAACATACATTTCCCGCTTAATTCTTTTAATATTAACAAAAAATATAAAAAATGGATGAACAGGACGAAGAAAACGATATTACCTTTGTGATGATGAATACATCTGTGAAATATATGACAACTATCAGAGCAGCGTAGTACTCAAAAGTTGAAGTTAGCTCAACTTGCGCTACTACTACCGCTACGAGCCACAGACGTACTAGCATTCTGGGTGATTCCGTGCATTTGGTACATTTTAACTTTTGACAGCTCACACTACGCACTACACGCTACACCATTCTGGTTTCCACTATATTTGGAAAGAAAATACGCGTTGTTTATATTCGTGCCGTAAAAAAGTTTTTTCATCATTTTTGGCAGTGATAATTTTGTCATTATTTTTTGTGCTATAAAAACGGTGAGTATATGCATTGTGTCGGTTTTTCGTTTATCTTTAAGATTTTAAAGTGATTTCTGTTCAAATGCAATGGAAAAATAAATTGCTGATGCTAGATCAAAATGTCCATGAATTTATAATGTGGGACTTCACATGTTTTCCTATATGGGACCTACTGCGCGTGCATACAACATACCAAAGACCAGTTTTTACCGGTATCTAGAAAAGGTGAACGTGAAATTTTATATTTCGCAAGTTGATGATGAATTGCGTTCCCGGAATTGTGACTAGGATTAAGACGTAGAATGAAGTGAATCTGAAGAATAATGTCAATTATATTCATGTAAAAGGTCAACTGAATATATAAAAGTTCATTATTTGGGGTTTTCACTTCAATGAATTTACGCTTTTTGTGGTTTTATTGAATGTATGATAAAGTCCAACATTTACACAAATTTTTGGAGCCGATTTTAAGCATTCAGATTTTTCAAAAAATAAAACGAAATTTTTCAACAAAACTATAAAATCTATTAAGCAAAAATATAGTTATTTAAAATACCAATCCAATGATATATTTTGAACTCGAAAATATTCTAATTGTGAAAAATTATGATAAAAAAACAAAACCGGTCCCACTATAGACAACTATCTCTCAATCTAGTGCTCCAGCCTAATTTCTAAGGTTTATTTTGGAATTTTTTTTTTAAGAAAATAAAATCGTTTAAATTTTTTATGTTCTAACAATCTTAAACTTTACAAAACTCTTAATTTTTTAAAAATTTATTTACGTCCAAAGTGGATACAAAAAAAATTTGGACAAAATTATTTAAAATCACCCTTATTGTGTATGTCAACGCCGACACCAATTCTATCTCGACATCACCTCGACGCCGACATCAACACAATACAGGTATTTACTAACATTCTGTATAGATGTCGACGTGTTATCGATAATTCAAAAGTATTGATACCATCTTTCTTTTTAATAAAGAGAAAATAAATAATCAAAGAATAAAGAAAAGTGAAACAGTTTGTACTTTTTAATTGTTTTGACTTTAATTGTTTAATTTAATTGTTTGAGTGTTAAAGACTGCATTGTGCGTGTTGAACAGATCATCCTGCCACCATTAGTGTCGCCTTGTCATTTCCTACACTTTTATTGTGATTTAAGATTTTTAAATACACTTTTATTTCAAACTTTACTTAGAGAACAAATACACCAACTTAAATTTTCATAATTTGGACCGCCTTTTTATTTAAGAGTTTAATCAGGGTTGTTAGGACGAAATATGTATGTTTTTTGTAATGGATTCCAGCGAAAGTTCAAGCGATGACGATAGTAATCGTATCCTTAGGCTTCAGAGAAAAGTCATAAGGCAAAGATCGGATATTTTTAATTTGCCGGATATCAACGTACGGATGTACGTACAAGATTTTTAGTTCTTGATTAATTTGTAGCAAATTTCGGTTTCAAAATATTTAAGACACTTATGTATACTATTTTGTTACAGATTTATTTATTATTTTCGCAAAAACAAAACAGCGTTTAAATTTGTTTTAAGTAAATAGAGCCGTCCATGAAAAGTGAAAAACGGTCAACATTCATTTCAAATAAAATTAAGTTAGCAACAACATTGCGATTTTTTGCGCAAGGCTCTTATCAACTAAGTGTCGGAAAGTTCACAAATTAAGTAAATTCACA
Organism: Dichetophora obliterata; assembly: GCA_963920525.1. Lineage (NCBI taxonomy): Eukaryota > Metazoa > Arthropoda > Insecta > Diptera > Sciomyzidae > Dichetophora > Dichetophora obliterata. Next base: position 140,011,293 of record OY986439.1, read on the forward strand.
GCATATTTAAGGAAAACAATTAATTTTACTTACAAATTGTTTAACTGCAGCTGCTTTTGCGTTTAAAAAGAATGTGTCGTTGTGCCTGTCACCTACACAAACTGTGTCGACAGAATTAGTGCTGTTTCACGTCGACGCCGACATCAATGTTGCTTAGCCAATACCAAAAATGTGACAAAAGTTATCGATAAACATCAATATTGACAACGCCAATACCAATTTGCAATGTGTCGTCGTCGACGTGTCGACGTTGACTTACATAATAGGGGTGAATGTACAATTCTGCTACCTGCGAGTGCCATTGGCGAGTAGAATAACGTATTAAAATTTTAGTCCAATCAGTTTGATAGAATTTGTTAAAACACCCGGGCCGATCGAAAAAACGTTGTTTCGAGGAAAACGCGCAATATGAGGCGCTCTCAACTATATGCTATAAATTCGTTAATATATTGAATTTTAGTTTGAAATTTTAACAGTGTACTCTCAATCATTGTTGTGATGTAATAAATGTGACCTTCTCCGAGAAAAGGGACCTAGTTGTCAAAAAACGGGTTTGGACTTAAGGGTGGATTCTGGTACCTAAAAGGGTGTAGAATAAGATGAAATGAGTTAGATTTCTGATAAAAATTTATTGACCCCATAAAAACGCACAAAACGAACTTGGGAAAATCGATAAAAATGAGAAAAACATTAAAATTTTACTTTTAGCAGCAACAATAGCAAAGGTATTCTCACACTAAAAGCGAAAAAAATACGTCACCACATAGGCATGACGTCACCAAAGTCGGCACCCGATCATAACTAACCACACCAAATCGCATCTCCCAACTGCAGGTGTGTTCACAGTGATAATGCGTTATGAAACTTTAAATGCGTTTTTCTCAAAACTTAATTTTCACACACTAGGTCCCTTTTCTCAGAGAAGGTCACATTTTAGTAATCTATACTATTTTATAAAAGGCTTCTCACGTATCTGCGGCGACGCTAATATTAAAACCTACTAATCCGATTTTAGTAATTATTGGGGGTTGGAATTAATTTTAAAGGTTTTTTTTTCGGTTTTTGAGCATTTATTTAGAAACAACAGTACAATGTATATTATTCAAAGTATTGTCCATCGTTAGCTACAACATTTTCCCATCTTTCTGGCAGCATATGGATTCCGCGCCGGAAGAACGATTCGTCTTTTGAGGCAATCCACGAATCGACCCATTTTTTGGTATCCTCGTAAGAAGTGAAGCGCTGCTCAGCCAAGCCATGCGTCATCGATCTGAATAGGTGGTAGTCGGAAGGGGCTATGTCTGGGCTATAAGGCGGGTGGGGTAGCACATCCCAATTCAGCGCCTCCAACGTTTCCTTGACGGTTCTTGCAACATGTGGCCGTGCGTTGTCATGTTGAAAAACCACTTTGTCGTGTCTTTTGGCATATTCCGGCCGTTTAACCTTTAATGCTCGGCTCAATTGCATCAATTGTTGTTGGTAGCGTTCCCCAGTGATGGTTTCGTTAGGTTTTAGCAGCTCATAGTACACGACACCCTTCTGATCCCACCAAATACACAGCATAAGCTTGGCGCCATGAATATTCGGCTTGGCCCTCGATGTTGATGCATGGCCGGGTGGTCCCCACGATTTTTTTCGCTTAGGATTATCGTAATGGATCCACTTTTCATCGCCAGTGACAATACGATGCAAAAAACTCTTCCTTTTATGCCGTTGAAGCAGTTGTTCGCACATGCAAAATCGCCGTTCAACGTCTCTCGGCTTCAACTGGTACGGCACCCAATTTCCTTGCTTTTGAATCATTCCCATGGCCTTCAAGCGTTTGCCGACCGTTGATAAGTCGACTCCCAATGATTCTGACAATTCTTGAAGGGTTTGACACGGGTCTTCATCGAGCAAAGCCTCCAATTCCTCATCTTCAAACTTTTTCGGCTGGCCCGGACGCTCTTTGTCTTCCGTATCAAAATCACCACTTTTAAACCGACGGAACCAGTACTCACAAGTAGAAATCGATGGAGCATAGTCCCCGTAAGCCTCAGTAAGCGTGCGTTGTGCTTCAACCGCTTTTTTCTTCAAATGGAAGCACAAAAGTAAACCTTCCCGCAAATTGCGTTTTGTTGGAACGAAAGTCGACATGTTCACAGAGAAAAAAATATATGTTGTTTACACTTCAGTGGAATGACACATACTAAAAAATGAAGCTTAGACAATGTGCTTTGAAATGAATATAGTCACAGGTGTGCCCGATGCAATCTATTGATAGTTACGCCATCTCTTAGAAAACCTTTAAAACTAATTCCAACCCCCAATATTTCACTAATATTAAGCTACATGCTTAACTTAAGATCTTGCATCCTTCATATTTTGAAAACCAATCTTAAAATTATTAAAATATAAAATAATAAAGTAGCCAAAAAAACCAAACATAACTATCATTGCTTCATTAAATTGTTAGATACACAAGCAGCATAAAGCTTTATCTAAAGATTATATAGTATAAAGATGTGCCACGTAGAACATTAAAAAGTAACAAATATTTTTCATATCAATACGTAAGCTTTTGTGAGCGCGATGAAAAGGCTTTCTTGAGAGAAAAGTTTCCAATCCTTGCATGCACATTCTCTCTGCAATGCTCTTTCACTCTTTACTCCACAATGCTTCACAGCATAGATCACCACTGCATGGTTTCTCATAGCTAGCGAGAGCCGTGAAATTTAATGTTGTAATAGTTTTTTCCGTTGTTGTTGCTATTAATATTGACTATTTCTTAAGGAAAACTGAATAACGACATATAAATCCATCCAATGAATTCAAAATTCTTTATAAATAAAATTTTTAATTCAAAAAGAATTTTAAAAAATTGATTTGTAATTAATTTCAATTATTTTTTTTCGTTATTCAGAATAATTTATTATTTTTTATTCGTATTTATGCTATTTACAAAGAATGCAGTTAAAAAAAAATTTCAAAAATTTCTGTAATTAATTTTTTGTACCTTATTATTTTTTGATTCATTGCCTATTCATGTGTTATTTATTATTAATTTTATAGTCATTATTAACTTTTTATTTATTATTAATTTGGTTCATTATTCAAAAGTGAATAACAAGATTTTTGTTTTCATTGTATTTATTATTCAAAAGTGAATGACAAATTAGAAATAAATACGAAATTTATAACAAATAAAATATTAATAATGAATATAAAATTAATAAAAAAATTAAAAGCGAACATTTTATTCATAAAAAGTAGTGAATAACAAATTTTTTATTGATTGTATTTTTTATTAAAAAAAGAAAAACAAATTAATAACAATGGTAAACAATTTGAAAAAAAAGTTTCATGAAAACGACATTGCTAGTTCGATTGAGTATTTTTTCAAGATAATAAAAATCATTAAGGCCCTTATTATGAGTTGCTTTCGACGTTCGATCTTCGCTGGTTATCGAACAACGAGTATCGAAAGTTAAATTCTTATTATGAGCAGTGCAACCCTATCGAAATGTTCGTTGCTCATCGAAATTTCAGTCGAATAGGATTTTGCTTTCGATGCGATGCGTGCTGATCAAAAATTGCTAAAAATTTAAGTATTTTGTGATTAAATTTTCCTTTTATAAGACTAAAAACTAATATTGAACTGTTTTTGTAACTTTTATCCAGATCTAAGCAACAAATCGCAGTTAAAAAAACTGGTCTCATTGATAGAGGCAAACTTTGACTGCAAAGGATATTTGTTCCAAAGTTCAGGCGAAAAAGTAATGGAAGAACTCACGCCAGAATTAAATAGCTTAGGACCACCAGTTAGAACAATAGCAAAGTGGCTTAAGATTAGCTAAAAAAAGCATTGCTCAATAGTTTTCTACTTCTAGCCAGTTCCGTCAAGCTTTCATAATCTTATGACGAAGCGTCGAATCTTATGGAAATTATTTTCGTCATAGTCATAACTTTTTTGTCTTATTTTTTGCAATCAACTTTCAAACCAATCGTATTTAGTTGAAATAATACAATGATCACCTGATAGAAATATACTACCGTGAACAAACAATATGAACGAAATTCACAATAGCGCTGCTCTTTGTCGAAAGCACGTTATAATACCAAATGCAAATTCGTTCGATCAGGCCATTCGACTACAGTCGAAGATCGAACGCAGCTCATAATAAGGGCCTAAGTCTTTTCCAGTTTGGTTCGAATTTTTTTAAAAGAATTTTTCGACTTTTTTGAGTATTGAAAAAATTTTCCCCAGTTATGATCCTATAGCTACAAAAGTATTAATTTATTTTTTGAGACATTTATACCTTTTATTCAAGCTATTATTTATACGATTATTTGTACGATTTTTATAGACATTTTATGAATTGAAAGAGTTTAAAATATACCGTTTATTTAACATTTCCGCCATATTAAAGTTCGCAAAAATAGGACTTTGATATATTATTGTACGGATTCAGAGTCACTGAACTCACACGTTTTTTTTTTTGACTATGCAGAGTCAATTTTCATGGTCAGAGAATCGTACATTTCAAGGTTTTGAGTCAGTGCATTTTCCTCAAAAACAACCTTGGCTTTGAACGCGAGTAACCTCAACAACATAAAGTAAAAACAAAAGCAGTTTAAGCCTTAAATCAAACAACTGTATGTCCAAACAGCACATGGAAATATGATCCCTTTTGTTTTGTTATTTTCATATGCTCGTCAAATATGCTGACAAACCAACTCATGGCCAAGGTTATTTTTGTGCACACTTCAATACGCACACTGCAATATATTTAAGTTTGTTAATTTTGTTTGAATATGTATTTTTTCAATACGGTTTTTCGCTTATAAAAAGGCGAAAAACTTAATAAAGAAGTCAGTTAGTAATCAAAACGTTTTGAAGTGTATTAACTCTCCACAAACAGTTCAAGTGCTGTTTGTAAAAACTAAAACATTCGTAGTCCAAGTTTATGTGCTTAGGCTCAAACCTAAAACCTCCGAAAATCCAAACGCGGATTTAAACATTGGCGCCCCCGGGTGGACTCACTCTACTAAATCATCTTTAATTAAACTCCTGCTTGGTGTCTTTGAATAATATGGCTACTTTTCAACAAACCTTGGAAATACAAAAAGGAATTGCAGACGAGATCCAAACACTCATCAGAAACTTTAAGAAGGATTCACCAGACAGGAAAAAGATCGCAAGTTATTACAATGAGCGATTGCAGCGTCTTACCAAATATTGGGAAGAGTTCGAAGAAAACGACAATCGGCTTCGAACACTTACCAATCAGCCCATGGAGCATGAATATTTTACCTCAGGATACTACGACCAAATCAACAATTTAGCAACCAGCTATATTAAAATTTTTTAAGACGAAGTCCAGCGCTTAGAAACATTAAGCAAGGATTCTACAGGAAAAGGCGTAGACATTTTCACCTCAGCAACAGCAACAGAGCAACAATCTGATTCAGCCGCTGCTACTCACAGTCGTTCATCATTTGATTCATCCGCAGCAACAAACCTTACCAAGATGATCAGAAGACAACAAGCCTTGCTGAATTCGCTCAACCGTTTATTGGATAGCTTGACCAAGTATCCAGATGACCAGTCAAGATTTCATGAGGCAAATATTCAACAAATAAACAAACTTTGGTTGTAAATAGAAACTTTAAATTACAACTTGTGGGAAAACTGTGAGCAACCAATCGAAATTCGCTACAATTATGAACAATATGTGGCATGCGAAACTCGAGTATATGCTGTTCGGATACAACTAACACACCCAGCTGACGTACCACAAGCAAATCCCACAAATCAAGAACATTTAAGATTACCACGAGTTACCATTCCACAATTTGATGGTAATTATTTAAAATGGCGTCAATTTTTTGACATGTTTTCACAACTGGTGGACCAGCAAGCGTTACCAAAAATACACAAAATGTGGTATTTAAAAACAAACCTCATTGGAGAAGCCGAACAACTCATTAGGCATTTGGCTCTCACTGAAAACAATTATGAGATTGCATGGGGAATGCTGCAAGAGAGATACAACAACCTTAGAGTTTTGTGCTCTACGCTAATTCAAAAGCTGTTGGATCAATCATTCAACGGATCATCTGTATCATCAATTAAAAACTTTCATGACACTACGAAAGAGTGCCTGATGTCACTTGAAGGGCTCGATATAGCAACATCAAATTGGGATCCATTTCTCATTCATTTATTATTGAAAAAGCTTGATCGTGCAACTCATATTCGATATGAACAGTCGTTAAAGGATCCAAGAAGTTTACCCAACATGCAGGACTTCCTGGCCTTTTTGACAGCCCAATTTCAGTCCCTGGAAGCAGTTGAGCACAATAACAAACAGGCGACATCAAAATCATGCACGTCAGTCATTTCAACACACCAAGATAAAAACTATAAATGCAAGAGGTATGCAGAATTGGAACACATCCATTATTTACGTGCCCATCATTTTTGCTGTTAAAATCAGCAGAGTGTTTTCAAGTTGTCAAGGACAACCAGCTGTGCATCAACTGTTTAAAAGATGGACATTTAGTAAGTAACTGCCCGTCACGCAGCTGCACAAGGTGCAGCAAAAAACACAACACATTACTACACATTGACAACCATTGCACAACGAGCTCCACACCATCATCCAAAGGAGCCACGACATGAAAGGCACTAAAGACACCCACATCGTTTTCGAAACCTGTTAGTTTATCCACGTCAGATGGCTCTACTTGCAACAAATAACTAATTACAAACAGTGTTCGAGAGCTTACATGCAGAGCGGTGTTGGATTCTGGCTCTCAAGTTAATCTCGTCACAGAGAGACTTGTTAAGAAGCTAGGACTCCAACAAAAACAAGCGACATTCAGTATAGAAGGGATTGGAGCCAACAAGAAGGATTGTAAATCACGAATTAGTGTAACAATGCGATCCACAATAAATGGATTCGAGGCACGGCTTGAAGCGCTGGTGTTACCAAAAATTGTAAGCGCTCAGCCATCAAAATTTGTAGATGTGTCGTCATGGAATATCCCACCGAATATACCACTCGCTGATCCTACATTCTTTCAGCCCGGCTACATAGATGTGCTACTCGGTGCAGAATTTTTCTTACAAGTACTTTCAATTGGTCAAATCAAATTAAGCAACGATCTCCCAAGTCTACAAAATACTGTGTTTGGATGGGTGGTGTCTGGCCAGGTAGAAGAAACCAAAGTTACTTCCGCAACATGCGGCATTTTTAGTGAAGCTGATGAAAATACAAGTGCGTTAATCGAAAGGTCCACAAGAACATTTAAGATTACCACGAGTTACCATTCCACAATTTGATGGTAATTATTTAAAATGGCGTCAATTTTTTGACATGTTTTCACAACTGGTGGACCAGCAAGCGTTACCAAAAATACACAAAATGTGGTATTTAAAAACAAACCTCATTGGAGAAGCCGAACAACTCATTAGGCATTTGGCTCTCACTGAAAACAATTATGAGATTGCATGGGGAATGCTGCAAGAGAGATACAACAACCTAAGAGTTTTGTGCTCTACGCTAATTCAAAAGCTGTTGGATCAATCATTCAACGGATCATCTGTATTGTGAGAACAAAATCACGCGGGATTTTGGCCACACATTGGCAAAATCATCAGTGATAGCAGCCCAGCAAGCGACACAACAACGCAGCATCATTTATTTTATTGTTATCTTATTTAATTATTTTTGCTAAATTATCATAAGTATAATTATTGAAACCAATGAATTTAACTGCATTACTTTTGCTAATTTACTTTGCTAGTATTATTTGTATCAAGCCAAGTGAAGATTTAAGACTAATATTTAATTTACATGCTAAGACTTAGAGCATTTCATTATTATAACTATGTTAGTTGAATTACCATATAAATCATTGTAATAAGCTAATAAGACGAATGTAAGCGCCATCTAGTGGAAACTAGTTAGATTAGCTTAGGGAAATATCATAGTGTACACCGACGGCACAAACCACTGGAAGCACGCGACCAGCTGTTCATTAACATCGAAAAGCTAAAAGCATCCAATCAGCTGTTGGGCCAACCAATCAGAAAACGAGAAAAGAACTTTAAAGTTAGAAAAGCTCTACGACTGTCCTATATAAGGCAGAACTCTTCTTGAATTCGACAGTTCTGTTTGGGCCACCGCCGGGGTAAGTCATAGTAGCAGTAGAAGTAGTAGCTAGTCAGCAGACCAGAAGTGCTATTCGTGCTATTGGGACTGCTCCTTATTTTAGAGAATATAGAGGTTATTCTTTAGAGAGTAAGAGCCAGTCAACCAGAAGTGCCATTCGTGCTATTGGCGCTGGTTCTCTCTAGTCGGTAGAATTATTACTGTAGAGAGCGATAGTAAGCGGACCAGAAGTGCTATTCGTGCTATTGGGACTGCTCTTTATTTTAGAGAATATAGAGGTTATTCTTCAGAGAGTAAGAGCCAGTCAACCAGAAGTGCCATTCGTGCTATTGGCGCTGGTTCTCTCTAGTCGGTAGAATTATTACTGTAGAGAGCGATAGTAAGCGGACCAGAAGTGCTATTCGTGCTATTGGGACTGCTCTTTATTTTAGAGAATATAGAGGTTATTCTTCAGAGAGTAAGAGCCAGTCAACCAGAAGTGCCATTCGTGCTATTGGCGCTGGTTCTCTCTAGTCAGTAAAGCTATTCCTGCAGAGAGAGCGATAGTAAGCAGACCAGAAGTGCCATTCGTGCTATTGGGACTGCTCTTTAGAGAATATAGAGGTTATTCTTCAGAGAGTAAGAGCCAGTCAACCAGAAGTGCCATTCGTGCTATTGGCGCTGGTTCTCTCTAGTCGATAGGCGCGACGACAACGATACGCAGTTCTGTTCGGACCACGGCCGGGAGAATATAGAGGTTATTCTTCAGAGAGTAGGAGCCAGCGGACCCGAAGTGCCATTCGTGCTATTGGCGCTGGTTCTCTCTAGCCGCTAGGCGCGACGAAAACGATTTGCAGTTCTGTTCGGGCCACAGCCGGGCCGAGCCCATATCATAGTGTGGAGGCTGCGACACGCAATAAAGAAGAGGCGATACAGAACGGCCACGAGATATTTGCTAACAGTGTAAAAACGACGACACCCAATAAAGAAGAGGCGGTACAAAACGGCCAGGAGAAATTTGATATAGTAGGCTTTATATAAAGAATACGAAAGGCACGAAGCGCATTAGTTGTCAATAAAATAGTAACGTTATATATAGTAATAAATAAAGAAGGTTTATATGGAAAGAAAACTAGAGGTTGTTTTGAGTGAAGTAGATTCAGCACTTGGTCAGTAAATAAATTTTTGCAACGAACCCTGGCACCGGCGAGTGATACCTCGGCTCAAGACAAAAGGTTCGTTACAATGGCGCCCGAGCAGGGACAACGTGCGTGAATCTACAAAACTTAATATATATAACGCGGAGCCGGAAAGAAATATATATATATATAACGCGAAAAAAAAAGTGAAACGAAACAAAATTTAAATACGGCAACACGCCGAACAGAAAACCGAATAAGAAAATAAACAAGTGAACAATAACAATAAATAAGAATAAAAAACCCGTTGTGAATAACTAAAAGTGGAATAGAATAAATGAACTCAGCATAATAAACAGTGAGCAAAGAAAATAAATACTCAGTATAAAGAAAAAAAAAGTAAATAAGAATACAATAAGTGAAAACTTTAACAATAATAATTGAGACAAAAAAGTGACCAGAATAAAATAACTTGGTGAAACCACTAAAAGTGAAAAAGATATATGTCAGTGAATTCTGCATAATAGATGCAAACCTGAATAGTGAGAACATGAAAGAAAAAAATAGTTTTGAAAAAAAAAACAAAAGTTAACGATAATAAACCGAATAGATGAACAATCGAAAGTGAACGAAAAATTGTGACTTATTAAATTGATCAATAATCAAATGGTTTTGTGAATGAAACAAAAGTTAACGAAAATGTAAAAGAAAATTTTGAGCGACAATCAAAATGAGCAAATGAAAGTGATCGAAACTTTTGAGTATTAAATTAAACAATAATCAACGCAAATGTGAATAAAACAAAAGTGACAGAACATTAAAAAAAAAAAAAAAGGGAAAAATCACAACGAACCAGTGATAAAACAGTGAACACGAAGAAAGAAAAAAAAAACAACATGAGCAAAGTGTTAAGTGTTACATGGGCATATTCCCTAAAACGAGAAGACCTCGAAAAGTATCACACGGAATTTGAGCTCGACGGATCCGGTACCGTCGAAGAGCTGAGAAAACGATTCGCAGCATTTGTTGGTGAGAAAACGCATACACCGGAGATGATGCAACGCCTGGTTGAGCTACAAGCCAAGCACCGCCGTGACGTATCACCCAACCCCCAGCCATCCGCAACGATAGAAGTCCCGCCACTCAACGACTCACAGAACCGCGGCTCCGACTGGACCTTTCCACCACGACAGGTAACCCCTCCAAACGTTGCCGTAATAGAGCAGGTAAGGAAATGGTCAATTAAGTACGATGGGGCCAAGGACCCACTATTATTCGTTGAACGCCTAGAGGAACTGGCTGAGGTGTACCTGGTTGAGGTAAATCTCTTGCCTCGGACGATGCCAGAGTTGCTTAGGGACAAGGCTATCATATGGTACCGCAACAACAACCAGCACTGGGTTACGTGGGAATCTTTTAAATATGATTTCTTAAAATTTTTCCTACCACCTAGGTACTTCGAGGACATTGATGATGAAATCCGGCGTAGGCACCAGCAGCCCAAGGAAAAAATTAAAGATTACGTGCTCGTGATGCAAAATATGATGAGACATGTCAACTACACCGACACACAAAAACTGGAAAGGGTTTTCCGAAACCTACAAACCGATTACCAGTGGTACATACGGCGGAAGGATTTCTCCACACTAGCGGAGCTGATAGAGTTGGCTGAGGACCTCGAAAACCTCAAGGTCAAAGAGACCCCCCGTGGCACCATAATTCGACCGCCTACCGAACAGCATCGAATGGTGTCTCAAGAGACCCACGTCAATACGAGAACAGCATGTAGCAATTGCGGCGTCGAAGGCCACCTCGCCCGAATATGTCGTAGAGGATCAGCAGTTTTTTGTCGAAGGTGTGGACGCCGAGGAGTACGCTCTAGCATTTGCTGCCCGTTGCAGCCGGGAAACGACAGCGGGGTCCGCCACAGTCGAGGGGCGGCGGCACCCGTAATACAGCCCCCTCATTACCAGTAAACCACCTCCACATAAATAATCACCACCTGTTTGCTACCCTTGTGGTTGGCAATATAAAGACATCCGCAACCATCGACACGGGGGCCACAAAGAGTTTCATCAGTGAAGGATTCGCTTACCGATTAGGGCAGCAGTGTCGCAAAATAAATATAGATGCCGATGTCACTCTAGCCGACGGATCCGTGAGACCTCTTACCTATGCAGTCGAAACAAAAATACGCCTAGGTAATATAAATCGCCATTTCGAGTTCCTGGTCATGCCAGATGCTACTGAGGAGGTCCTTTTGGGTTTAGATTTCTGCAGACATACAGGAGTAAAATTTAGCTGTGGAGGAGCGACAATCCAACTTGGCCCCGACATAGCCCCGCCGCATAGCACTGAAAATTTGGAGGGTTCACTGAAGAAGATTACAACAAAATATTGTAGCAGGGAACTCCCTGCAGCAGCATCTGCGTTACCAACTGCCGAAGCAGCAGCATCTGCGTTATCAACTGCCACCGCAGCAGCATCTGCGTTACCAACTGCCGAAGCAGCAGCATCTGCGTTACCAACTGCCGCCGCAGCAGCATCTGCGTTACCAACTGCCGAAGCAGCAGCATCTGCGTTATCAACTGCCGCCGCAGCAGCATCTGCGTTATCAACTGCCGAAGCAGCAGCATCTGCGTTATCAACTGCCGCCGCAGCAGCATCTGCGTTACCAACTGCCGAAGCAGCAGCATCTGCGTTACCAACTGCCGATAGAAGGGAACCAAGAACACGAGCACCAAAGCAGCGCCGTCGCCGACGCCGGGAAAATCCATATATCAAAGGGGCTCAGTTCAAAAATCTTGTAGCAGCAGTGGAAATTCCTCTCAAGAATAGAGAAGAGGTTAAAGCCACGAAGAACGCTCGACGGAGCGACGCCAGCCAGCCAAATTGCCCGTGGCTGACCAAGAAGTGTACCGAGGTAAGGAGATTTCCTGATAAATATCCAGATTACGTTGATATTGAAGGGAAATTATACCGACACATCCCGCGAGGTGCGAGTGATGACGATTGCGCACCGTGGAAACTGTGTGTCGCCACGTCACAACGAGAACGAGTTCTAAAAGAGAATCATGACAGTCCATGTGCAGGTCACTTAGGCATCCGGAAGACGATCGCAAGAATAGCGAACCGGTATTACTGGCCAGGGATGTTCCGGGACATAAGTCGCTACGTCCGCAGTTGCGACTCTTGCCAGCGCTACAAGGCTAGTCAACAAGCTCCAGCCGGAGAGATGTTAGTCAAGATACCAGATGAACCATGGTCAACAGTGTGTGCAGATTTCGTAGGGCCACTGCCACGATCAAAACGCGGAAACACGATGTTATTAGTTTTCTTTGATCGATTTTCAAAGTGGACCGAACTGATCCCGCTCCGAGCCGCAACAGCGAATGGGTTAATCAAGGCTTTTCGCGAACGGATCTTGGGTAGATATGGAGTACCCAAAGTCCTCATCACCGATAATGGTACCCAGTTCACCAGCCGCGTTTTTAAACGCTACATCGAAGCCCTAGGAGTACGGCAGCAATTCACCGCACCGTACACGCCGCAAGAAAACCCAACCGAGCGTGCAAACAGAACAGTGAAGACCATGATAGCACAGATAATTGATAACCATCAGCGGGTCTGGGACGAGAGCCTACCGGAGATTTCGCTTGCTATAAACACCAGTATATCAGAGACGACCGGTTACAGCCCAGCGTTTTTGACACAGGGAAGGGAACCACGTTTGCCGCATTCACTGTACGATGAAGTTACCCCAGGCACAGGAACCGAGAGCATCGAACCCACAGAGCGAGCATCCCGACTGAAAGAGATTTTTACGATCGTGCAACACAACCTCTCCAGAGCGGCCGCGGATCAGGCAAGGCATTATAACCTACGCCGACGACCATGGAAACCCACCATTGGAGACGAAGTACTCGTCAAGCAGCACTCGCTGTCAAAAGCGGTAGACAGTTTTGCCGCCAAGCTAGGACCTAAGTATGCTGGTCCTTACACCGTTGTGAGCTTCACGTCACCAGTCATAGTGCGACTCAAACAGAAGGGAGACAACCGTACCCGAACAGCCCACCTGAGTGAAATAAAACCCTATGTTCGTTCGCGATGCTTGGACGAAACGACCGACGACCTCATAAGTCAACCATAACGCACGCAATATACGTTTGAAACTCACAAAAGTCTTTTAATTTAAAGCCTCACGAAAGTCTTTAAATAACCATACCCACATAACTTATATTTAATGATAATGTTCGAAATTTATACTCACTAATCTTTCTCTGTCTTTCTAGTCAAAAGTACTGACGAAGACAAGCAAACCTAGTGACTCCTGGTTGTAATTAAGAGAAGAAGAGAAAATGAGCAAGCGCACTACCAACCCGAAGTTTGAGGCAGCACGGGCAAGATTCCGACAAAATATGTACAGTGCGGCTGCCCGTGGACGCCGTACAAAGGTATTGGGAGAGGAATTCTTGGAGGTACCAACAAGAGCAGATGGAAGCCGCATCCGAGTGGTACCACGGTCCTCGCCGCCACGCCAAACAACACGTCAAAGCCACACCACACCCCGGCGACCGCTCTATTTTCATCGACGAGTCGTAAGAACCTCGCCAAGAGCCAATCGCGGGCACCAAAGCCCGATGAAGTCAACCACGACAACGAGCTCCACCAAACCACAATACCCAGCCCAGGGCGACGACGAGCCCGGGCCATCCAGACGACACAACCTCGCGCCTGCGGAAGATTTCCATGGGGCAAGCGAGGTTGCCGCACCGCCAACGCTGACCATAACCCTCAGCGATACCGAAAGCGACGGGACACCACTGTATAGCTCTCCGCGCGCAACGACACCTGACGTGTCAACCGATGAAGAAGCTGAAGTAGCCTTGCCCGACAGCGGTCCAGTTCGGGGAAAAACGGACGATACCGAAGAAGAGCGGCTAGACGACACGCTGTCAGACACGCGTAGCGTTCTTGAATATCTCTACTCCAGGCGCATCCCGGAGTGTGAAGAAGATGAGAGACAGCTAGAGATCAGAGAACCAACTCCACCTTCCCCGCCAACGCCTTTGAGTTCATCAGAAGTTTCGAGCGAAGATGAATACGTCCGACTACCAAAACCAAAGAGCGTCTATGGATGGTATCGCCACAACGATCATATCGAAACAAGCCATGGCGTGGGCTTCACAAAAATGGTACGAACTATCCGCACGGAATGCACCGTGTACCATCGCCAGAAGGGAAATCCCCAGATGTTGCTTACTAGCCCCTGGCACGATTACCGTGAGGGCACGCATCCACAAACATGTGCCAACGCCGATCAGAGTTTTGGCCGGCCCAGTCCGGTGCCCATCATGATTGATTCCAACCACTCAGTGGATCCAATACACAGCGAGATCAACGATACCGACGACGCCGTCACGGCTGACCAACCACAAGAGCTCGGCTCTGATACCTCCGATAGCTCCAACAGCTCGGGTAGCTCAAGCGAAGACACAGACGACAGTTCAAGCAGTGAAGACAGAGACGAAGACTGCAGCCACAGGTTGCCGTATCAAAGCGGATCTGAGTCTGAAGGGTCCAAAGCCAGACCGAGGAAGAACCCCAGACTCGACATCGCACACCGAACGCCCTCTCGATACACCGAAGATCGATCCCCTCCCCGATCGATGCTCCCCAAAGAGGAAGATGCCCTCGACATATGGTCGAGATTTGACGAAGACGTGGTGCACGAGCTCCAGGCAACGATCCGCGCTGCACTACCAAAGCGTCGGAAGATGACACGCATGACCTTCAAGACCACCGTACAAGGGAAGGTATTCCAAATAATTATTGGCCGGACGGGTCGAGTCAGCGTCCAACAACGTCCTTTCCCGCCCCCGAAGTAGGTGGGACGTGTGAGAACAAAATCACGCGGGATTTTGGCCACACATTGGCAAAATCATCAGTGATAGCAGCCCAGCAAGCGACACAACAACGCAGCATCATTTATTTTATTGTTATCTTATTTAATTATTTTTGCTAAATTATCATAAGTATAATTATTGAAACCAATGAATTTAACTGCATTACTTTTGCTAATTTACTTTGCTAGTATTATTTGTATCAAGCCAAGTGAAGATTTAAGACTAATATTTAATTTACATGCTAAGACTTAGAGCATTTCATTATTATAACTATGTTAGTTGAATTACCATATAAATCATTGTAATAAGCTAATAAGACGAATGTAAGCGCCATCTAGTGGAAACTAGTTAGATTAGCTTAGGGAAATATCATAGTGTACACCGACGGCACAAACCACTGGAAGCACGCGACCAGCTGTTCATTAACATCGAAAAGCTAAAAGCATCCAATCAGCTGTTGGGCCAACCAATCAGAAAACGAGAAAAGAACTTTAAAGTTAGAAAAGCTCTACGACTGTCCTATATAAGGCAGAACTCTTCTTGAATTCGACAGTTCTGTTTGGGCCACCGCCGGGGTAAGTCATAGTAGCAGTAGAAGTAGTAGCTAGTCAGCAGACCAGAAGTGCTATTCGTGCTATTGGGACTGCTCCTTATTTTAGAGAATATAGAGGTTATTCTTTAGAGAGTAAGAGCCAGTCAACCAGAAGTGCCATTCGTGCTATTGGCGCTGGTTCTCTCTAGTCGGTAGAATTATTACTGTAGAGAGCGATAGTAAGCGGACCAGAAGTGCTATTCGTGCTATTGGGACTGCTCTTTATTTTAGAGAATATAGAGGTTATTCTTCAGAGAGTAAGAGCCAGTCAACCAGAAGTGCCATTCGTGCTATTGGCGCTGGTTCTCTCTAGTCGGTAGAATTATTACTGTAGAGAGCGATAGTAAGCGGACCAGAAGTGCTATTCGTGCTATTGGGACTGCTCTTTATTTTAGAGAATATAGAGGTTATTCTTCAGAGAGTAAGAGCCAGTCAACCAGAAGTGCCATTCGTGCTATTGGCGCTGGTTCTCTCTAGTCAGTAAAGCTATTCCTGCAGAGAGAGCGATAGTAAGCAGACCAGAAGTGCCATTCGTGCTATTGGGACTGCTCTTTAGAGAATATAGAGGTTATTCTTCAGAGAGTAAGAGCCAGTCAACCAGAAGTGCCATTCGTGCTATTGGCGCTGGTTCTCTCTAGTCGATAGGCGCGACGACAACGATACGCAGTTCTGTTCGGACCACGGCCGGGAGAATATAGAGGTTATTCTTCAGAGAGTAGGAGCCAGCGGACCCGAAGTGCCATTCGTGCTATTGGCGCTGGTTCTCTCTAGCCGCTAGGCGCGACGAAAACGATTTGCAGTTCTGTTCGGGCCACAGCCGGGCCGAGCCCATATCATAGTGTGGAGGCTGCGACACGCAATAAAGAAGAGGCGATACAGAACGGCCACGAGATATTTGCTAACAGTGTAAAAACGACGACACCCAATAAAGAAGAGGCGGTACAAAACGGCCAGGAGAAATTTGATATAGTAGGCTTTATATAAAGAATACGAAAGGCACGAAGCGCATTAGTTGTCAATAAAATAGTAACGTTATATATAGTAATAAATAAAGAAGGTTTATATGGAAAGAAAACTAGAGGTTGTTTTGAGTGAAGTAGATTCAGCACTTGGTCAGTAAATAAATTTTTGCAACGAACCCTGGCACCGGCGAGTGATACCTCGGCTCAAGACAAAAGGTTCGTTACAGTATCATCAATTAAAAACTTTCATGACACTACGAAAGAGTGCCTGATGTCACTTGAAGGGCTCGATATAGCAACATCAAATTGGGATCCATTTCTCATTCATTTATTATTGAAAAAGCTTGATCGTGCAACTCATATTCGATATGAACAGTCGTTAAAGGATCCAAGAAGTTTACCCAACATGCAGGACTTCCTGGCCTTTTTGACAGCCCAATTTCAGTCCCTGGAAGCAGTTGAGCACAATAACAAACAGGCGACATCAAAATCATGCACGTCAGTCATTTCAACACACCAAGATAAAAACTACAAATGCAAGAGGTATGCAGAATTGGAACACATCCATTATTTACGTGCCCATCATTTTTGCTGTTAAAATCAGCAGAGCGTTTTCAAGTTGTCAAGGACAACCAGCTGTGCATCAACTGTTTAAAAGATGGACATTTAGCAAGTAACTGCCCGTCACGCAGCTGCACAAGGTGCAGCAAAAAACACAACACATTACTACACATTGACAACCATTGCACAACGAGCTCCACACCATCATCCAAAGGAGCCACGACATGAAAGGCACTAAAGACACCCACATCGTTTTCGAAACCTGTTAGTTTATCCACGTCAGATGGCTCTACTTGCAACAAATAACTAATTACAAACAGTGGACGAGAGCTTACATGCAGAGCGGTGTTGGATTCTGGCTCTCAAGTTAATCTCGCCACAGAGAGACTTGTTAAGAAGCTAGGACTCCAACAAAAACAAGCGACATTCAGTATAGAAGGGATTGGAGCCAACAAGAAGGATTGTAAATCACGAATTAGTGTAACAATGCGATCCACAATAAATGGATTCGAGGCACGGCTTGAAGCGCTGGTGTTACCAAAAATTGTAAGCGCTCAGCCATCAAAATTTATAGATGTGTCGTCATGGAATATCCCACCGAATATACCACTCGCTGATCCTACATTCTTTCAGCCCGGCTACATAGATGTGCTACTCGGTGCAGAATTTTTCTTACAAGTACTTTCAATTGGTCAAATCAAATTAAGCAACGATCTCCCAAGTCTACAAAATACTGTGTTTGGATGGGTGGTGTCTGGCCAGGTAGAAGAAACCAAAGTTACTTCCGCAACATGCGGCATTTTTAGTGAAGCTGATGAAAATACAAGTGCGTTAATCGAAAGGTTCTGGAAATTGGAAGAAGTTGAAAACCCCAAATCGCAATTCACAGCCGCAGAAAAACGATGTGAATTGCATTTTTCTCATAACACTCAAAGAAACTCCGATGGACGATTTGTGGTAAAAATTCTTTTCACGCACAATCCAGCAGCATTAGGAGAATCAAAACAAATGGCTCTTCATCGTTTCATGGCAATAGAGAGGCGGCTAGGCAAAAACCCTGAACTCAAGTTTTCGTACACTAAGTTTATGAAAGAATATAAAAGTTTGGGGCACATGACTGAAGTGTCAAATCCAGAAATTTGGCGTAGACCACACTACGTTATTCCACACCATTGCATTAGCAAACCAGACAGTAGCAGTACCAAGTTACGAGTAGTGTTTGACGCTTCCGCGAAGACGTCATCAGGATTGTCATTAAATGACATAATGCACACTGGGCCGATCATTCAAAATGATTTGTTTACCATCTTACTACGCTTTCGAACACCAAGATATGTTTTCACTACAGACATTCAGAAAATGTATAGGCAGATCTTAATCAACCCCCATGATAGGATGCATCAAGTTATCATTTGGAGGAATGATCCCGAAGAAGAGATTAAATATTATCAGCTAAACACAGTGACTTACGGGACCAAAGCAGCGCCATATCTTGCCATCAAATGTTTGTTGGAGCTAGCCAAAGAAAATCGCATGAAATACCCCCTGGGAGCCACGGAATTGGAGAACAATTTTTATGTGGACGATGGCTTACTCGGAAGTGATAGTCTAACTACCGCCATAACGGTTCAAGCGGAGCTGACAACAATTTTAAGCACAGCAGGATTTGAGCTGCGAAAATGGTGTGCTAACCATCAGCAATTGCTGCAAGGGATTCCAGCAGACCATCAAGAAATAAATCTCGATTTTGACGAAGAATCACGTGACAGTGTCAAGATTCTAGGATTGACATGGCTGCCGAAGGACGATACGTTTTGCATCAAGACCAAAATCATATTCAGCAGCACCACAAGAGTCACAAAAAGAAGTGTGAGTTCAGAGTTGGCAAGAATATTTGATCCGTTAGGAATAATGGCTCCAGTTATCATAAACGCCAAAATATTCATGCAAGATCTATGGAAATTAAAACTTTCTTGGGATGAGGCGCTGCCTGCAGAACTACACAGCAAATGGATATCATTTCGAGATCATCTCCAAGAGCTAAATGACAAACAAATTCCTCGTCATGTATTTAATCATCAGTTTCCAGCATCGAGTCAGTTACACATTTTTGCCGATGCGTCAGAGAAGGCCTACGGAGCAGTTGCATACCTGCGGTCGGTCAATAAGGACGGAAGGGTAGCTGCAAGGCTGCTGTGTGCCAAATCCAGAGTTGCACCCATAAACCAGCAGCATCAGACAATTGCACGATTGGAGTTATGTGCGGCCCTACTGGGTGTGCAACTTGCAACTAGAATTCAACAAGATATAAAAGATTGTAGCGCGTCTACATATTTTTGGACTGATTCTGAGGTGGTGTTATCTTGGATAAATGCGGAGGCATCGTCATACGAAGTTTTCGTAGCCAATCGTATAGCAAAAATTCAGGACTGTTCTATAGCACAACAATGGCGACACATAACATCGAAACAAAATCCAGCAGATGTGTTGTCAAGGGGTTGTGATCCAAGAAACTTTATGCAATGCAACTTATGGTTTTATGGGCCATTCTTGCTACATGGAAACGAATCAATTTGGCCACAACCGTTTTGCAATAATAAACCCGAAACAACAGAAGAAGGCAAAAGAAAAGCCCACAAGGCTCTAATAACAGCCAGAAGTGACGCTGAAAACATGATCTATTCAATCAATCATGGTAACTCATTTAAGAAGCTTCAGCAAGTTGTAGGCTACTTGATTCGCTTTGGAGAGCATGCACGAGGCATAATGCAATCCCGTCAAACCTCATGGGTACTAACTCCACTTGAATTGGATAAATCACTGAAATCGCTTGTACGAACTGTGCAGATGGCAGACTTTAGTACAGAAATGCTAGCTTTAAGAAAGGATGGTGTAGTGAACAGAAACAGTACAATACACAGCCTCAAACCATTTTTGGACGACAACGGCATTTTGAGAGTTGGCGGCAGACTAGATGCATCAACAGTACCATATGAGAATAAGCACCAGATGTTTCTACCGTATAATGATCCGATAACAAGGTTGATAATGCAATCAATACACGAAGATCACATGCTTTGTGGTCCAACTGCATTAGTGGCGCATACTTAACAACGTTTTTGGCCTGTCAAGACAGCAAGTATGGCGAGGTCAATAGTTCACCACTGTGTCCGATGTTACAGGACGCGGCCACAACTGTTGCAGCAAATCATGGGAAACTTGCCAGCAATGAGAGTCACGCCAGCACGGCCATTTATCAATGCTGGTGTAGATTATTGTGGACCACTTTGGGTGCACTACAAATTACGCGGGAAGAGACCAACAAAAGCATATTTGGCCATCTTCTGCTGCTTCGCCACAAAAGCAGTTCATTTGGAAATTGTAAGCGACCTGTCAACTGACGCGTTCATCAGAGCCCTTAAAAGGTTCATCGGTCGAAGGGGTCACTGTCAAAACCTCTACAGTGACAACGCAACCAACTTTGTTGGAGCGAAAAACCAACTTGCTGAACTATCACCAGCAATTCATTCAGTCAACGCTCAAGAACAGATAATGAACACGTGCAATAAAAAAGGAACACATTTTCATTTCATCCCTCCCAGGGCTCCTCACTTTGGAGGTTTGTGGGAGGCAGCCGTGAAATCCACAAAAAATCTGCTTCAAAGAAGTGCTGCATCGGCATCTCTCACATATGAAGAACTGGAAACCATTGTAGTGGAGATTGAAGCAATATTAAACTCGAGACCAATCAGCCCCATGTCAAACGATCCTAATGATTTAAGTGCACTTACTCCGGGACATTTTTTGATCGGGGAACCACTTACAGCACAAGTCGATGCAAGAGCAGTGGAGATGAAGTCATCTTTAGGAACCAGATGGAAAACTGTGTCACAGATCAAACACGACTTTTGGCAAAGATGGTCTCGTGACTATCTTAACGAACTCCAATACAGACACAAATGGAGAGAACAAGCAAACAACATCAAGGAAGGTTCCGTTGTTATCATCAAGGAAGACAACTGCCTGGTACTTCAAGGGCCACTTGGACGAATCACGAGAATTTATAAGGGAGAAGATGGCATGGTAGGTGTAGTTGATGTCAAAACAGCTTCAGGAATATTTAAACGCCCAATACATCGATTAGCTCCCCTACCAATAGAAGACAACCTAGCAGAAGTTCCTGTCACTACTAGGTCTACATATCACGAGGCACCCAGTCATCATAACGACAATGGCACAGACGTAGCACGTAAAAGGAGAAGATCATCATCCCTCAACCAAGCATCGGTATTATTAATTTCGGTACTCATGCTACCTCTTATATTGGCAACCGAAGTCAAGAACTATGAATTTGACTCCAACTTAGGGATCCACTTCGAAGGAATTGCATCAATGAAAACGTCTAGAACAAAATGGCAACTTATTGTGTTTTATGATCTTAGTCCTTATTGGAAAGAAACTGAATCTTTCACGAATGGAACAGCAGCTTTGCGGCACCTTTGTCAAGAGCTCAAACTCATACATTTTCAAAAGAGTGTATGCGAATCCATCGTACACACTTTTAACAATCTTGAAGAAGTACTCAAACAGGACAACAATCTTCTTACTACAACCAAATCTAAAAGAAGTGCACCTAACATTGCAGACACTAATCGCTTTAAAGCTAACAGAATTAAAAGAGGTGCTTTGAACATCGTAGGAAATATCGCAAATTCATTGTTTGGAGTTTTAAACTTCGAATATGCTGAGCAAATGATCAAAACCATCGAAAAGGTCAAAGAAAATGAGGGGCATCTTCAACTCTTACTCAAAAATGAAACATCGATTCTGGATGCAACCATCAACATTATAAAATAAGACCAAGCAGCAACTAAAAATAAATTTGACAACATCGACGCAAAGGTTAAGGAGATATGGTCACGCGTGCAAGATCTTGACGACACAAATTATCAATTCAAAATGTTCCAAATTTTCATCTCATTAGCCACACAACTTACAGTCACAGCAGCAAATCTGCAACGCATCCAGACATCCATTATAGATGTTCTAACGGACACCCACCACGGGAAAATCAGTACAATTTTACTTACACCAAACCAATTACTAGAGGAATTGGTAAAAATTCGGAATCATTTGACACCAACACTGCGACTACCTGTCGAACATGAGGATCGCATACAACTCTACAAACTTATGACCGTGGAAGAACAATTAACAGAAGGCCACGGCATTTTTAAAATTTCAATACCTCTGTGTGATCAAGAAATATTCGAACTCTATAAAATGTTCCCAGTGCCGACGTTAGTAAACAACAGCATAATTGCAATCAAGCCATGCGATGACATTATCGCCGTTAACGCACACAGAGATCAATATCTTCCCATTAGCGAAACCCGACTAAACGCCTGTATTCTCATAAAAGCAGAATCATACTTATGTACCAATATACAATCAAAATACAATAAAGGTTCGGAAAT
Source organism: Dichetophora obliterata (assembly GCA_963920525.1). Classification (NCBI taxonomy): domain Eukaryota; kingdom Metazoa; phylum Arthropoda; class Insecta; order Diptera; family Sciomyzidae; genus Dichetophora; species Dichetophora obliterata. The sequence goes on from OY986439.1 coordinate 140,034,068, forward strand.
ATGTTCCTGTGAAATACAGCTGTTAAACAACGAAACTCGACCAGAGTGCAACGCAGCACTCTTAAAAACAAATTCAACATGGATTCAAATGTCAAACAACAATCAATGGATGTATGCTGTAAGCACCCCCACACGAATAACTGCTGTATGTGAAGGCCAAAGTCAACAACTCACTTTGAAGGGATCCGGCATACCATCTCTGAAGCCCCAGTGCGTCATTAAGCAAAACTTTATTACAATACAAGGGCAAAAAACATATTTCAGCAGCCGTCAAGTATCATACACTAGCCTAGGTCAAGTGATAGACTTCATAAAACCCAAGAAAACTGAGGCTCTTATCAAGGAAACTGATCAATACTATACTCAGCTACAAAACCTAACCGAACTTCAGAAGTCATTAGCGCACCAACAATATCTAGATCTACCAGCACAGATTCAAAAATTCAACTACCATTACTCAGCAATTGGATATACAGCATTGGTTTTGTCCATTATAATCCCAAATTACATCATTTGGAAAGAAAAATCAAAAAAGCACCAACTCCAATTAACAGAAGCACGATTTCCTCAACCACTACCACGTCAGAGATCAACAACATCTGATTTTGTAGTCACCGTGACATAAGTCAACTAAGTGAGATCTTTTTAACTTCAGATCTCACCAGGGGGAGAATGTACGGATTCAGAGTCACTGAACTCACACGTTTTTTTTACTATGCAGAGTCAATTTTCATGGTCAGAGAATCGTGTATTTCAAGGTTTTGAACGCGAGTAACCTCAACAACATAAAGTAAAAACAAAAGCAGTTTAAGCCTTAAATCAAACAACTGTATGTCCAAACAGCACATGGAAATATGATCCCTTTTGTTTTGTTATTTTCATATGCTCGTCAAATATGCTGATAAACCAACTCATGGCCAAGGTTATTTTTGTGCACACTGCAATACGCACACTGCAATATATTTAAGTTTGTTAATTTTGTTTGAATATATATTTTTTCAATATGGTTTTTCGCTTATAAAAAGGCGAAAAATTTAATAAAGAAGTCAGTTAGTAATCAAAACGTTTTAAAGTGTATTAACTCTCCACAAACAGTTCAAGTGCTGTTTGTAAAAACTAAAACATTCGTAGTCCAAGTTTATGTGCTTAGGCTCAAACCTAAAACCTCCGAAAATCCAAACGCGGATTTAAACAAATCCCTTAACCGCAATTTTACGTTATAATAAGATTTGCAACACTGCAAACTCTTTGAAATGAGTAAAATGACAGAAATAACGTAAGCAAAGATACGTCAAAAATAAATCACAACAAAACACCGAAATCTTCGCGCTGGTATAAATAACTAGCTGAAACACTGTGTGTTGCTGCCACGCCCCCGTTGCCAAACGCCCATAACATGCTATCAGTGAAACGGCACGAGTAAATTGCGGTCGATCTATTCCATAGCAAAAATTTCAGTTGTGTGGGAGGGGTCACGCCCCCTTGCCTAACGCCCATAAAATTTTATCAGTGAAACGTGTAATTGTAGTCGAATACCGAATTCGGTGGCTATGCGGCCTTTATCTTTAAAGCAATTCGATATCGCAAATTTGGGTGGTGTAGAAGGTGCCACACCCCCTTGACCAACGCCCATCACATGTTATCAGGGAAACGCTACTTATAAATTGTGGTCGAATACCGAATTCTGAGGCTTTGCGAAATATAATTATAAAGCTATCCGATATCGCATATTTGGCCTGTATAGGAGGTAATTTTGAGTATTAACCATATTTTATAAGCTCTTTCACAAATGTAGTATTTAGAAAATTTATACAAAAATCGTTAGATCATTACAAGTGATAGCTTAAATGAAAGATGTAAACGTCTTATTTGCAAACATGTATAAATTTTGTAATATGAAAAATACTTTTGAAGTTATAGGATCATAACTGGGGACATATTCTTTAAAACTTAAAAAATCGAAAAAAAATTAAAGTTTTTTCCTATATGACCTCTATATTTATTATGTTGACTTTATATGATTTAAATACAAATTCTAAATGTTTGATAGTTTAAATCCTACTTGATTTTAAATACAAATTCTAGTTGTTTGATAGTTTGAGAGATTCGTTAGAACAATTAATTGTTCTAACTTTGACCTTAAGCTCAATAAACGATTTTAAACTATCAAACAACTAGAATTTGTATTTAAAATCAAGTATGATTTAAACTATCAAACATTTAGAATTTGTATTTAAATCATATAAAGTCAATATAATCGAAAAAAATCTTTGAAAATTCTTCAATTCTTTTCGAATTGCATTCGTTCTATAATACTCATACAATTTAACACAAAGTCTATATTAATAAAACTTATTTTCTAGGTTGTTTGTTAAATTGACATTTATACAAATCTAAATGGCTTAACGGACTTAGCTCAATTTGAGTACACATATTGTGTGCATCCTAGATTAGATTGAAACCCAGCAAAAACTTCGCTTACAAGTAATGCCTAAAATAATCTAGAAAACGTCAATAATCACTTACCTTCTGGCTTACAGAATACATTACTTTAACATAGACATGTCATTGGCGGTAGGCGATTGCAATTTCTTATACCAGAGAAGCACTTATGCATATGCGTACCGGAAGCGGATTAATAATATCTTATGCGCAAGTCATTTTATAATTGGTACAGAGAACTAACTTATTAAAAAAGAAAATACTTTACTCTTGGCATTACTTGATTCTTACAAAGAACAAAGAGAAGAAAAATAAACAAATGGTATGAGGCATTACAGTCGGCATTACTTTAAACAAAAAGTAATAGCTTTTTAAGCTTTAAGTATTATGTAATGCATTAAATAAGCTAATATTAAGTAAGGGCCTTACAAAATTATAAAAATGTTTTGCTGGGAACATACTTAGTTTTGAGCACGCTCATTCCACCCATTTTCACTAACGTAAATTTTGATACTGAAAATCTTTCTTTGAAAAAAATTTTCGAAAATTAAATTTAAAAAATTTCAGTAATTTTTATACCAAAAACATTCACATATCTTCAGAATTTCAGAAATTTTTGGTACAACGACTTTTTCATAAAACATCGTTCCCCAAGAATGAGAAAAAACGACATGAAAATCAAAACTTTAACTTTCGATGCAAATATATCCGCTATTTTTAAATATCTTTAATTAAAATTTTTTTATCAAAGATTTAATAAAAGCACTTTACAAAAATAGTTTAAACTGTAGCTTTAGGTCAGTGAATATATTCTTTAATTTTTTTTTCAAAAACGGTCGAAAATATTGAATTTTTACTCAAAAAATTTTTAAAAAAATGATTTTGTTGTATAAATAAAAATAATTGAAAATTGCATTTCTGAGTACTTTTCATATACTAAAGCATGTATTAGCAATAATATAATAAAAATATAAATTAAAATATAAAAATAAAAAATTTGTATGCAAAAAAACATTTAAAAAAATATTGTTTACAACATTATTCGCGGCTAAGCTTCAACTGATGGAATCGCCCTCACAAAAATATAACACTAAATATATCATGTGGCAAAACGGCAAACAAAACCAAGTCAACACACAAAATATACCTAGATTATGTCATCTTTATGATATTATATTCTTGAAATTATGTAACAAAAAGATAAGAGATAATGCAAAAAATATAATAGTTTTAAATAATATAATGTTCGTAGGGTAGTTTAGTAAAAAAATTGCCTACATATGTTAAGTAAAACCTAATAAAATTCTGTTACATTTTGTTGGCAGCTACATCGTTTATTCAGATGTTTCGTGCATCAATTCTTTACATATCATTTCTATTGCTTTTGAATTTTATGCTCACATTTGCTCACACTGTCGCCTACTTATTCTCTCGCTCTCAAAAGCTTTAAATCGTTCGCTCGCTGACTCTCATAAAGCTTTTATGTGGATTTATAATAAATCCACATTCAAATTTTACAGTGACACTTGTTTGTATGGCGGTGGCACATCTTTCTATTATATTATCTGTGCTTTATCTCTCGTTTACTCTGCTATAGTATTCCTCATTGTTTCTATTGCGGTGTCGAGTAGCTTTGCACATTTATACTCTCCCATATTGAGTATGTATTAATGAGCGGTTTAAAGAGCACTCTGAAAACAACCCAGTGGTAAATAGACACATGACGTAACCAAGTATTTCTTAAATATAATGTAGCTGCGAGGCCTCCTACAGGTGTTGGAGTTAATTAGTTTAATGATATTTTAAATTATAACATGCATTAAACTGCGAGCTTTAGATCAAGTTTTTTAAGAAGGCAACAACAACAACAACTCCGTATAAAGTCAACAGACTGTCTAGTCAGCTAAGTGATTGACTCTATACAGAGTTGTTGTTGTTGTTGCCTTCTTAAAAAAACTTACTTGATCTAAAGCTCACAACTTATTCATGTTATAATTTAATAGATCATTAAACTAATTAACTAACTATGGCGGAGCACGGCCAAATAAGTTGAATTAATGTCAAATTAATTAAATAACCTAATAATTGATCGATTTTCAGTCAAAGTCATGTATAATTGAGCATTTGGTTGTGAAAATAGCCACCTTTCAGTTAGAACACTAGCTTCTGGCGAAGCAAAAAACTCGTTTCATTTCCATGGTGCATTTCGGCAAACTGTCGAACAACAATAAATATTGAAATAAATAAAGAAGCAACTAGAACAGATGGCAACCTTGGTAGAGTTGATGGCGGTGATCTATAAATAGCCTACTGTTTTGAAATGTCATATGATTAGCAGCCATACAATTCAAAAGAATGAATTCCAAAATCTGCACAGTCATATACTAATTTAAACAGTAAGGGGTCATCCATAAACTACGTCACTGATTTTCTGGTTTTTTTACCCCCCCTCCCCCTGCGTTACTTTTCGTAGTGCTTTTCAAACCCCCCCCCCCAATAAAGTAACGCGACATATGAAATGAATTCATTCGAATGATTATATATTTTGACTAGCTCTGACAATTTTCACTAGTATTAGTGTCTAGTATGACTAGATACATTAAAGGAACAATTGGAAAAAAATCAATAATTAATATCATCTGTAAAAGCTATTCCATCTGCGATCCAAGATTCGATGCTCTCAATCACTGGGATAGAAGAAGCTGGTAGCTTTGAGGGTTCTTCAAAATAGAATTTTTCATCGGATTCTATGTCGACCCATTCAGGTGAATCCTCATTTCTAACGCAAAGAAATTCACCTGGTCTTTGACAGAGTACCCTTAAAGACTGCACCCGAGCTGCACCACGTTCTGTGTTTTTGTGTAAATGCTTTCTGAAAATTGATTTATTTATATAGTATGTTTTATTCCGATTTATTGTAAACGATATAAAACAAACTTATGACAATTTATAGAAGTTTTAAAAACGAAATACAAGCCGCAGGTAGGACACGACCTTGAACTGATTTCTTCTTTCTGAGAAGGACAGTACATGTCATACGGTATCTCCTTTGATCAAGAACATTCAGGCCTTAACATCAAAGCATGTCGCAAAAGCAAAGACCCAAATTTTTCAGACGTGTACTGAGATGGTGAAGGAATACCAAAAGGTTCCTGTGTCGAGGGAAAAGGCGGTGGAAGAAATCGTTGAAACAAAATTTAACCATCAATTTAGACGATCAAACATAAACATGTAAGGTTAAAAATTTTTGAAATGATTGTGTTATTAATTAGAGGTTTTACGTCGATTTTTTTAATTTTTGGTAACGTTACAATATCTAAACACCTTCCCCCCCCTACCGTACCTTATCGTAGTGCATTTCAAAACCCCTCCCCCCCCTAAATTGGTAACGTAGTTTATGGACGACCCCTAAGTTGATCACAGCTTAATCACTCAAAGACTACTGAAAAGGAAAATGTAGCAATTTCCGAAAGAGACTGTCTGTCAGCTAAGTGATTGACAATATACAGAGTTGTTGTTGTTGCTGCCTTCTTAAAAAAACTTACTTGATCTTAAGCTCGCAATTCAACTCATGTTAAAAAAAATAATACATTTTGTAATAATTCATAGATTAGGTATGTTTCCAAACTCGATTTTAGCAACTTGAATGCTGCTAGAACTGATGCATGTTGAATAAAGAGATAAGTCAGTTAATGCCCATGCGGGGAACATTTCAAGAATAGCGATTTTTACCTCCTAAATCCAAATCTGATATATTTCAGGCCGCTCGCAATTGGTTTATGAGTTATAGGCCACCAAAACTAGAAAAAATTGTCTAAAAATTTTGCTGGTTGTATTTATTTAAAAAAAAAAACTATTTGGAAATTTTTGTATTCTTATTTGAAAAGAGTAAAACTTGGGGGCTCAATAGTAATTAATGCGATTTTATTTAGGGATAAAGGAGACCTCTTATTATTTAATTTACTAAATTAGTAAGAATATTTGTTGAGAAAAACATGTTTTAAATTACAAGAAAAAAAAAATTAAATTTGAAAATGTTTCGGGCATGATACGAGAAAGGTTTTACCCCATCTTTGGAATATATATCTTTTTCTTTGTTACAAACGTGTGTGAACCGACGTAGGTCGTTCCGTACCTGTATAGTTCGCGGAACACTGTCAGACATAGTTCCAATCATTCCCTCGATTCATTTTTAGCATGTCCAAACAGTTCCGGTTGCAAAGATTTTTTTTTAATTAAGCATTATTACCTGACATCTCTTTCGCACATACTACGGCTTACACTGTTATGTGATCGAATAGAAATGCAAAGATGGTGTTTGTGAGCGAACGAAAGAACTGATATATGAAATGGTAATATGACATTTCGTTATTCTTGTTGTGCACATTGCTCTGTCCATTTAGTTTTAAACATGCTTTCATTAAAACAGATGGAACTAGCAGAACAAGATAGTTCCTCAGACATATTAAAATCTGGTACATAGGACATGCATGAGGGATATGCATTACTTTTAATTCAAATATTTATTTTGTAACAAAGATAATTTTTATAATTTGTTTTATTATGGTACAATTTTGTTACTTATACTTTATATTTGAATTAAATGAAATTATTTGCCATGTTATAAAATTTCCGTTTTATATAAAATATTTTTTTATTTAAAATAACTAATATATCAAAAAAATTTTGTTAAATTTTTTACGATTAATCAGAGCGTTGTGTTGAAATTCTACATGGACCTTAACAATTTTTATCTGCAAGTCAAGAAGCAAGCAGTTCTAATAAACGTTTCTATTAGTCCCTGCAGTTCAAATAAATAAAGGAACTAAATAGTTCCGCGGTCATGCTTCAAATTCCCTCTGTAGTTCAACAAGCAAACAGTTCAAATAGTCTATACAGTTAAAATAAGCAAAGGAACTAGATAGTTCCGCGGACATGTTTCCGTGAACTAGTTATTTTCTTCAAAAGAATCGTTCTATGTCCGTTCCGTCTCTGGAACTGCTTAGCATAACCCTATCACTTCAAAACCGCTGAAAATATCTTTATGAAATATTTACGAAAACTGAAGCCACATGCTGTTTGGCTTGATCGTAAAAACTAAAATGTAGTAATTTTGTTCAGATGGTTACTGCTGGCATTTGTACAAAATATGGGCGTGGACGCATTATATATGCGCCTAGTTTTTCGAAATCATGCCAATTCCGGAGTTGTGCACGTTTTATAATGAAACTTGGTATGTAAGTGCTCCAAGTGGCGGTCGATATATATATAAATGTTTTTAGGCCCACTTTTACTGCCCACAAATTCATAGAACTTCTATATATCAGACGATTCTGATCGTAAAATACTAAAATTTGGTAATTTAGTTAATATGTTTAGTTATTTGTTTACTATCAAAAACTTTTAAAAAACAATATCTTCGCCCACAAATTAGTACGAATGCTATATATCAGACGATTTTTATTGTAGAAGACTAAAATTTGGTAATTTAGCTTATATGTCTTTACCGATTTTCATAAAACTTTAGGAAGTTATTAAACACATATCAAGGAGGGTTTTGCATTGGAAAAAGGGCGTGGCACCTTTCATACATAACAAATGTGCAATATCGATTAGCTTTGAAATTAGACGTTGCACAGCTTCCGAATTCGGTATTCGAACACAATTTACACGTGCTGTTTCACTGATAACATTTTATGGGTGTTGGATAAGGGGCATGGAATCTCCCATGCAACCCAAATTTGAGAAAGTTAATAGATTGTGAGTTAAAGGTCGCACAGTCACGGAACTCATTATTCGACCACAATTAGCACAAGCAGTTTGACTGATTACATTTGATGGGCGTTTGGAAACGGGGGCGTAGCAGTAATGCACCGAGTTTCAGCTAGTATGTAATAAGAAACTTATGTATTACTTTTCAAAGAAATATGTCAAAACACTGCTATCAATATATTGTACTTTCGAAATCCATTAAAAAAAATGTTAAAACTCAAGCCCCAGACTACATCCTTAAAAAGCAGTATCCTCTCGAGCTCTATAAAGCGCTTATCATGCATCACAAACTTGGACGTTAAGCAGTTCAGATGAAAGTACCTTTGTTAAGGTACTATTACAATGTGTAGCTATAAAAAAGTACAATTTTTATTAATTTTTTACCAAGTATTATTAATTTTAATAATTAAAATTTTTTAAATACTGAAGAATCATTATGAAGATAGCGTGTTGATGCAATTGGCTTCTCGTCTCCAGCATTTAAAAAGAGTCTAAAAGTAAAAAAATCAAAGTGCATTCTAGAGTTAAGGGTTGTAGTTGAGCACACAACCTACGCAAGTAAACAAAAAAAAAATGGCATGCGTTGAAAAAAAATGTCCAAAAACCCCCTCTTCTCCGAAACTTTCAGCCATACAAAAAAAATATAAAAGCTTTTTGGCTTTTTATAGGTCTAGTGCTTAACAGGATCACAATGAATCAAGATTCATCGACATCAATCAAGTAGAACTCCAGATACTTTAGAAGCCTATTCGAAAAACCTTTTTCGAAAAACCTTTCGATTTTTAATTTTTTACACACTGTAATAGTACCTTAATTGATGTGAGAAATTTTAATTAAATTGGTGTATAAGAATTTCATAGAAAATCTCAAAGAAGACTTAATATGTCTTGATTTTTACCAGATGGACTCCGTTTTGCCACGAACATACTTAAAAATAAGTAACTTGCTATCTCTCATAAGACCGGAGAAAAAGGTTAATAAATAAATATTTAAGTATTTATGTTAAACTTAGTATTAACCTGAAAATATTCTTTGACTTTACGATTTGCACGAATACCCGCAGTTTTAAAAAGAGTCGCCCGGTGCGACAAGATCTGCTCCTTACAAAAGAAATTACCATACTCTACTTCATCTTCGATTTTCCATTTCTCAAATATAGTTTCAACTTCTGTCGATGAAGTAAACTGAACCTGTATAATGAAAGTATGGTCATATTTACGATCATAATTCATGCACATAGAGTAATAACCTGGCAAAAGTCTTCCACCTGCTGCAGTAATTGTAGCCAAGTTAAATATTTATAAACGCTCTGCAAACATTCCAAACTGATTTCTTTTAGAATTGAGACCACGCAATTGCGAGCGTTTGTGATAGCTGCTAAGCAATTTATCTCTTCTCTTTTATAAATGCACTTAAGAGAGTTAAAGTGATGCTTTTTAAACTCCTGTTCCATATCATTAAGAGTATTAATCTTGGAATGACCTTCTACAATTGTATCCCATTGACAAAGTCTCCAACATATTTCGTAGTCAATAGATTTTGTGTTTTGATTTAAATTAGCTAAGGACAACAAACCATTGTTTTTTAAATTATTAATGTAAACAGAATTGCAATTTATTCCTGTAGCATCAGCATGTAACAAAACATCTGACCAAGTTCCTTCGATATTCAAAAATTCTAGTCGAGAGTTAATTGGATTCAGAAAACCGGATATAGCATCACAACATCCAATAGACTCATAAGCCTTAACAGAACAGAATATATTAATATTAAACAGTTTTAAAGAATCTACTATTTTCGATTACCTTTAAAGAAGCTTCCTGAAAGAGTTCGTTTGACATAATATCGTCGTTTGTTTTTTCTGATTCCATGTTCCTCTGTTGTTCAGCCCACATCTCCAGAAATAGAATAGCAAGAAAGTAAGCTTGGCAATAATTGCACGCTTTGGCAACATATAATAGATTTACTTTTGGCAGGTTCCTTAAACAGTAAAAGTTCAAAAATCAATATAAATTAAAAATAATCCTTCTAACCATTCATTGGAAATACGAACACATTCGCATATATCAAGAAAATGCTTTATTATCCGCTTTTCTCTATATATTGTGACAAATTTAATTGGATTTTCGTTGATTGCTGTAAAAACCTGGTTGAAGAAATAATCTAACATTGCTAAAATGTTATCTAAGTGCACATCTTTTTGTGAAACTAGAATTTTAAATAAAGGGATTAAGGAAGATTCAGCAAATGAAGTATCATGACAGCATAGTTCTTCAAAATCGTTCCAGCCAAAGAAAGCGTACAATTTTGATACAAAAATGCATATCCATTGATCGTACGAGAGACGAACATTATTTTTTAAAATTGTAAGCACATCAATACATTCGTTTGTAATAAACGAGTTCAAATAGCTTTTATGTTGGGATTCAGTGCGGAAAACATTTAAATAGGACAGAGGATCTAAAAAATTTGGTTAAAATATTATTTTAACTACTAAAAATTTTCAATAACTTAGTAATTTGATTCCATTTTTGCAGTTTACGAGCTGTTCACATACTAAACACACTGTTGCAATTGTCTTTTTGTTGTAATTCAGAAGAATGTTTTCAACAGCATTCAATAAGCATTTTGTAAAATACTCCATGGGGTTCTGAAGAACTGCCTCCTTCAAAATAAAAGTAATATATGTATAAATTAAAATGAAAAATCGATGATTAAAAAATATAGTACCGTATGGTAAAATGAAGCATCTGTTTCAAAATAATATGAGAATCCATTTATTTTCAGAGGTCCAATTTCTCCCAAACATTTAGCGGCTTCCATAGAAAACGTAGCATTAGCTGAATTGCATGTTACTTCTATTAAGCGTTTTATGAAATCATAAATAAGAGCATTTTTAAGTGGCAACTGTAATTTGTTTTTAGCAATCTGATAATTAAAATGAAAAATTATTATTTTGCGCAGGAAACAAAAACCACGCTTACTTCGCATTAAACCAACCTTACATTTTAGTTTCTAAAAAAATGTTTAATTTTTAAGTTTTTAATCGTACACTTATCATGAATATACTAGCAACCTCCAAAGTAGGATGGTCCGAAAAACATTTTCATATGTTTTATTTTAATATCTTGTTTTAGGCGGCAGCCTTGTCATACTAGTTAGAGTGAGTTATTTAAAGAGAGTAAAACCGGTCACGTAAAGCTTCTTGAGAACATGATTCGTTCAGTTTTCAAAAAATCGGGTTCAAACCGGAGACTGTACTATAAATAGTAATTATTTTTAGATTTTTAAACCAAAAAATCAATGTGAAAAAATTGTCGCACCGCTGTTTTGAAGATACCATTAGCATCCTCTCACATTGTAGAACTTGATTTCCTATTAATTTTTAAAATTTTGATTATTCAAAATTGGAGCAAAATATAATAATTATTTCTGCTTTTTATTTTTTTAAGGCAAAAATAAAAATTAAAATTTGCCCTATATTTTTTAAGCACAAAATAACCAGTAATTTTTTAAGAAAAAAAGCAAAACTTGGCCGATATTTTTTCGGTGACAAAATAATTGGTAAGTTTTGATTTTAATTTTTTAAAGTAAAAATAAAAAGTAGAGTTTTCCCGATATTTTTTTGAGCACAAAATAACAGGTAACTTTTCATTTTTATTTTTAAGGTAAAAATAAAAAGCAAAATTTGCCCAACATATTTTCGAGCACAAAATAACTTGTACATACTGATTGTTATTTTTTAAACAAAAAATTAAAAGCAAAATTAGGATTTCAGTTTAAGGTTGAACCAAAATTGAAAAATTTATAATAAGGGAATTTATGTAATTTCGTAAGTGCTTCGTAAGGGGTCGTTCAAGTTTTACGTAAGCAGATTTCTGTTTTAAGTTGTTATTGAGTTCAATATGCACTTTATATTATTTGTATTTCAATAGAAGCAATATATTATTATTTTTCAATTTTGGTTCAACCGTGAAATGTTTTGACTTAAAAAATAAAAAGTTAGGAAAAAACTTTAAAAATTAAAGTTTATCAGTTATTTTGTGCTCGAAAATATGTTGGGCAAATTTTACTTTGACAGTTGACAATACCTCCTTCGAGGTTGTGAAGGACTTCGTTTATCTGGGATCCAGCATAAACTCAACCAACGACATCAGCATTGAGATCAAACGAAGAATAACTCTTGCCAACAGGTGTTACTTTGGGCTCAGTAGGCAATTGAGAAGCAGAGCCCTCTCTCGACGAACGAAAATCACGCTCTATAAATCGCTCATCATGCCCGTCCTACTTTATACATCACAAACCTGGACACTGAGAAGTTCAGATGAAAAGACTTTAGGAGCATTCGAGAGAAAGATTATTCGTAAGATCTACGGACCAATCTGCGTCAATGGCGAGTACCGAATACGATGGAATGATAAACTGTATGAGCTGTATGCTGACATCGACATGGTCAAGCGCATTAAAATCGAGCGGCTTCGCTGCCTTGGTCATGTTCAGCGCATGAAAGACGATACTCCAGTGAAGAAAACATTCGAATCGGTACCCAGCGGTGGTCAACGCAGAAGAGGATGACCGCATCTTCGTTGGAAAGACCAAGTAGAGGACAACCTGACGAAGCTTGGAATTTCCAACTGGAGCCAGCAAGCGAAAGACAGAAATGGCTGGCGCGAATTCTTAGATGAGGCCAAGACCGACATACGGTTGTAGCACCAACTAAGTAGTAAGTCAATTTTACTTTATGTTTTTGCTTTTAAAAGTAAAAATCAAAAATTGCCAGTTATTTTTTGCTCAAAAAATTTTGTGCAAGCTTTACTTTTAATTTTTGCTTTAAAAAAATTAAAATCAAAACTTACCAGTTATTTTGTGACCCAAAAAAATATCGTGAGAGTTTTGCTTTTTATTTTTGCGTTGTGCTAAAAAAAATATCGCCCAAATTTTGTTTTTTAGTTTTGCCTCAAAAAAATAAAAAGCAGAAATAATCAATATTTTTTTAGTCAAAATTTTAAAAGTCACAAGATAATTATTATTTTTTGCTTTTTATTATAAAATGCATACTTAGTACGGTCTCTGGTTCCAACATTTAATAACACGCACAACACATTTGATAATAACAGCTCGGACAAAGCCCTTTCAAGGACTGACACGAACAATTCGTTTTTTTATTTTCTTGTTTTAAAAGGCTATGTTCTCAAGTTTTCTTATTTTCTATCAACATCATTCTCTATCCCAACGAACGATGTACACTTAAAGGATTATGTTTATACACTGCATTCATAAACTATAACACAATTTATGTATTTTAAGAAAACATGCCGTAGCTTGTTGGATATTGAATCTCTGACTATTATACTGAGAAATTTTGTGCTTAAATATGTTCTCTTTAAACTGACATTATCAAATGTTATACTTACTTGACTCTATCTCTCTCTGATTTTAAAGTCAATTTTTTTCAACAAAAGCAAGAAATCCTGATATTAGCTGTTTAATTAAACTACGAGTTTAATGTGTCATTAGTATGCAAAATGCTTCGTGGAAAGGTTTGAATGAATTTGAGAAGGTGAAATTATTGGTTTAAATGAAAAAGGTGCATCAATTGCCAAAATCGCTGACCAAATATGCCTTAGCAGTAAAGTACTTTACAATTTTTTTTTATCAAATTTTGAAAAGTACGGAAAAAATAAATCTGGATGCTGAAAATTTAATTTATCAGCACGCAAATAAATAACACGCACCACGCAATTGATCAATAGAAGCTCGGCCAAAGTCCTTTCAAACGAACAGTGTCTTGATCGAAATGATTCTTCGAATTCGTAAACTTTTTTGGCTTACCATTTTGTTTTGCATTTATGTAGTCAATAAAGCAATTCAAAATTCTAAAGAATGTGATTTATCTTTATTATGGAAAAACCTTAATTATTTATTTCAAGTCGATGCAAACCACTCGTCCATTTGTTTGTAGTACACATTTAAAAACAGAACATTTTTTTTTGTATGTCTAATTTGACTATTGAAATATAGTTGGTTTATTGCGACGTTTGCTGTCAAATAAGTGTTTACATAATTTCTTGTAGCTATAAGGCATTCTGTTCCCCGATTTTGTGTCTCCAAAAAAGTTTTCATGATAGTTTCTAGGTCCTTGGCATCTCCGAATAACTTTGGTTTCTGAATATGACTAAATTTATCGGAATTATTGCCCATCGGAAGTTCACCAAGTAAGGCTATAGCTTCGTTATGCTGTTCCTTACAATAATTTATCACCAAATACACTGTATTGATAGATGATTCACGAACTTTTTGGTGTGTGTTTATTTTTGCTGAAGCAACCAGCACTTTAATTATGTAGTTTAAATGAGACTTAACTATTTCACAGCAAAAACCTTCTGAAACTACAGGTAAACTTAAAATCTGCTGTAAAAATATTAGTGCCGCACATTGTAGCATTGGAGAACCTAAAATAGAAAAAGAACCATGTCTAAATTCTTTTTATTACGTATACTAAACACTTTTAACAGTTACCTGTTGCATCTTGGATAATGTATAATAAATAATAAATGACATCACGAATAAAGTATTTCTTACTACTTTGGGCTGTTGAAATATTTGCTGTGTCCCATTCAATAGAATCCATTATTAGTTTAGAAAATGTGCAATACAAATGGAAGGACTTCAGCTTGTCAATTAAAAAAATTGATTTGCAAGTTTTCTCTTTAAGTGCAGTAAACACTCTCACAAGTATTATAGAATGCTTCGATATAAGTAATGAAAACATTGAGCATGAACTTTTTTCCACGATCATACCGTAATTATTCTAACGATTGAAGATTAAGTTTAATTAGTTTAATCCATTCAATTGATTTACTTCGAACTATTTGAAACTTACTATATAGTAACGAAGGCAATTTAAAAGCGATTCATAATCAATGTTGTACCATTTATTTTGGATTGAACAAAGTGAAAATCCGAAAATGTTCTTAAAATGACATACATCACTGTATAATTCCAATATATTGAAAATTGTGTTCCAATTAATTGAAGATTTTCTAGTTTTGCTGAAAAGATCAACGCCAACAAGATTTAAATTCATAATTAAGTTTTCAATATAGTTCGGAGGGCTGCTTTTATCTGCTTTCAAGCATCCAGACTTGAAAGATATCGTTAGCGCAAGCAAGGAGGGGATGGCCAACTGTAAGTTTTGAAATGTTAAATTTGAAAAAAATGTTATCTCTATGCTCTTTTCACTCACTTCGATAAGTTCACTCTGAGTTTTATATTTTTCCAAATGTTTTAATGCACTAACTTTGTAATGGAGTAATACACAAGTTGTTATTATGGATATGTTCTCGAGATAGAAAGTTTCCTTTTTGTTTGAGCACAAAAAATATGGCAATCTGCAAAAAACAAGAATGTGACCTAGAGTTAATTTTTTTAATATTGAACAGAAAGGGTGTTTGAGGACTTGTGCTATTTACAATAATAATATTCTAGTTAATTGGGTGAATAAGAAGACTGTAATAGTGTAATGCTTGGTTTTCACTGTCATTTTCAGTAGTCAGTTGTTGTCAATCAAATTGAAAATAACACCATGTTGTCATTTTTTCTATCTTTGGCAATTTTGGAAAATTAAAAACAAATAAATTTTTAAATGGAGCTATGCAGAAAATGTTATAGAGTTTTATTTAGGTGATATTTCAGGTCATAAGCTTTTGTGTCGTCATAAAAATGACAAAGTGAAAACCAAACATAAGTTTTAAGTAGCGCCTGTGCAGACCGTGCAAGGAACGGAGGCGCAGGCTTGCCAGGGGCGCAAATTAAGTAAATTTTATTTAAAAATACTACAGCTTTTTGCGGACATTTTATAAATATTTACAAAATATTGAGGACATGTAAGAATAAATATTTCGAATTTATGCATATAATGTTGTAAGCATTTTTCATAAGGCGCAAACTGTAATAAATTAATTTTTAATTCAATTGAAAAAGCGTTCAAGAAATGTGAAATTGTTCTTTTTAATATTAAAAAGTTAAAAAAAAGACAGCACTATTCAGAAGATATTTATGATAATTGTTTATGTTAAAAAACTTAAATTTAGAATCGACGGCACTTAAACCGTGACTCTGTGGAGATGTAATTTAATACGCAATTTAAGAATCGACGGCTCTGTGAAGATATAAAACACAATTTTGTTGAATGTTAAAAAACTATACAGCTTTATAAATTAATTAATATAATTAACAATAACAAGTGTATGTAAAAGTAAAAATGCTTTCGCTAATAAAAACTAAAAAACAAAATAACAAAACTGCTGCTTTGTTTACATTTTTTTGGAGTTAAATGTTTTTAATATAGAACCATCCAGATGAAAAACAAGCAGGCCTGCCGGTGGAAGGAATGCGGCAGGTTATAATATTAATGCTAAGAGGTCTATTTCTTAAAATTTTAAAAACTTCCTCTTTACTTTTAAGTGTGGATTATTATTATTATTATTTATAAGCAAAAAGCATCAGTACAGTAAGAACTAAGTTCTTTTTTAGCACAACATAAATACATTCAATTTATTTATTTATTAGTTTGCTAAGCCTGGTCAGGCTTTATAGCAATTCAATGCAATTATAAATAATTCATAAACTTATACATACAATATAAAAAATATTAGCACTAAAAAGCATTAACATTAAAAAATATATTATTGCTTAATATAGTACATTCAAATATATACAGATTATAGATAATATATACAGATCAACGCTGGTTTCAAATCTGTACTCAGTTTTCTCCTATATTGTAACATTTTCTATATACAAAACACCCTGTTTTACTTTTTTGGCACGTGTTTAGTTTTATTGATCTAGAATCTTAACTACTCACCATAAAATAAAAAATGTTATTTTGTATTTTAGAAAAAATATCATCTTTTCAATCAATATATCAACCACTATCGAGTCATGTGCGTTACATAATTTTAAGATTATGTAACGCAATATCAACAAATTTTTATCTTTTGTTTTAGCGGAGCTGTAATCGCACATGACACGATAGTGGATGTTATATTGATTGAAAAGCTGATATTTTTTCTAAAATACAAAATAATATTTTTTATTTTATGGTGAGTAGTTCAGATTCTAGATCAATTGAACATGTTACAATATAGGAGGAAACTGAGAACAGATTTGAAACCACCGTTGAAAGTACATATAGGAATGATAATGGGTTTACCGGATACGAAATTTGTAGACTATCTAGTATTATTTATCGAAACATATCCGAATAAAAGAGGACTGCTATTATTTTGTTCGCAACTGTTAATAAAAGTTGGCAGCATTGCAGTCGTGGGATCAAGACAAAATAGGTCAAGTCCACAATTTACGCGTCATGATATCGACCACCACTTCTTGATGAGGTGTTATCAAGATAAGACAGGGTACCGTTAAACAACTGATAGTATTTACTAAAGGGCTGCACAGATCTATTTGAATCTTTGATTAAACCAAGTACTTTTAGCTAGGCACATCATTTGTAGCAGAATTAAGCAAAGAAATAGCGTAAAACCGTTGCTTGTTGCTCAGAGAAAAAGTAATGTTTTAACTCTCTCTCGGATCAAATGCATACGCAACTTGCTCTCATCAGTTACAGTAATTATCGGTCACTATCACGGAAAATGAAAAAAAACCTGTATAGTTCTACCTTCTACTTCAAATACTTGCGTATGCTGAAAGCAGAATTCATTATCAGTTGCTAATGAAAGCATTAATAAAGTAAAAATAAACTAAAAGTTAAATTTAAAAAAACGGAAATTGATGAAGTAAGTAAATATTGATTTATTGTTTTATTGTAATTTTTTAATGCTTAAATTTTTACAGCCAACAAACAGTAATTCTTTTCCTGTAAATAACAATATTAATAGCAGTTTTAAGAACGCCGCTATAAAAGTTAAAATTGTGAGCAGCGATTTTAAACTTCTTATTTTTTTAACATAAAATTATGTTTTTACATTCAAATATTAATAATTAATCATAATATATTACCACACATAAAGTTAAATTTTTTTTGTGTTTTCGTTATCTTTATCTGAATGGTTTTTTGTTTTTAATAAAATATACATTTAAATAAAAACATGCAACTGCCAATTCATCTTCTAGATTACTGAAATTAGGTATCAAGTATTTCAAGTACTTGCCAACTTGTACTCCTCTTGCAAGTTATTTTTATGTACATAACGAATACGCGCGATAGACAATTTATTTTTTGCTTTGCTTTCAACCGGTTTTCCACTTACGCACACTACCTACAATTTTCGCTCACGCCAACGCTATCCGCAAATGAGAATGAGAGAGCGAAAGTAATTGCGATCCCCACAAATGTTTTGTACAGCGATTCAAATTTAATTGTGCAGCCTTTTAGTATATAATAATATGGGTTTTGCCTGTAAGTTGTTCTTACAACTTTTACAGACCCAAAAAAAACATCGACCACAAATAGAAAAAACACCAAACGCCTTGAGTTGTTCTTACAAACTGAAGCTTTATTATTTCTTCCAAACAAACTTAGGGATAGATAAACAATTTTAACATCGTAAGCACTTTTGGTGGCAACGATAAAATACATAAACAAATATAGAATACATACTCTTTTAGAGCAATGCAGACGCTACGTAAGCATTTTTAATTGCGCTGCATGAATTTATAATCGTAAATAAACATACAATATGTGGCTATTGAAATGGCTCTTATATAACTAGAAATACAATAACATAAACATACAATATGTGGCTATTGAAATGGCTCACATATAACTCCTCCACCCCTAGATTCAACAGTCTCTGTTGAATGAAGAAAGCTTTGTCCCTTGTTTGTTTTTTTTTTTTTTTGTGTTCTTGTGTTAAATTTATTCAAAATTTGTTATGAGCTTGAATTTACTGCAAATGGGTCCGCAGTCCTTGGATTTTGACATAATACATTGCGCTCACTTAATTCTATATTTACTTCTGTTTTATTATGCCTTCTCTTATAGAGCCATAGTATTACAACAATCATTAATATAATGCTTATTATTGTAAACATAGAAAATGAGACATATGAATACTTTTTACTAACATAATGTATGTATTCGATCTGCTTTCTATTTTGAACAGTTCTTAATTGCAAATTTTCAAATGATACATTGTTTATAATTCTTGTAAAGTTGCTATAATACAATGGTATTAACATAGTTTCAGTAAAAGTTTTCTCATAGTTTGATAATTTAATTTTTCCAATTGAAATTTTATATGATTCAAATTTAATTATACTATTTCCTTTTATGTTTAACGGTTGCTCTGTACATGTTTGCATTATTTCAGTCATTGACAGGTTTTTTACAATAAGCCAATTGTTAAATATTTTTTCAATTGATGTTTTATTGTTTGCTTTAAGTGTGCAATTATTGGAGTTTTTTAGTATATTTTGAATACATAAGTTTTCGCATTTTTTTAAATTTTTCTTTTGTATTACTTCATTACTGTTTGCAAAAACTGTGTTTCTTTGTAATATAATTTCTATAACGGGCGAATCTAATTCTTCGAAATTCTGGTTCGGAAAGGGTATTACGACAGCATTGTAATATGCTTCTTGAGTAAAGTTTGGGATCTTTAAAGCAAAGATAAGTAGGTTATCCCTATACAATATACTGGGTCGTATGTATGGCAAAATTTCAGTTGTCAAGTTATATGTGTGAATTTCGTCATCTGTCAAAATGTCATGAGCCAACACGTTGAGTTTTCTGAGCAAGATTATGTCTGAAAATTTGTCTATTTCCGAATTAAGAGTCTGTATGTCGGAGTATAATAGAAAAGATTGTTTGATTGCGCATGCTTCGTTTGTGCGATTGGTTATATTTTGTAAGAACATTTTGAGGTCCTTCTGCTGATTGTTGATATGATTTTTCATTTCCTCCACATTTTTGATTAAGTCATTATTAATGAGAACTTGTTTATTCTGTTCATAAACACTATTTCTTATGTTTATGTCTAAATTATTGAGGTGGTCAGAAATGTCTTTTTCATCTTCATCATCCATGGTCCCTGCAATAAATTTAAGACCGCGTCCGATATAGTTTATAATACCCCGCTTTGAAATTATTTTTGTAAATGTTTGGGGAACTAACTTGTTCAAATTTCGCTTAGTTTTAAGTAATTCCATTTCTATTAATTTTGAATAAGCATCTTCAGGCTTTAAATGTAAGGCATAAAAGTTTTCTTCTATAAGTTCTATCAATCCTTGGTATTGGGTTAGATTTACAATGTGTAGTATTTTTTTGAAAGAATCTATAATTGGTTTTGGTTCGAGCTTAATCAAGGTGTATCCGTGTTCCGCGTCTACCGGGTTTATTTCAATACGTTGTCCTCTGGTCCTAATTATTGCTATTAGTACCATTACTATAATTGCAGTCAGTAGTGTTGTCCTCATTTTGCCTGTAATTAGAATTTTGAAACTTATATTTTCTTTTGACTTGAGTCTTATAAGCTTTTTTAAATTTATTATTTGTACTAACAAGGTGGTCACTAGGGTGGATCGAAAAAATGTTTTTTTGTCTGATCGAATTCTAATAGCACGCAAAAGTTGCGGACTTATGACAGCAGTGTCTGTGCAAAATATTTAGTTAATTGGATAATACCTTCTGTCTCAAACCTGGGCCAAAAGTTTGTCCATACCACCATAGGGCCATAGGGAAAAAGTGTTCTTTTTTTGGAAAAAGTTATCATTATTTTTTTTAGTGTAAATTGTAACAAAACGGGTACGCATCTCATTTAGCAATTAATTGCTTGTAACAATGACTTATCAAACATAATAATTGGACAAAATCTACAAGAGTTGCGATACTTCCTGTCCCAAACCTGGCCTCAAATATTCGAAATGTTGGTCTAAAATGCCACATTTCATTTTATTGCTGCCAAGTACAAAAGGCTTTATAGCAGGTTACATAATTTTCATATAGCCATATATGCAAATACTATATAGTAATAGTAGCTATTGTGTAGCTCTCAGCTCACTTGTTATAACAAACGTGACCCAGAACCTACCACGTGGAGGTGGCTACACTTCAGGTTCCAACCACCCGACTCTCCAACCACCCAACCATGAAGGGCTGTATTTTTTTTGTATTTTTTTTTAATTTTCTTTATATTATATTTTTATAAGTTTTTTTTTTAATAAAATTAAATTTTTAAAGTAGAGTTAATCTGTATCAGTATCAGTTATATCGGCGAGAAAGTAATCGGATTTTGTTTCAAATATAGGCAGTCGTTTTCGAGACTGTAAAGTCGACCTTATGTGTCGGTCTCGAGCTTCCTGGCCGCATACTCTGCTTGCTGCCTCCGTTACTAGTTTGACTGTCCGTTCAACAGCCACTGTGTGACACAGGAACTTACAAAAATCCCAATCGTTACCCAGTTCGTTACCTGATAACTTTTGCATGAGTTCATCAGCAGACACATGATCCAAAACTGGAGGTGACGTTACTGCCAAGGCTGGAGCTTTCCAGTCAATTACCTTAGAGTAATGTGTAGCCTTAAAATTTACGAAAGGCACAATATTGTGGCGAACAACTCGACATGATTTAGAACGAGCCGTTTTTCTGGCCTTCAAAATGATTTTAAGCGCATCTTGGCGTATATCTGTTCTGGTGTCTGTTATAATGCTAAGAAGGATATTTTCCGGCAATGCGAAAA
This sequence comes from Dichetophora obliterata, assembly GCA_963920525.1. Classification (NCBI taxonomy): domain Eukaryota; kingdom Metazoa; phylum Arthropoda; class Insecta; order Diptera; family Sciomyzidae; genus Dichetophora; species Dichetophora obliterata. The sequence goes on from OY986439.1 coordinate 140,055,988, forward strand.
ATGCGTTCTGCTGAATCGAGCGATTGACAACGATGCCATATGCAGGTGACAGGAATCTTGATCGTTGTATGATCTTAAAGAGATGCCTGGAACCATCTTTGATGGATTCATCCCTTTCGATCTTAAACCACATGGGGACGTAAACTTTAAGTAAATACTTAACAATGTGCTGAAATTTCGCCGATGGTGTGCGTGTAGAAACGTATAATCTTAAAACACGGTTTGCAGTGGTAAGCCATCAAGCCTTGTTAATTTTACCTGGGTCTCGGCATTGGAGGTCATCTGTACTAATAATAATAATACATACAAACACCTAGACATTTAGAATCAAAGTCAGGTAAATCGTATTTGACAGCTGTATATTTAGCGAAAGGCCATGTCTCGCAATCTGTCAATTTGGATCCAATTGGTCCTATATCAGAATTCGGTCCAGAAGTAGTACCATCGATGGTTCCAAACAAAATTCGAAACGGTAGCTCGTTGAAATGAATAAGGCATACCATCCATTGGAGTGGCCGCTTAAGCTTTTCTTCTAACTTCCTTACCACTCCCCCGGTCCAAGCATTTCTAATCCCATAAGACGTCGCACGTCAAGAGAACATCTTATCACGTCTTCGTATGTCGGCAGCTGAGATCTAAGAAAGTCTTTTGGAATTCCAAAAATGTGGCAAGGTTCTGCATGCCGTGAAAAAAAATTTCGAGACTGACATTATGAAAGGAATTAAACTATGATTTATGAATTTAAATACAGGAATACACTAAAAAATACTCTGGAAAAAAAAGAGATAAAAAAAAACAGATTGACTTGACTTTACTGTTGAGCTTTATTATTCAAATGCAAAAAAGCAGCCAAATCAATTTTAAAATATGAATTATTTTCTGATTAAATTATGGGAACAAGAAAATAAAAATTACAAGCAACAACAACATATATGGCAACAACATTATGGGAACAAGAAAATAAAAATTACAAGCAACAAAAACATAAACGCATACGCGAGCTAGCAGAGACGTCGATCGATTGTTCGCAGAAAACTGCAACAAACCAAAAAGATTTGAATTTGTATTTTAACGATTTTTCAATACAAAAAAAAACAACCATTTTTTCGAAGAGTAAAATATCACAATTCCTGTAGTTTTTGTCCAATTTTTCTGTTTGATACCTCATTGTAACAAGCAATTAATATCACTAAAAAAAATTTACACTAAAAAAAAATAATGATGACTTTTTCCAAAAAAATAGCACTTTTTCCTATATAAATGGTAATAACAAACTTTGGGCCAAGGTTTGAGACAGAAGATAGTATCCTATTATATTAATATTTTGCACAGATACTATTGGCATAAGTACGCAACTTTTGCGTGCTATTAGAACTCGATCAGACAAAAAAACGTTTTCTCGATCCACCCTAGTGGTCACCCTCCTTTCTATAATTTTCTATTTTCCTATATTTTGGTTGGGATTTGCCAACTCTATAATTCTTTATGTAATCATTCTCGAAATCCATCCTATTTGTTGTTTTTTTAATCTCATTATATGTATTTATCCTTTTACTTTTTTCAAAAAGCAATCTCTCTGATAATATTTTAATATTTTCTTTAGGAACAAGGTTGTTAAGTAAGTCTATTGGTTTCACCTTAGTTGTCGAATGAATCGTATTGTTGTATGCAACTATTGCTTTGTAGATTTTGTTTTGTTAGTCGTCATCATTATTTGGATCTGCGTTAAAGAGTCTTATATGTTCGTTTAAAGTTAAATGTAGCCTTTCTACATCAGCATTACCTGTTTTGTTAAAAGTTGTCGTAAAATGTAAATTTATTCCTTCTTCCCTAATAAATTGTTTGACAGGTGCTGTGTCAAGTTCATTGTCAGTAACAATTGTCTAAGTTTATGTGCAGTAGCGTACTTGGTGAGTTTGTCGATGCTTGTTAGGTACATTATATTACTCTGTGGGTACCAAATATCAAGGTGCACTATTTCATTCTGTTTCAGAGGTGTTTTTGTAATATTTAAAGGGTGATTAATAGCTTTCGGTCGAATTTTGCTTTATTGCAAATTTCGCAATTATTAATGTATTTTTGTATTTCTGTTTGCAAATTAGGGTAATAATATGTTTTCTTCATTTCTTCCATTATTTCAGAAATGCCCCTGTGGTTATTCTCCAAGTGTTTGTTTTCAATTATTAGTAGTAACTTACCCTTATCCGTAATATCTTCCAACATTACGTTTGATTTTAATACTTTTAAATTTTTGTTATTTGAAAAATATGAAATGTAAAGTCTTTGGAACTTAAGAAATAATTCTTTGTCTGGACAGAAAATCACGAGAAGTCCTTTTTGTGGTAATTTATCTCTCATCATTTCTAACAAGTCACTTTGTTGTGATACTTTTATAATGTCCCTAATTCTGTTTTTAAACAATATTTTTCGAGTATAAGATTGTCTGTCGTCAGTTTTTAAAATCAGTTGTTTCTTGAATATATTTTTGGTGCACAACAAACTTTTTAATTTTGATTTATAATTTTAATTTTTTTTAATATATTTTTTATAACTGTTTATTTGAAAATATTCTATTCAACTGAAATTTTCAAATGAAAATTTCTGATTGATACAAATATGAATATTTATACAAATGTTTTTATAATAACAAGTATTTATAACAAAGTGTAAATAAATTAACATAAGAATAATATAAATGTTAAGTTGAGGTAAGTAAGATGTAAATTAATAATCAACAATAGGTAAGTACAATGTAAGTTAAGAATCAACGAGAAGATAAGTAAAATGTAAGTTGAAAATCAATGTAACAGAAGATAAGTAAAATGGAAGTTAGGAATTCAACTAATGTGGTGGTGCAACTTAAAGTTATTGAGTCACCACATATTTATTGCATTTTCAGTAATTCTAATAAAATTGGTACCATCAGTCTCTGCACTGTGTACGGTTTCCAAATCATCTTCGAATAACTCGTTCAGATTTATAATCACTTGATCATCCGGTTTTGAGACGATTCGACTTAGCGCATCAGCAATTACATTTTCTTTTCCTTTTAAATATTCAATGCTAAAATCAAATTTATTCAATTTGATTTTCCACCTTTGAAGTTTAGCATTGGGTTCTTTTAGGTTACTTAACCATACTAGGGGCCTATGATCAGTTTTTATTAAAAAATTCCTCCCAAACAAATATTTTCTGAAATATTTTGTTGCCCAGACTATGGCTAGTAACTCCTTTTCAATTGTGCTGTAATTTTGTTCATGTCCATTTAAGGATCTACTTGCGTATGCAATGATTTTATTTTCTTGCATTAGTACAGCCCCTAATGCGTAATTACTAGCGTCAGTTACCAGGGTGAATTTCTTTTTAAAGTCAGGATCTATTAGTATTGGATCAGTTTTGATCAATTCTTTGAGTTTCAAAAATGCTTCAATATAGTCGTTGTCTTAAGGGTTTACTTTTAAATTTTTTCAAATATTTGATGAGGTGATGGGTAATTTTGGAATAGTCCTTGATAAAACGTCTGTAATAACCAGTGATTCCTAGGAATGACTTGATTTCTTTTTGATTTTTTGGTAACTGAATTTTGTTGATTGCTTCGACCTTAATCGAATTTGTTTTTAATCCTTGGGGAGTTATTACATGACCTAAGTAATCTGTTTCCGAAGCCATAAAGTTACATTTATCTAGCTGAATTTTTAAATTGGATTTTTGTAAAACTTTTAAGATTTTAGTAATGGATTCGAGATGCTCTTCCATGCTTGTGGAGAAAATTAGAATATCGTCTAAATAGACAATACAAATTTTTCCAATATATTCTTTCAACACACTATTCATTAGCCTTTGGAATGTGGCAGGGGCATTGCGTAACCCGAACGGTATTCTTAGGAATTCATAGTGGCCATTAGCAGTGGAAAATGCAGTTTTATGGATGTCGTCTGTATGCATCTCAATTTGGTGAAAACCTTTTGCCAAATCTAAGGTAGTGAAATATTGGCATCGACCCAATTTATCAAATATATCTTCTATATTTGGAATTGGAATGCGGTCTTCAATTGTTATTCCATTAATCTTTCTGTAATCAATGACGATGCGCCATTTGGTTTTATTGGACGCATCTGATTTTTTTGGGATTACCCATATTGGGCTATTGTATGGGCTACAAGACTCCCTTATTATTCCTTGTCGTAGCATGTCTTTTATCTGTGTCTCTATTTCGTCTTTATGAATCTCAGGGTATCTATATGATTTTGAATAGACAGGAATATCATTTTTTGTATGAATTCTGTGCTTGATTTCGCTTGCAAATGAAAGGTCATCACCTTCTTTATACAATACATTTACAAATTTCTTCATAGCGCCAATGAGTTTTTTTGACTCAAGGTCTCCTAAATGACTAATATGAAGCATGGCTTCTAGATTGGTATTATTTACTTTATTGTTAAAGATTTCTATTGCGTCGTGTTGTTCTGTCAACTTATTGTACATTTCTTCTTCCCTATTAAAAAATAATGGCAATGTGAATTCGTCAAATATCAACAATCTCTTGGGGTAGTTAATGATTACATTAAAATTTTTTAAGATATTATTGCCAATTAACCCATCGAAGTCCTTACTGAAATTCATTTCTAAAAATTCGCAAGGATAGTTATTATTAAATTCTTTAAATATGGGAAATTTGCACAGTTTGTGAAGAGTGAAAGAATTTCCCATTGCTGTAATTGAAACGTTAACATCTTGTTTCCACTTGGAATCACAAATACTTTCATTAATGATACTGAATTCTGCTCCAGTGTCAATTATAAAATATAAAAGTTTTTTATCTGTTTCAATCGTTATGTAAGGTAATTGTTTGACCCTGACGCTTGAAAATTTGCACCACAGTTGCCAATTTCCATGGGTTCCTCCTGATTTAAATATGATTGCCTAGTTTGTCGTGATTGGGTATTGTTTTGTGGCAGATAATAATTTTGATTATTTAGGCGTGTTCTTTGCGAATTGTTGTTTTGGTTATGATTATAATAGTTTCTATTTTCATAATTAAAGTTTTGGTAGTTATCACCATTTCTATGATTGGTATTCCTATTATTAATATTTTGGTTACTATTACCAGTTCTGAAATTAGTACTTCTGTTGTTAATGTTTTGGTTAATGTCGCTATTTCTGTTATTAAAATTTTGGTTGCTGTCACTATTTCTGTAATAATTATTTCTGTTATTGAAAATTTGGTTGCTGTCACTATTTCTGTAATTATTGTTTCTGTTATTCAAATTTTGATTGCTGTCATTATTCCTGTAACTATTATTTCTGTTATTAAAATGTTGGTGACTGCGATGATTATCGCTAAAGTTTGTGCGTGTTGTTTGATTTTCGTCTCTATAGTTATGTCCAAATTGAGTATAGTTTTGATGCCTAGCTTCTAGGATGATTTTGAAAGCATCTTGAAGGGAGGACGGGTTTCTGGCAAAAATCATCGTCTTAGTTGGTTCAGGGAGATGACTCCTAAAAGTATTTAATCCAATTCTTTTAATTTCCTCTGAAGTATAAGTATCCTCTCCGTGAGTTAGATTTCTATTATTGATACGAGTCATTAATTTTGTAAGTCTATAATAAAAATTTTCTATAGTGCCATTTATTTTTAGAGTTTTCAGTTCGTCCATTAGTTCTACACTAGATTTCTTTTCCCCGTAATTTCTTTTTAAAATTTCTTTTAATTTTTCCCAAGAGCCGACTTCTTCCTCTCTTAGTATACATTGTCTAGTTTGTCCAATGCACTTATTTCGTATGTAATTAAACAATATTCTTTTGTTGTTTGCGTCAAAGTCCGCAATTGTTGGTAACAAAAAATCTACATTTGACAAAAATTCTGGTAGATAGTTTCTATGTTTTTGATTAAATTTAAAGTTAGGTTAAACTGGTTCATAAGTTGTTGCTCCATATTATCCTTCTTTTTTTTTCTTTTTTTTCTTAACTTATTATATTTTTTCACAAAAAAAAATTTTCTTACATATATTTTGTCACTTGTTAACGTGTTACTTGTTTGCGATTCATATAACTTACATTTAACAATAAAAATGTATTATAACTACTTCTTATACTTATTTTTTTTTTGTTGCTCCCTTGGCTGTGATTAACAAATTCCATACAAGCTTTGCTCGTCAAGATTTCTGCAACTGTTTTCTGATTCTGACGACTGCTTCAGAATTTTACTTTTTGTAGTTACTGTCGCTGCTTTGCACCTTGCTTCTATACAATCTTTTTAATTTAAAAATTTTCTGTTTCACTTCTTTAGTTTACTTGCTGAAGCGATTGATGATCTCTTTTTTTATACTCGTTTATATAAAAAACCATTTAAATTAATACATTTAGTTTTTTAAGCTTTCATTAACGATTTTAGATAAATTTTTGTGGTTTTAGTAAATTTTTTGCTGGTATTGTTGCTGGTTTTTTTTTCTCTTCTCTCTGCGTGGTTAAGTTCCTCGTCGCCAATAATATGGGTTTTGCCTGTAAGTTGTTCTTACAACTTTTACAGACCCAAAAAAAACACCGACCACAAATAGAAAAAACACCAAATGCCTTGAGTTGTTCTTACAAACTGAAGCTTTATTATTTATTCCAAACAAACTTAGGGATAGATAAACAATTTTAACATCGTAAGCACTTTTGGTGGCAACGATAAAATACATAAACAAATATAGAATACATACTCTTTTAGAGCAATGCAGACGCTACGTAAGCATTTTTAATAGCGCTGCATGAATTTATAATCGTAAATAAACATACAATATGTGGCTATTGAAATGGCTCACATATAACTAGAAATACAATAACATAAACATACAATATGTGGCTATTGAAATGGCTCACATATAACTATATACATATTAGACCACCCATATGTGCAAAAGTGTTCTTTTCTTCGCTATCCGCGTATTTTCGTAGAGAACTAGACTAAAAAATAAGATCTGCAAAAAAAACCGTGTGTTTCTAGTGGTAAAATGCCAGTCGCATTTGGCTTAAAGCCGCAAAAACACATGGGGGATATTGGGAAACTAAAAATAATAAAATAAACTGGCCATTTCAGCCCTTGGAAGGTTTTTGACCTAGCTTATATTGATCAGTTGTGTTGTGAGTGCTATGAAATGTTTGATCACAAATGGTCGAGAACTGGACCTACGTGTTTTATTCCGACTCCGAACGGCTTATGTTCTCAAGAAACTTTACATTGCAATTTTTACTCTCTGAGGTTTGCCATTGTCTGCAGAGAGGTGACGACCGAACAGAAAAATTAATTCAATTGAAAAAACTTTTCTGTCTGAGCTGGAATTGAGCCCGGTCTACCGCAGTTATTTAATTTAGGGGCCACGCACTTTACATACTAGGCTACGGCCGCCACATTGGGAAACTCGTATCAAAAAAATTAAGTACCATTTAAAGCGCGTACTTGCTGATACTTTGTTAACATATCAGGAGTTCAATACTCTGCTCACCGAAGTTGAGGCCTGCGTCAACTCTCGGTCTATTTGCCAAAATATAACAAGCGCTTTTGATTCTAACACCTGGGTACTACATCACAGGAGAGCCTCTGAAGTCGCTGCCAGAAGCTGATATTGAAGACTTTTATGGCACGTTAGTTCAGCTATGTTAGTTTGTTGGAATATGATCGTCGCCATAAGGCAACACTTTTGGAAGCGTTGGCGAAGCGAGTATTTAGTCAGCCTTCAACAGCGAACGAAATGGTTTCGCCCATCTAATAATATCCAAGCTGACGATATCGTAGTAATACATGACGAGCGCGTGCCACCGATAAAATAGAAGCTTGGACGCATATTTCATTGTCACCCTTGGCGAGATGGAAAGTTCCAAGTTGTAAGAGTGAAAACTAATGAGGGAGAGTTTTTACGTCCTGTTGTTAAGCTAACTCTTTTGCCAACGAATAATGATTTATTTGCTTAAATTATTGCTTATCGTTTAAAGTAATGTAAAATAAATTAGCTACAATTATTTTTTGGTTTTCTTAAAAATTTGATTTGTAATACTTAATATTAAAATATTTTGATTTATTTTTGAACTAAGCTAAGCCGTTCAAGGCGGTAGGAATATTCGCGTTAATCTGGCAACACTCTTTTTTTATAGTATACTTTTATATATCTGAGAATAAAGGTCTGTCGTTTTAACCGCACGTGTTTTTTCTTTATCTCGCATTTTATAGACAATTCGCCCGCAAAATCGAAAGTAAGTTCAAATCCGCTATTATGTATAATTCGCTAACAGTAGTAAAGAACAAGTAAATTGAAAAGAACCATGCCCGAACCTGGATTCGAACCGGGGACTTATAAGTTGATAGTCTAGCACACTTTTCATAAGACTACAAAGGCCGACCAAAATATAAAATAAAAACATGGTTGAATGGAAAGTGACCATTATTGTTGTTGCTGCACATAATTTTAAATGTTTTCTTTTAATGTGTAATGCTTGAACGCTGACATCTCAAAATTTAATTTGCACGTGTTTATTATTATTGTTATTATTATAACATTTGGTAAAAAATAAGAACAAACGTTCACTGCACTTTTGTGCATGTTTGTTGTGAAATTTAATTAATTTATTTTTTTACATTCAGTAAAAATAAGAACAGAGGTTCACTACACTGTGTACACATAAGGCAAACAGAAATTCGAAACTTGTGCTTGGTGAATTTCTGTCTGTTGTTTACAAAATATGAGATGTCAGCGTTCATGCATTTATTGAATTTTGTTTATTATATGTAAGTTTATTGTATATCTATTTTATATTTTTTACTATGTTAAGTGCTATAAATATTAGCATTATATCAAAATAAAAGTGGTTGATTTAAGTAAGCAGAAGACAAAAGGTGTTCAAATTTTTCATCGCGAATTTCTAGTCCAAGTACTAGAAATTCAAGTCAACAATTTTAATTTAAACATTTTTTGGAGGCCCCGGCGAGATATTTTAGTTTATGTGCTAGAATATCTTCACAAATAAACCTCTTAAGGATTCAATTCAACGAAATTTTCTGGTTCAAGTACTAGAAAATTAAAACAAATCAAATCATTTGGTGAACAAAAGGTTCACAAATAAACCTTTAACGTATTCAATTCAACGTTATTTTTTGGTTCAAGTACTAGAAAATTAAAGCAAAAAATGACATCAACATCGGATTTAGTTGAGCATCAAAAGGAGCTTGGCGATGAATTCTCGAGAATCATTAAAAACTTCAAAAAGGATTCGGCAGAACGGAAGTCAACGAGAAATCTTTCAAACAGAAGCCACTCGCATCAAGGCAGAAGAAGAAATGGAAAAAGTGCCAAACATTGCTCCTCGACAGATAGCACCAGGATCACTGGCCGTGAAGACAACAACACCAATCTTTAGAGAATCTTTTGGAGTGGGCAGTCAACATGGGCTGGTTAGAAAAATGACTTCTCGAATGGTCACATTGAGGCGAACACTCGAAAACCTCAAATCTGTTCAAGAAAACCAACCATTGCAGTTTTATCAATTTAAATTAAAGAACATAAACCATCTCTGGACCCAGATAGAATTGATTTGCGACAAATTTTGAAAAAATTTTGAGGATCCTGCAGCAGCCGGCTTTAACCAAGCAGAGTACAACCAATTAGATGAAATGGTACAAGATCAGTTAGTTGAGCTCTCTATAAAAACAGATCAACGCCAAGATAACAGAGTCACCGCTCCAAACATGAGAGAGGAACAAACAATGCGAAGTGCGGTTCATCTTCCAAAGGTAACCCTGCCACAGTTTAATGGCGACTACCTGAAGTGGCAACAATTCTCCGATTTGTTTTCTCAAATGATCGACAAACAACCAATTGCAGCAGTGCAAAAAATGTGGTATCTAAAGGCCAACGTTACAGGAGAAGCTGCAAAACTCATTAGTCACTTTTCGTCAACAGAACACAACTATGTAGCCGCTTGGACGTTGTTACAAGAACGGTACAACAACAGAAGAGTAAGAGTGGCTACGCTTATCGAAAAGTTAGTGAATCAGCCATCAGGAACCGCAACTGCTGCAGCAACGAAGAATTTACACGACACACCACGTGAATGCATCATGGCTTTAGACAACTTAGGGGTTGATACACTGGATCCATACACTGGAAACGATCGGCCTTAAGGATAAGGCTGCAACACCACAACTGCCTAACAAGGTTGTGTCTTCCATCACAACGTCGAGCAATAGCTGCAAGTTATGTGACAATGGTAGTCATCCATTATATTTCTACAGCTGCTAAATCTCTACACAACGCCAATCATGAGTCAAAAAACAACAATAGTGTTGCAATTATTTCAAAAACAATCATTCATCAAATAACTGCAAATCAAGATTTTGATGCAAGTGTGATAAGAAACACAACACATTGCTACATGTGGACAAGAGAAATCAAAAGCATCAAGTTTCAAAAATGCCATCAGCCGATGAAGCAAGTACGATAGAGCAATACTGGACTCCGGGTCGCAGGTGAGCATCGTTTCAGAACGGCTCATGAAGAGATTATTTATATCTCCGAGCAAGGCTTCCTTGTGTATTGAAAGAATTGGTGATGCTCAAAAGGTCACTCAGAGAATTAATGTCAAGATGCAATCCAATAGTGGCAGTTTTACAACAAATTTTGAGGCCTTTGTGCTTCCAAACATCATTACCGTTCAACCGAATATTCAGCTGGACACTTCAAAGTGGAAAATCCCAGCCAACTTACAGCTGGCAGATTCAGACTTTTACAAGCAAGATAGGATTGACATTTTGCTTGGTGCCGAATTCCACTTCAGTTTGATGGCACCGGGTCACATAAGGTTAATGACTACCGGCCCAATTTTTCAAAACACTTCACTTGGTTGGATTGTAAGCGGAAAATGTGGATCATATGAACCATCGACAGAATCATTGACATATGCAATTTTCGGGATAAGATCGGAGTCCGTAAACAGTGATGGTTCATTAATCGGAGCAATTGAAAGATTATGGAAGATGGATGAATTCGAAACAACTGAAAAGAGTATGTCACCAGCAGAACAACGATGCGAAACACACTTTCTTAAAAAAATGCGCAAAAATGATCTGGGACGCTTCATCGTAAAAATACCATTTCTCGAAAATCCAACAGTATTGGGAGGTTCAAGATTAATGGTCCACAATCAATTTCTTGATCTCGAACGACGTCTTCAAAAAAGCGTGGAAATTCGGAAACAATACGTGGAGTTTATGAGAGAGTACGAAAGCCTAGGACACATGAAGAAGGTGAACCTTGACTCAATACCATCACCTAACTACAGGGTCCGCCATCTAACGTTTTTTTTTAACTAGTGCTTATTTCGTGAATGGTAACACTTAGCTCATGTCTGATTTGACAGATAATTAGTTTTATCCTTCCGCAGAACGAATATGGTTGTGTATACGCTTGAACAACGCTGGGAAATATTGCGACATTACTTTGAAAATCATGGTAATGTTGCAGAATGTGTGCGATAAAAATCATCTTTTCAGATGAAGCTCATTTTGATCTTGGCGGGTATGTAAACAAGCAAAATTGTCGCATTTGGGGCACAGAAAACCCGCACGCATACATTGAAAAGCCGCTGCACCCAAAACGAGTCACTGTTTGGTGCGGATTTCGGTCCAGAGGCATAATTGGGCCATTTTTCTTCGAAAATGAGCAAGGAGTGGCCGTTACAGTCAATGGCGATCGTTATCGGGCCATGTTGAACGAATTTTTGTTCACAAAAATTGAAGAGGAGGCTACTGGCAACATTTGGTTTCAACAGGACGGCGCTACGTGACACACAGCCGAAGCTACACTCGATGTTTTGCGCCCTGTTTTTAAAGATCGCATTATCAGCCACAGAGCTGATGTCGTTTGGCCACCTCGGAGCTGCGATTTGACCCCGTTGGACTATTATTTGTGGGGCGCCCTCAAAGATAAGTTTTACGCCGACAAGCCAGAGACAATTGACGCTTTAAAGGATAATATTTGTGAAGCCATTGGTGAAATACAGCTGCACACAATCGATAATGTCCTTAAAAATTGGACCGATCGTGTAGGCTACTGCATGGCCAGCCGAGGCAGCCATTTCAATGAAATTATTTTCCATTATTAACCGGAAGGATTGTACTTTCAAATAAAAAAAGAAATTTGAGAAAATATCCAGTAGTTTTTTTTTATAGAATTAAAAAAAAAAGTTATTTGGCGGACCCTTTGCTTCATTCCTCATCATTACGTCCTGAAACCCGACAGCACCACTACCAAACTTCGAGTAGTGTTCGACGCCACCGCCAAAACCGCGACAGGGTATGAATTAAATGATTTGATGCATACGGGACCCACAATTCAAAATGAGCTGTTTTCAATACTACTACGCTTTCGATTGCCACGTTTTGTCTTTACGACCGCTATTGAGAAGATATATCGACAGATTCTTATACATCCAGAAGATCAACGGTATCAATTCATCATTTTGAGAGAAGATCCAACAGCAGAAATTAAGTCGCCAACCACGGCCGCCACTAGTTGATTCAACCATTAATATCATAAAACATGATCAAACCACAACTCAAATGGCCTTCAAAAGTCTTGAAGGAAGATTGACGGACATCAAAAAACAATTACGGCATAATGAAGAGGAAGCAGAGGCAGAGCAAACATTCAAGATGTTTTTATCATTAGCTTTCCAACTATCCATTATGACATCAAATGTTCAACGTGTGCAAGCAGCACTCATAAATGTTCTTACAAATGTTCATAATGGTCAAATCAGCCCTCAATTGCTATCACCACAGCAACTTAGCAATGAAATTTTAAAAATCTCAGCACATTTGGCACCAAGCATGCAGATCCCAGGATATCAAGGTGATCTCCTATCAATATACAAGTTACTGAAGGTTAAGGCAGCGATAACAGAGAATCATGCCATTTTGCAGATAACTGTTAAGTTAACCAGCTTGAATGAATTAAACTTATATCGACTAATACCAATTCCCACTAAAATTAACAACACTATGATGGCATAAAAATTATCTACATCAATTCTTGCTATCAACGTACATCGGGATCAATATCTTCCAACCACAGCTGAAAGGTTACAATCTTGTTTTAGAATGGAAAACGAATAGCATCTTTGTGCCAACAATCAACCCACCTACAACAAGGAATCAGAAGTATGTGCTTGCGAAGTTAGTCTTTTTAACAATGAAACTCGATCCCATTGTAAGTTTGAGTACAGGGAAGACCATGTGTGGATACAAGTCAACGACAGAAATCAATGGATGTTTGCTCTAGCTACGCCAATACAACTAACAGCAGTATGTGACAACTTAGTCTCACGAATCTCATTGGAAGGCTCAGGTTTTATCGAGTTAACAACGGGATGTATGTTAAAATATCAGCTATTAACAATAACAAGCAAACCGGTGTTATCATCATCTACAACTATTTCCTAAACCGCATTTGGACACATTATCGATAGAAATGCAGCAAAATCAGCATCATTACTAGTCTTAGATACCACAGAGATTGAGTATGAACCAGAGATCTGCAACAAGTAAATTGAAAATCAAGCTACTTGAAAAAATATCAAGCTTTGAGTCGAATTGCAGGAACTTGATTTGTTTTTTTTCCTTACAATTCGTGACTGGCTTCTGAAAAACGAATCATATGTCTGACGTGATTTTATTTTGTTTCTACCCTATATGAGTTGGTGGAAAAAGTCAAGTTTTCTATTTTTCAACTCTGGTTTCGACTCTATGCGACTGCACTGCCGTCGGAAGCGACTGACGATCGTTTGTTTCGTTGTTCGTTTCATTTATTATGCGCAGTTCGTGTAACTTTTTTACTGTTGTTATTGCCATAATATTAGGTGGCAACCCTATTATATCAAAATTTTATAATTTGAAAATTCTGACAACGGATTCGGATTCATCGACTTGCTATTTGAGGGAGTTAAAAAATTAAAGGAACTTGAAACCATTGAATGAATCCATTCATGCAGATCTCTGGTATGAACCCGCACTTAGAGAATTGTCAAAGGTGCAAGAAATTTTGGATGCACATGAAATCAACGATCTCTCCAATAAACTGCAAAAACATCAATATCATAGTTTTCCAGTGAGTTATTCGGCCCTGTTCCTAAGTGTGGTCATCATCTTAGATATTGTCATCATGTTTAAGCGGCGTGAGAGGCAGCGTAGAGGTACTCTTCCAAGACTTCCCAAGCGGCATCTAAAATCTGACCGTCCACTATCAGATGGAATTCCTAACACACCGCCATAAGCAGCTCCACGGTACTTTAACAGTTCTTGTGTGGACATATAAAAGCACGGCTGGATTGTTGAACATTCATTCAACGCGGGGAAGAATGTTGCTGCACATAATTTTAAATGTTTTCTTTTAATGTGTAATGCTTGAACGCTGACATCTCAAAATTTAATTTGCTAATTTTGTTTACATTTGGTAAAAAAATAAGAACAAACGTTCACTGCACTTTTGTGCACTTTTGTTGTGAAATTTAATTAATTTATTTTTTTTACATTCAGTAAAAATAAGAACAGAGGTTCACTGCACTGAGTACACATAAGGCAAACAGAAATTTGAAACTTGTGTATAATTTTGTTTTATTATATGTAAGTTTATTGTGTATCTATTGTATATTTTTTACTATGTTAAGTGCTATAAATATTAGCATTATATCAAAATAAAAGTGGTTGATTTAAGTAAGCAGAAGACAAAAGGTGTTCTAATTTTTCATAGCGAATTTCTAGTCCAAGTACTAGAAATTCAAGTCAACAAGTTTAATTTAAACAATTGTTACAATAATTTTAAGGCTAAATGAGGCTTATAGATAATGCTTATAATTCTACATGGAATGAATTATGTAAAATTAATGTGTTTCTTTACTTTAAATGAATAAAAAATATTACATTAAAGATTTTCTTACTTGGATATAGGATACTTTTTTTCAGTCCATTTATGAACTAAATTGGATACGTAGGGATTTGTCAGTTCTGACAGAGTACACTCGAAGTATGCAGCAATTTGTGTTAAATCAAAGAAGTTACCTACAAGATTGAAAAACTTAAACTTATTATTAAAATATTTTATATATACCTACTTTCATTGAGTTTGCTTAAAGCGCAAAAATATGATAGCTTTTGCAATGCCTTTTCTTGATGATATGAACTAAATACAAAAACTGCCACTAGAAACTGCGTCGTTACTGAAATGCTGTTCAGATTATTATCCAATGTTGTTGTCTGGTTGTAGAAATGTTATAAGTTAAACATAAAGTTTCGGGGGGTGCACAAATTTTTACCACTAAATTCATAGAATCAATCTGTGTCATCAACTCTTCACAAAAATCTAGATGGAGTTCAGAAGGCTCAGACGCAGCACAGAACCATTTAAAATCCATAAAAGCCGTTATTGCATTAATAGCCGCAAACTGCACTTCCAGTGATGAGGAATAAATAAACTTTGTAACGGACATACAAATATTTTTGAAGTCACTTTGAATACTATTTTGTGCACAATTTCGCGATATCAATCGAACACTTTCCATCAATTTTGCACCGAATCCTGTCGAGTAAGATTTCTTATATGTTTTTTTCAGTAGTGATGAGAGAATAATTAACATATCTTGCAGTGGCTCATCTTGATCTTTGACATATTTGAAGATAGCTGAAAAAGTTTTAAGGATTAAAAGAATGCTACACATACATACAGCATACTACACCTGGAAGTAACGCTACAATACTTGTGCTTATTTCTTTATTGTTGTGATACAATTGACAAACAGTTTTAAGTTTATCGACAAACCAGGCTGCCACCTCTGGGTACTCCTGTGTTTGAGTGCAGAAGATCTATGAAAAATTATTTTTTATTTAATCGGGAATCATTTTGGAATTGCAAAATAAAATTTAAGTCCAAACAAAATTTACAATACTTAGTGCAAACAGCAAACATTACCTACAGATTTCTAGTACCTGGACCAAACGCAATCTTATAATAAGTTCATATAAATTATGCCAATCGAATATTTTAAAACATATAAATTCTTTATGATATCCAGTGCAACTATTTACGGAGGTGAAAGGTGATATCGATGATTCCATGTCAATTCGACTAATTTTGAGCAAAGTCTGACCTTTGTGTTTCCGATTTTTTTGTAACTTTGTAGGTTAGTAGTGCCTATAAAAATAACTTAAACTGTGTTTGTTTTTTTGCGAAATTTTTTTTCAGAAGTTATACACTGAAAATATTAAAAAACATAAAAATACAATTAGTGCATGTATTCAAATAGATGTAGTTTTGAAACCGTAAGTTGTACAGAAAAAAGTTTGCATATATTTTAAAGATCTTGAATTTGTCTTTTTGGTGGTATATTTTTTTTTTTTGCATTTTTATGAAAAATTCTTTTTTATTTTAACCTGAAATTTTCAGTCACATTTTTCATAGTCTTCGCAGCAAATTTTTTATATTTTTAGTGTAGTGTTTAGTTAAGGCATAAGTTTTAAAGACTATCACACATTTTAAGGTTGGGATTCCAACGATTGCTATTTTAACGAATTTTTTAAAAATGCATACAAAATATTTCTTGTTTTTACACCGAAAACTCCATATTTTCAAATATCGTAACAGTTTTTAATAATATGAAATAAATAAAAAAGGTTTGGTTTTACAAATTTTTGGTTTCATTTAAATACTAAAGGATTTATTTGAATAATAACATATATTGTTTTGGATGTTCATTGGTACTAACATAAAAAACATGGAATTTTCGGTATAAAAATAGGAAATCTATTGTAGGCATTTTTTAAAAAAATCGTTAAAAATAGCAATCGTTGGAATCCCAACCTAAAATTCTGTGTTAGTCTTTAATATTAATGATTTAACTCAACACTGAACTAAAAATATAAAACATTTCTAGCGAAGACTACGAAAAATGTGACTGAAAACTTTATGTTAAAAAAACGAATTTTTCATAAAAATGCTGCAAAAAAAAATAAACCACCAAAAAGTCAAATTAAAGATCTTTAAAATATCTATATATATAAAAATCAAAACACTGTCTGTCTGTCTGTGTGAAGCCTTTAGACTCCAAAACTACTGGACCGATTGATCTGAAATTTGGACAGTCGATTTGTTTCAGATAGGAGATGGTTTAAGAAGAAAAAATGTTTTGCCACACGCCATTTACCGCCCCAAAATCAATTAAAATTCTATATTTCACACGGTATGGGTCGTATAGGGCTAAAATGTAGTAATTTAGTTTGTATGGTTACAGTCGACAACTGTCCTAAAAATGGGTTTCACGCCTCTTTTTACTGCCCACAAATCAATAAAAATGCTATATTTCGTACGTTTTTTATCGTATTAGGCTTAAATTTGCTAATTTGGTTTGTTTGGTTTGTTTGGAAATGCTTTATTTAATACGGTTTTGGCCGTATAAGACTTAAATTTGGTAATTTGGTTTGTATGGTTACTGTGATCAACTGTACGAAAAATTTGTTTCCACGCTCCCTTTTTCCGCCCACAAATCAGTGACAATGTTATATTTTAAGCAGTTTTGGCCGTATAAGACTAACATTTGGTACTTAAGTTTGTATGATTACTTTCGGCAACTGTACTAAAAATGGGCGTTATCGCTATATGGTCACACCCAGTTTTTGAGAAATTATTAAAATTGACTGCTTAAATTTGGTAATTTGGTTTGTATGGTTACTGTCAACAACTGTACTAAAAATTGGTTTCTATGCCCCCAAAACATTTTGTAATTTAGTTCATATGGTTACTCTCGGCAAGTGCACTTAAAATGGGCCTGTCCCACTTTAGTTAAACTCAATTTTCGGAGGGGTCAGCGTGGAATGAAGCAAATTTCGCCAAGCTTAAGCTAAATTTAGCTGCAATTTTGGCAGTCGATTTGTTTCGAGTACGAGATGGTTTAAGGGAAATAATCTTGCAGCATCCCTTTTTACCGCTTACAAAACTACAAAAATGCTATATTTTGCACGGTTTTGATCGTATTAGACAAACATTTGACAATTTAGTTCATATGGCTGCTTTCGGCAACTATACTGAAAATGGTGAATATATTTGGCATTTCTTGACATTTTCGTATATGGCAGTTAGGCGGTCTGTGGCAGAACAACGTCTGCCGGGGAATACTAGTAAACTATAAATAAATACTTTTTTCTGTACAACTTACGGTTTCAAAACTACATCTATTTGAATACATGCACTTATTGTATTTTTAATATTTTTTGATCATTTTCACAGTGTATATCTTTAAAACAAAAGATTGAATCTAAACAAAAGTACCCAGACAGAATACTTTTCAGGAGAACTATCCACCAAGATAGTTTCAAAGTTTTGTCAGAAACGTGGGCGCTTTGAAATGGAATCACCGATATTGAGTTGAGCAAAAAATCGTATGGGAGGGGGGAAAATCCTATTTTCACACCTTTAGGAGCTACAGGGTTAATAAGTATTTTATGACTTTGATGCAAATTATTGTTTTTAGCAGAAAAACTAACTCACGGAACAAGTTTTAAGAACTCATTTGAAAGGCACTGAATTGACCTTTACCCACCCGATTTATCCATTACCGATATGTGCTCGTGTGAAGATGAAATCAATCCGTTTAAACTACTAAATTTCAAGTTTGAGCGCAATTTTCTTAGAATTTCACGTAATAAATCAAAGTTTTTTTTCTAATAAGCCAAAGACATGAATTTATTTCTATAAATAAACGTGGTTTTGATTAAAAAATTTAACTAAATTGAAAACATACACTAAACAATTTCAAAAATAAATTCACATTTTTTACATCGAACGGTGTTAATTTACACCGCTTACTCGGTGTGAAATGACGAACTTATCCGATCGGTGTGAAATAAAAAAATTAACGAAGAAGAGCAATATTGAAATCACATTATCATTGATAAGCAAATTAAAAATTTTAATTTCTCAATTTAATTTTGTAAATTTTGATGAAAGATTCAAATTTAATTTTTTACACCACGAAACAAACCCCAAAAAAATAATAAGCCCCAAAAAATGTCCATACATTTTTTGATGGTACTTCATATGAAATAACTCCCAAATTTTGGGGACAATTTTTGGGGACATTTTTTGTTATTTTAATTTACTTGGGCTTTTTTTGGTCGATTTGGTTTGTTTAAATATTAATTTAATTAAAAACAATACTATTTAATTTTCAGACATTTAAGACATTTATATAAAGCCAATTAACAAGGGCTGTGTTATGTCTTGTGTCATATATCAAAGTTCTACAAAATAGGACACATGTGAGCTTCTCTAAATAGTTGTATCGTTGTATGTCATATCGTCGTTCGCAAGTTATTGTGTTCTATATCCCAAAATTGAAAAAAATGAGATGACTGATTTTTAAGCAAACTTTTCGAGATCTGTCGAAATGTAAGCAGTTTGCTTTTATCTTTTATAGTTTTCGAGATATGAGACATCGACTTTGATCTATACAACACTTTAGTGACAATCTTCGTAAGCTATTGTGTTCCATGTGTTAAAAACCGTGCATATAGAACAAAAACGGAGCAAAAATATTAAATAAAAAAACATTTTATTTTGTTCTATATGCTAGACTAAATAAAGTTTGGAGTATTAAAAATGAAATGGTATTCATTGGATGCAGATGCACTCATGAACGGCTATATGAGGATGATTTGTAAAAAAAAAATTACACACCCCCTTTTACCGCCCACAAGTCAATAAAAATACTATATTTCTGATGGTTTTGGTCATAACTAGACTTCAATTTGGGAGTTTGGTTTTTTGGCAACTGTATTAAAAATTGGCGTGGTTGAACTAAAGCTATTCTCACTTTTTAGAAATGTTTAAATTGACTACTGTGCCTATTGTAGATTTTTTCCGAATACGAGATGATGTAGGAAAAAATATTGCCAAAAACTCGTTTACCGCCTATAAATCGGTAAATATAAATATAAATTAAATTTTATAACTTTTTCATAAAACATCGTTACCTAATGAAAAAAAAATATTTCATTAACATTTTTTCTTCAGAAGTAGAATAAAAGCATTTATATATATAATAAGTTGGGGATTTGCCGAAGCAGACCACAGTGGGTCCCTTTTCGTCCCCCATTGGACAAAGGGTACTACTGCTCGGAGTACTCGTACGTGAGCATGCTCCTTGTGTAAGCATCCTTTGTCACCTCAAGCATATCCTTATAGGTTAGTTGACCAATCTCGGCTTCGCCAATAATGGGCGTCCCAGAGTGGTCAATCTTATGCTTGCCAGCGCCGGACACTGGCACAGAATGTGTGCTGCTGTTTCCGGCTCCTCTAGGCATAACCTACACGCATCGTCCTCGGTCAGAGTCATCTTCCCGACATGGTACATGAAGGGACCGTGTCCTGTGACCAGTGCAGTAAGCCAGCTTAAAGTCCTTCGATTGTATCGGATAACTTTTGCTGCCTCACTACGAGACCACTTCACGGCCGCCTTTGATTGCCTGCAATTAACAGCTTCTTCCCACCTTTTACTGTGTTCCGAGTCCGTCCATTGTTTAATAAGGCCTGCCACCATATTGTCGCCTATGGCGATACGTGGTTCTGGTCCACAGAATTCTTCTGCTGATCCTGCTCTTGCTAAAGAATCAGCTTCTTCATTCTGTTCTATGCCAGAGTGTCCTCTCACCCTCATAAGTGTGAGCTCATTCGTCTGGGCGCACCTATTGAGTATAAAAGCATTTAACAAATCGTCGTTACAAAAGTGAACTTGCGAATCTGAAAAATTTCATTTTTAATTTTCCATTGAATTTTATTAGAAATGAAAAATTTAATTTTTCAGATTCGCAGGTTTATTTTTGTAACGACGAAATATAGTTTCAACCAGAGCAGGGTATTTTACGATTACAATTACTTTCCAATTACAATTACAGTAATAGTAATTGTGGTTCTGCGTGCGCATTTTACTTTTGTTTCATTAAAATAACGATGCTCATTTTTTTCATCGGAATGTAAATGTACAATGTTTTTTATTGAAAATATTTTTTAATTTTAATTTTTCGTTTTTTAACAATTTTATTTTTGAAAACAATAGTTTCTTAATTTTTAAATATAAAATTTAACGAGTAAATAATAACAAGTATGCAAGAATGGAAGTAATGTTAGGTTACATGAATGTTAGGTAATTTGTTTATATATTAATCTGAGCACCACATCATTCCCCCCATAGATTTTGACTGTATTTGCCAAAAGATAAAAGTGTACTATCTTATGTCACGGTGTCTCTGTAGTGTCTTTGTTTATGAATGCTGGTTTGAGTCTGTCAATGTGAACTGTACTTGTGTTATTATTTTTAAGTATTGTAAAGAATTTTGGTGTTCTGTGTAAAACTTTGAAAGGTCCGTCGCATGGTTCTTTAAGACCTCGATGAGTTGAGTCATCGCGAATGAAAACGAAATTACATGTTTAAAGTGCTTGTGGTATGTTTTGTTGAAATTTGGTGTTGTGGTGTGAAATGCATATTCGACTAGTTTTTCAGTTGGATCGAAAGGTTTATTATCATGTACTATTAATTGATTCGGTAACCTATGTGTTTGACCAAAAACCATTTTTGCTGGTCAAGCTTTAGTATCTTCTTTGACTGTCGACTTGAGCCCTAAGAGGATTAATGGTAACTCTGCGTACCAATTGGTTTGGTTATTGCTTGCGATCAGAGAATTTTTGAGTTGATGATGAAAACGCTATATAACTCTATTAGCTTGTGGGTGATAAACCGAAGTTGTTATGTGCTTGCTACCGAGATTTTTAACGAAATTTTTGAATGTACTAGCGGTAAACTGAGCTCCAAGATCGGAAGTAGTTTCTAGAGGAACGCAAAAGCGTGATATGAATTCTCTTCGTAGCGTGTCTACTATCATATAAGCGCTGATATCTTTTAGTGGATATACTTCAGGCCAACGTGTGTTTCGGTCAATTGCTGTAAGCAGATATCTATAACCATTTGATTTTGGTAATGGGCCTAC
The DNA here is from genome assembly GCA_963920525.1 of Dichetophora obliterata. NCBI lineage: Eukaryota > Metazoa > Arthropoda > Insecta > Diptera > Sciomyzidae > Dichetophora > Dichetophora obliterata. The sequence continues at coordinate 140,078,048 of OY986439.1, forward strand.
TAGGTCAATATGAACATGTTCAAAGCATCCGTGTGAAATGTTTATTTTATGTGGAAGTGTTTTAGTGTGTCTATGTATTTTTGATCGTTGACATCTAACACATTCCTGTGGCCATCTGTTAATTTGTGAATTCATTTAGGGCCAAAAGTATCTCTGTGTTAGTAGTCGTCATGAACCTCGTGTTCCAGGATGTGAAATATTGTGTAATTGTTCAAAAACTTGTTTCCGTAACGTTTGTGCAATGTATGGTCGTGTTTTTGAGTCTGTTCGCACTATATTTTTATATTTAGTAAAGGTATGTGTATATGTTCAAAGTTGTAAATGTTTTTGTTAAGTATGGCTTGTAATTCTGTATCTGTAGTTTGTTCTTTATGTAGTGCTTTAAAATAAATGTCTGTAGGTGTAAACGCGTCAGTTTCGATTCGTGAAAGTGCGTCTCCTACTGCGTTGTCTGTACCTTTAATATGTCTGATGTCATTTGTAAATTGTGAAATGTATTCTAGGTGTCTGGTTTGTCTTGGACTGCGTTCTGTTTTTGTGTGAAGTGCATGGGTTAAAGGTTTGTGATCTGTAAATATTGTGAAATTGTCACCTTCGCGATGATGTTTGAAATGTTTGATTGTTAAGTATATTGCAAGTAATTCGCGATCGAATGTACTGTATTTGGTTTCTCGCTGTGTAATTTTTTTTTAAAAGAATGCTAAAGGTTCAAGTATCTTGTTATACTGTTGCTGTAATACGCCACCGACTGCGGTGTTTGATGCATCTACAGCAATCGATAATTTTGCACTGCTATTAACATGGTTAAGTTGCAAAACTATCTTTGATTGTTATGAAAGCATTTAGTGTAGTGTCAAACCAGAGTAAGTGTTTGTGTTTTGTTTTTGATGCTACGGTGACCATGTCATAAATTTTACCTAGCAGGTGTGCGAGTTTCGGAATAAACCTGTGATAGCTATCTGTCATACCAATGAATTTTTGTAATTGTTCTACTGTTTGTGGTTGTGGTTAGACTCGTATGCATTGTGTTCGTTTTTCTGAAGGTCGGATACCTTGTCTAGAAATGTTGTAACTGAGAAAATTTATGTCTGTCGCTCCGAAAATTCATTTATTAGGTTTAATGTTTAAACCGTAGCTTGAAAGTCTTTTAAAAACTTGTGTTAAGTGTTTGATTTGTTCTGTCTCAGTCTCGCTAGCTATTAATATGTCGTCTAAGTAAACAAAAATCAAGTCCAGTCCATGTAAAACTTCGTGTATAAATCTTTGGAATGTTTGTGGCGAGTTTCTTTATCAGAAAGGCATTCGGAGAAACGCAAAAATTGCAAAAGGTGTTGTTATGGCTGTTTTGTGAATGTCGTTAGGAGCCATCGGTAAAGGGTAACGGTCAGGTACAGTGATAGCGTTCAGTCGTCTGTAGTCGCCCCATGGTCTCCAGTCATTTGGTTCATGTTTAGCTACAAGGTGTGTGGAGAGGAAGTTTTTGAGTCAGACGGTCGGGTCTGCAAATTCTAGACCTGACTAGAAAATCAAATTCTTGTTTTGCGATTTTTAAGTCTGTAGGTGAACTAGTCTAAACGTCGTGGTTGTGTAAATGGTAACTATCCTTCTGTAACTATGTGGTGTACTGTTATATGTTTGATTGGTGCAGTGTAATCGGGTTCTGTTAAAAGTGAAGGGAATTGTTTGAGTAACTGTGAGTGCATTTCTTTATTCCTTCCGGATAAATTAGAGTATGTTATTATTATCTTGGGCCCTACTCTCTAACTGTGAGTTTGAAAGTGTACACTTTTTCTGACTAAACTCACCGACTTAAAAGCAGTGAGTTTTTGTGACAGCCCGTGTACACTTTAATACTCAAAGTTACAGAATAGAGCCCCTGGAGACCTTTTTTTCAACACATATACAGTGAGTGTCAGCTTATTTGATGCATACAAAAAATAAAACGTTAAAGTCCAGTAACTTCTTAACCAAAGGAGATATCAAAAAATATGGCATTTTAAAAAGTGTAATTATTTATTTAAAATTAGTCTTTCACATATTTCACGTTTTAATTTGTTCTTCTTAAAAAATATAAAAAACCGAAAACACAATATTTTCAAATTGAGCAGCTTATTTGATGCACTCAATTTCTAACGGTTTCAATACTGTTATGTCTCAAATAAGAACTCAAGTGGGCTTGCTATTTATTTTGCGAGTCTATTCTCTTAATGTGTAAGCAAATTAAATGTAAGTGTGATCGTGCGTGTTAAAGAGTAAAGACAAAGTAATTTAAATTATGGGCCGACGCACAACTATTGAGCAATGGGAATTAGTGATTCATCACTTTAAGAATTCGAAAAGTCAGCGTGTAATAGCTGAAATAGTTAATATATTGCCATCTACAGTCCAGCATATCATAGAGAGGTTCCTGAAGGAGAACAGAGTCAAGGACAAGGGCAGAAACGCGCCAAATAAGATTTTTACTGCGTTTGACGAAAGATGGATTATACGAAAAATTAATGAAAACCCTAACTGGCGACTGTGAAACACGGTGGAGGCAGTGTCATGGTTTGGGCTTGCATGGCAGCTTCGGGCGTTGGTAGTTTAGTTTTTATAGAAGGAAACATGGATAAAACCATGTACCTTAATATCTTAAAAGAGAACTTGATTCAAAGTGCTCAAAAACTAGGTCTGCGCCGGAACTTTCGGTTCTACCAGGAAAACGACCCTAAACATAAGTTGGGAGTGGTCCAGACCTGGCTAATATGGAATTGCCCTCATCTTATGGAACCACCGGCGCAGTCTCCTGATTAAAACGTCATCGAGAATTTATGGTCATTGTTAGAAAACAACATCCGAAACCACCACATTTCGAACAAGAAAAGCTTAAAAAGAGCATTGTTAGAGGAATGGAATAAAATCAATCCAACAACAACACAAAAACTGGTAGATTCGATGAAAAATCGCCTAAAAGCTGTTATATCTAATAAAGGTTATCATACTAAATACTAAAAGTTTATAAAAACTCATATGATATTAGCTTATTAGGTAATATTGTGCTGCATCAAATAAGCTGCTCAATTTGAAAATATTGTTTTTTCGTTTTTTTTTTATATTTTTTAAGAACAAACAAAAATGTGAAATATATTAAAGACTAATTTTGAATAAAAAATTACACTTTTTAAAATGCCATATTTTAAAAACGCTACAATGTAGAGGTACCATATTGTCATTTTTATTCATATATGATATTGTTAGTGGTTCAATAGATTCTCCTGCACTTTTGCAGTTAATACATTTCAATGTTCCTATCAGAAATTTGAGAAATTTTGTACTGTTTTTTATAAGTATCAAAAAAACTAATTATTATTTTAATTGCCCCCATTTCGAGAGCTCTCACTGAAATAAACTTAATCCCAAACTATTTTGGTTACATTTTTCTTTTCCTAAATATATCATTAAAAAATACCTTAACAACATTTACAATTAGATTTAGTATATTTTTAAGATATAAATTGTCAGTATGGAATTAGTTATTCTTCGATTTAAATAAATAGATAAATAAATAAATAAATAAAAAAAATACACCAAATCAACTATTAAAGCTACTACAAAAATATTACCATTTTCATTTAGAGCGATTTTACTTCAAACAATCAAATATTACCTCACACACAAAAAATATTATTTTTATACTACTTCAGCTGATGGTATAAAATTTTTGAAAAAATTAATTCGCCAAAAAAACGAAAGGGCACCTTGTTGTTTTGATGTCAAAGACAGTAAAATAATTTTTGCGTTTAGCTTTAAGAATATTGGCAAATAAATGATATGTCATATGAAGTCAGATGTGCAATTTTTCAGTAATTTTTTTGAGTAAAAAGTCAAAATTTTTGACCTTTTTTGAAAAAATGATAAAAATATATGCACGGTACAGTTCAAACAAATTTTTGTGAATTTTTATTGAACTTTTGAAAAAAAAATTTAATAAAATATATTTATGAACAGCGGAGATATTTGCATCGAAATTCAAATCTTTGATTTTCATTTCGTTTTGAATCGAAGCTTTTTATGCCTCGTTTTGTGATTTGCTTGAGTGAAATCTCAAAAACGACACCTTTTCCATACACCTTTTTCTTAAAATTGTTGCTGTTTTTTTATTACTTGCGTCTATTACAAGAGGATATAAAACTAGAAATATTTCTTTGTAAGCAGTGAGAATCTAACTCGCACCATTTCGATCGATAGGTCTTCGCGCTAACTTACTAATCCAAAACCTTCTGCTGCAAAATGTAATTCATTCAATATTAAGTATTAACTGATGATATGTTGTAGTAGATGACAAGAAGTTATATGTGGAGGTAATACTACGCTATTAGATTTTGTAATTCAAAGAAACATTTCGATGCCTAATCGGAATGTTACTTTGGTGTTTTTTGAGAGCGCACCAACGCTCAAGAGTGTCTGGCTAGATAGCCAAGCTTGGCTTATAAACTATTTTTACACGTATTTTTCCTTAAAATATTTTACCACTATTTCCAAGACTCCTCCTTTAATTCCAATATTTTTTAAATATATTTTTAAGAATCGATAATTGACCAATCACTTATAGTTTAATAACCTTTATTATTTTCTCCTCAATTTCAACATTTTCAAACACATTAATTGGTTGGCTCAAATTCATGGCCTTGATTTTAAAGTGTCAAAGGCACTTGTTCAAAACACCGCCTGTTGTTGCTGTGTTGTGTTTTTCTGTGCAATGCACTTGTAACACAACACTCTCGATCGTACTTCAGTTTGTGCGGCGTCTAGCGGTACAAGCTGAAAGGGTGCTAAATGCATTTCGTCAGAATTCTCGCTGCAATTTATTGTGTTTACTTTTAGGTTTTTTATGTGTTTAAAAATTAGGAAAATTGTCAACATATTCTGTTGCTGTTTTATCTTTTTACTATTGCCACATGTTAGACAATTGTAGATCATTAAAGTGAAGGTCTTTTTGGGTGGTCGTTTGAATTGTAAAGTGTGTGCATTGTAAGTACACTACATATTAAAAGGATTGTGCATTAGCTATCCTACATGTGGATGCGTGAAGCTATGATGCAACAGATTACAATAATATATTAAAAGGATTGTGCATTAGCTATCCTACATGTGGATGCGTGAAGCTATGATGCAACAGATTACAATAATATATTAAAAGGATTGTGCATTAGCTATCCAGTTTTAGGCAGAATTTTTTTAAGCTATGTTTTTTACGACTCGTTCTGTTGATTTGCTTGCATAAGCCGATAGATTTGTACGACATGGTTTTAGTGACAAGGTTGTTTGTATGGGGTGGCAGGTAGAATGTTGGTGTGTTCAGAAGATTCGGATTCAGCGACCCATTTTTACCCGCCAGTTCGGAATTCGTAAAAATAAAAAAATTAAATTGTCAACCCTATCCACCATCAGGATTTTAAAAATTCGAACTTCAGATTCGAAATCAGTGAACCCTAACACTGATAAATGATGTTTAAAACTCTTAAAAAAACATATTATTAGGTGGCAGCCCGATTATTTAAAAATTTGATCATTTTATATTCAGCCCAATCATGAAACATTTTCTCCCGGGAGTTGTAAAAGGGAGTTTCTGGTTTTAAGGTAGCAGATAACGACATCTCATTTTTTATTTTACACTAATGAATATTGGCGGTTGATAAACAAAATTGCATTAAAGATTTCCAAAAAGTTTTTAAACTTTATCTTAAAAACGAAAACTCCCTTTTCTAACTCCCGGGAGAAAATATTTCATGATTTGGTTTGATTTTGACAACGGATTCGAATTCAGCGACCCATTTTTATCCTTTAGTACGCGCCAGCCCCGAATTCGTAAAAATAAAAAAATAAGGTGGCAACCCTATCCACCATCTTGAATTTTAAAATTCTAACTTCAGATTCAAAATCAGCGAACCTCTAACACTGATAAATGATGTTTAAAACTCTTAAGAATACATATTCAGCCCAATTATGAAAACTCCCAGGAGTTTCAGCTCCCATAAATTTAAATTCTCCCATGAACAAAATTTTCCCATTGTGAATCTCCCATGAGTAGATATGGGATTGGGAATTCGAACATAACTTCGAAACAGCTGTTCAGCTACATCTGACGTTTAATTTATAAAATATAAACGCTTTGTGCAATTTTGTGATTTAATTTGTGAAGTGATTAATTTTTTTTAATTAAATATAATTAACACTGTTCAGCGTTGGAATGGGACCAAGTTCTTGTTAGACGAACCTTGAGAGATAGCAGCAATCCTTTTGAGTTGCCACAGCCTTTGTATGTATATTTGTAGCATAAATAAAATTGTGTGAGTTGCTAGACTTGAGATCCTAGCTCATTGGTGTGGGTGATTGTGTTATGAGCGTAGGCCACAGTCTTCACAGTCTGCATTACGTAAAGATATGAAGATATTTTTTTTACCTTGTAGCTTTCTATCAGTGACCTAAATTTATCTTTAAGGTTTCAAAAGTACTATCCTGTTGCGCTATTTTTCCAAAACTGGAGAACTTCTTCTTTACCTTTCTTATGAAAGCCACAAGCTATGCCTCTATTTTTCTCCATACATGAAAGTAAAATTTCCATCTGGCCTTTATTCTTTTTTTTGCCTTTAAATTAAAGTAATAATAACACAATTTCCGTTTATTTACATATAAAATGCACTTACATGTTTTCTGTTGCTTAAATTGTTTTCTTTCTCTCCAACAAATTTCACGGGAATAAAATTATGGGAACTTTCAAAAAAATTCCCATCTCCCAAGTTTTCATAATGCATACTTTTCCCAAAAATGTATGTTCGAAAACGTTCGTAATAGGGGAATGGGAGAAAATGAATAATTTATCCGGGAGAAAAGTTTCATAATTGGGCTGATTATTAGGTGGCAGCCCTTTTATTTAAAAATGTTATAATTTTGGAATTCTGACAACGGATTCAGCGACCCATTTTTACCCTTTAGTTCGCGCTAGCCCCGAGTTCGTAAAAATAAAAAAATTAAGGAGGCAACCCTATCCACCATCTTGAATTGAAAAATTCTAGCTTCAAATTCGACATCAGCGAGCCCCTAACACTGATAAATGATGTTTTAAACTCTTAAAAATACATATTATTAGGTGGCAACCCTATTATTTCAAAATTTTATAATTTTGAAATTCTGACAACGGATTCGGTTTCAACGACCCATTTCCGAATTCCAGCTCCGAATTCATAAAAATAAAAAATGAAGGTGGCAACTCTATCCACCATTTTTAATTTTAAAATACTGACTTCAGATTCGAAATCAGCGACCCCCTAACACTGTTAAATGATGTTTAAAACTTTTGAAAATACATATTAGGTGGCAATCCTATTATAAAAAAATTACATAATTTTTTTATTCTGACAACGGATTCGGATTCAGCGACCCATTTTTACCTAGTCAATCTTACCTAGAAAATCTTGAAGTTGGTGTAAAAAAATGTCTAGTTAGGCGCTGACGACTGCTATTTGATATTAACAAAATGATCCAAATGATCTATTGCCATATATTGCTTTTTATTCTCATCCTACCCTTAATGATTAAATTTCATTGCTTTTGGTGTTGACGAACAAAAACACGTCATGCATGGATTGCCGAGAAAGTGTGCATTGCTTGTCGTTGTAGGCTTTCGTTTGGTGTTGAGCAAATCAAACTCTCAAGTGTTATTAGATGACATTCAACTGTGAGCAATGCAATAAATCAGGGATTCCGGAAATATGAATAAGGGATTCATAAACCCAATTAAACGGCTGCGTAGCTAAAAGCAGATTTTAAACAAGATTATGCGTTGTTTAAATGTTGTTAAATGTTAATCAAATCAGTTGTTTAAATGTTGAAATCTATTGAATAAGGTGATAGCAGGCTTTAAACAACATTAGTCGTCTTGCCCAATATAAAACAGCACGATCAAATCTGTTGTTTAAATGTTGAAATCTATTGAATAAGGGGGAGTGTGTATACGTTCAAATAGATTCACCGTATTACTCAATTTTCAAATTTTTTTATGCATGTGAAAAGAAAGATAAAAAATTTTAAAATGTACTATTTTCGTTGACAGACTCAAGTTTGGGAGTAAATAAAACTATTTTAAAACCATCAAAATACAAAAATCTTGTTATTTCTTCTTTAGTATTGATTTTCGAATAAAATCAGCGTACAAAACTCTTGTAATGATGAAAAAAAAAATATTTTCCTTATTAATGCACTTTGGCAAAACCGTAATTATTTTAGAAACAATTTGGATGCACATATTAAAATCTCATATTTTTTATTCAAGCAAAATAAGTTTAATAATTTTATCTTTATTGGTTTCCAAGAAATAACTATCAAAAAGTGCATATTATTTCATAAAAAGTGCATATAATTTTTCCATTTTTAAACTCTCCTTACTCGCAAAAAATTGGGATGGAAATTAAAAATGTAATTTCTTATATCTAGACTATTAATTAAATTTGAAATACCCTATCTTCCCCGCTGTGCACTGTCCAATCGCAACCACTTCATTTTATTACTCCAGCATTTATTCTAACCGAATCATTAGGCGATTTTCTTTATTAATAGACTTAACATAGACTAAATTAAACAAATTTAAAGTTTTGCTCTTTATTTTCACAAGTTTACGTTTGATAGTTTCGTTTTATTTTCATTATTTACTTTATATCTAATATATAAAAATCTCGTGTCACGGTGTTTGAGGCAGAACCCCTCCGGAACGGCTCGACCGATTTTCATTAAATTTTTTATGTATATTTGGTAGGTATGAGAATACGTCGTAAAGTATATTTCACCCTCCTACCCCCAGTGGGCGTAGCACCTACCATACAACCCAAATTTGTGATATCGAATATCTTTGGGGTTATAAGCCACTTAGCCTCAGAATTCGGTATTCGACCACAATTTACACGTGCCGCTTAACTGATAGCATTTTATGGGAGTTGAACAAGGGGGCGTGGCACCTCCCATAAAACCCAAATTTGCGATATCGAATAGCTTTGGATTTATAGGCCGCACAACCTCGAAATTCGGTATTCGACCACAATTTACACGTGGCGTTTCACTGATAACCTTTTATGGAAGTTGGACAAAGGGACGTGGCACCTCCCATACAACCCGAATTTGCGATATCGACTAGGTTTTGAGTTATAGGCTGCACAGTCTCGGAATTCAGTATTCAAACTCAATTTACACATTCAGTTTTACTGATAACTTTGTATGGTGTTGGAAAAGGGAGCGTGGCACCTCCCATACAACCTAAATGTTAGAAATTCAACAGCTTTTGAGTTATAAGTCGCTTGAGTTATGGAATTCAGAATTCGACTACAATTCACATATAGAGTTTCACTGATAACATTTCATTTGCGTTTGGCAACGGGGCCTCGGCAACAACGCGCCGGGTTTAAGCTAGTATAAAATATATATTTTTGCAAAGTATCTTTTAGATATACACCACTATCACACTTATCATAATTATTTAAATTATTTGCCTGCTCCTGGCAGGATCGCCATGTAAAATAATTATTTTTAATATTATTTCATTCAACGGTGATACAATTATTACTGATTACTGATTTACAGCAAATAATATTTCCAAATAATACTTCGTAAGTTTTTAATTTGAATTGTCACAAAATTTATAAAAAAATAGAAAAATAAAGAATCGTGAAATGAATTCAGTTTAATAGTGGTTTAGTAATGACGAGGACTGAAATTGGCAAGGGAGAAGCGGAAGCTGTTTTTTGTTATTAAATTATTTTCATCTGTATTATTTTTTTCGACTTTTAACGCAAACAAGTTACTTTTTCTCCATTTCCATATATTTTGAGCCCAAACACGCAACCATCGATTGAAAAATAGTTATCGACAAATGGTCGATCAAAAAAATCCGAGTTTCTCAGTTCTCAATCAACTCTCGTTCTAAACAGATTGTTTGATAACTTAGTTGCGACAATTTTAGAGTTAATCCAGTGTTTTTGAATATTAAAGTCTAATTTTTGTGTAAACTTGTGCTTTTTGGGACATTTGGAGGCAGGTTTTTATAATTTTTGTTTATTTTTCAACTTAATTCTATTAAAGAAGAAAAATAAAATTTGTTTCTGAAAAATTGTTTTTTCATAAGCTGTGGAAGCTAAGTTTTTGAGTTTTGTTTTTACATTCATATTCGCTTGTTTCTGTTGTTTTTTTCTTCGTTTGATTATTTGTCTCATTCTTACATTAGCAGTTGTACATCAATTGTATTCTAAATTTTTGCTACATACTTTTGTTAATCGCTGTATACTTTTAGGAACTTTTAGTACAGGGTGGTTACAACGATAATTTTTCTTTTTTTATTCTTATTGATAAAATTTGTTTAAATTTTTGCTTGTCATTTAAGTGCAGTGTTTTTTTTTTTGCCTTATTTTCGTCATTTTATTTTGCATTTTTTTAATATGATTTGTGCTAAACCTGTTTGCTCTGTAAGGGGTGAAACTGAGCGGTTTTTATCATGCTGGTTATGTAATAATGCTGTTCATACCAAATGTGCAGGCGTGACAGGTCGAGTTGCGGATTGTATTGAGGAAGGTAAAGGGTTGCGTTGGTTTTGCGAGAAATGTAGATTGGTTGACATCAACTTCTACAAGCTTTTCAAACAGACAAAGCAAGGCTTCTCTGAAATAAGTAAGGAACTTTCTTCGCTTTCTGCAAAATTTTATAAATACCAGTCTCTTTTCGACGATTTTAAATATATTGAAGAGTCAATTCCTTCACCCAAAAGGAAAAAAACACATGTCTTTGCGTAGTAAGCAAACAACGGATTTAACTCCAACTCTACATTCTTCTGTACATGACATTGTTGATGACATGGACATTTGTGGTATAACAGCCCCTCCACCTATTTTAACTTCTACTTCGAATACAGAAAACATATCGATTTCTGCTCCTTTGCCAGTGCTGGCACCTCCACCTTCATTGCCAGTCATCTCTTATGCCCAAACTGTTTCTGTTTCACCAAATTTGGTCGATTCCTAAGTTGTTCCTCTTACTTCTAAGGTTTCTGTTCCACCTAAGCCAATAATTGCAATTCCACCTACTAAATCAATCTTTGTTTCTCGCTTAGCTGCGGTTAAAACAGAGATTGATATAGATTTTTTTCATTAAATCAAAGTTGAATTGTTCCTTGCATCTTTCGGTTCATAAATTCAAATATTAAAATGCAAGATCAATTACTTCTGTTAATCTCCATTGTTCGAATCCCGTATCTCTTCCAGAAGATGAACATCATCCAACTCTTGAAATAACAGTTTTACTCCCCCACGAAAAAGAAGATAAAGTAATTGCTGGTGCGCGAAATAAAAAGTTTATAATTTTAAGAAAACGTACTATGTAAAACTTGATTCCTTACTTTCGCAGACTGATTGGTCTCCAATTTTAACTAGCGGAACATCATATTCATATTATGACGTCGAATCTTCTATACAGTTTTTCAATGATACTCTGCAAAGGTGTTTCTTATTGGCCGTCCCAAAAAAAAGGTGTTGCTCCAATCCTTTAAATCCACCCTGGCTAACAAATGATCTAAAGGCACTTAAAAATTTTAAAAATCGTTTATTTAAAAAATATCAAATATCTGGTTCTAGTTTAGACTTTGCTTCCTATTCTTCTTGTCGTTATAGATATCAACTATTAAATAAACAATGCTATTATGCTTATATAATTTACATAAATCTCAGTTTAAAGATGATCCAAAACTTTTCTATAGTTTCGTTAAGGGAGGGGTCTGGGTTTCAGCGTAAAAAAAAACACTTTTTTTGTGATTTTTTATCTCAAATATCGATTGAGCAATTTTATTCAAACCTTCTATACATTATTGAGCATAGTTTTGACTATGTTCTGTAAATTTTTCATGCAAAAATATTAAATCATTAGCCCGTGACAGAGCTTCCCCCAGGACGTCTTGAAAAAAAAACAATTTGCGGTGTTCACTGTAACTCGGCCGGAAATTATCTGAAAATGAAAAACCATAAAAATTTAGTTAAATTATAAACAAATCTTCCCCCCAACGTTCTCTGATTATTTTTTTTTTAATTTAAAAATTTTTGGCGGCCATCTAAAGTGTGAACCGTTATTTTCGACTAAAATTTCCGCCATTTTGTGGGTGGGAAACACCCTTAATGTTAAAAAAAAAATTTTTACTAAACGTAGGGGGGAGGTATTTTATATGAAGAAAATGTGTACAAAGTTTGAAATGAATCGGTCGAGTAGTTTTCAAATGGCAGTGAACACGGACTTTGAAAAAGTAGTTTTGAGAAAAACGCGTTTAAAGTTTAGCTGTTAGAGTTAGAGCGTTAAAGGCCCCGAGACTAATTAAACAATAACTTCAAGAATATTGCTTAGATCGGATTAAAATTTTGAGGACATATTCTTGAAATGTTAAACAATAAGATAAAACAAAAAAAAAAAAATCGATTTTTCGAAAGTGAAAACCCAGACCCCGCCCTTAACTCAAAACGTAAAGCCTCCAGCTTTCCACCCCTTATGAAATTCAATCAGGAAGAATCATCTTGTGACAATGTGATTTCTAACATGTTTGCAAACTTCTTTAAATCAACTTACTCCGATATACCATTTAATACTAGCACGGTGTATCGTTTTCTCCCGCAACTCTTTTGAAACTCCTATAATAGACCCAAATATTGTCATGTATCTTCTTTTACGACCGGCCCTGATGAAATTCCAAGCTGTATTTTAAAGCAATGTGCTACAAACCTGTGTACTCCTCCTCTAGCAAACATTTTTAATATTTCCTTGCATAGCGGTTATTTTCATATTATATGGAAGGATTCTCATATTATACCCCTTCATAAATCTGGCTCCAAGATAGATGTTTCTAACTATCGAGGAATTGCAAAATTAAGTGCAATCCCTTAGTTATTTGAGAAAATCATAACTGATCAATTAACCCACTCCGTGTCTTCCACCATTTCTGTCTTTCAACATGGTTTTCTGAAGGGTAAGTCCACTACAACAAACCTCTTAGAGTTTACTACGCGTGTTATAAATGATTTTACTTTGGGACTGCAGACTGATGTTATTTATACGGACTTTAGCAAAGTCTTCGACAGTGTTAATTATAATCTTCTTTTGAAAACACTCCACCTTATTGGGTTTCCTGTCACATAATTAAATTGGATAAATTCGTACTTATGTAGACGTACTAAAAAGGTTTTATGTAAGAATTCTCTTTCAAAAAGTATTTCGGTCACTTCTGGCGTTCCTCAGGGCAGTCATCTTGGACCGGTTTTGTTTTTACTATTCATTAATGATCTTCCTTCGGTAATAAAACACTGTAACGTCTTAATGTACGCTGACGATTTGAAACTTTTTCTTTGTTACAAATCACCCGAAGAACGACATCTTTTACAATCTTATCTAAATAGACTTGTGGACTGGTGTAGCTTAAATATATTAAATCTTAACTTAAAAAAATGTAAACAAATGACATTCTCGCGTAGATTTGCTAATAACATAAATAACACTATAAATAACACTAACTTAGAAATAGTTTCCAGTTTTCTCGATCTTGGTGTCATTATGGATTCAAAACTTCGCTTCAATCTCCACGTTAATATGGTGATAAATAAGGCAAGAGGAGTCCTTGGTTTCATTAAAAGATGGGCTAAAGAATTCAGTGATCCCTTTACTACTAAATTATTATATACCTCTCTCGTAAGGCCAATTCTTGAATATGCATCAGTTATATGGAACCCACAATAGACGCCATAGAATTCGTTCAAAAACAGTTTTTACTTTTTGCTTTACGTCATAGTCGTTGGAACCCCAATATTATGCTTCCATCGTATGAAATACGCCTTAACATTATTATTATTATTATTATTAAACATGAAAAGGAGCGATCAATCGCAAATTTACAGGAAAAGGAGCACTAGTAACTGGGACCTTCGGCTCTCAGGTTAAGAAAATATCTTAAAAATATAAATGATAGTATAACTAAATGTGGTTTGATGAACATTTTACATAATAAAATCGGTTACAAATCCGCAGTTATAAAACATACATATTTTGGAAAGAATGAATTGTTTAGATTAGTTTTTTTAAATTCGATTTTAGCAAAAAATTGTTGATTTTTAAAATATTATTTGCTGAAGTAAATTTAAGAAGAGTTGAAGGAGTAACATCTTGAAACACACTATTTCTGACTACAGTCAATTGAGGGCAGTTGTCTAGTAGATGAATTACGGACAGCGTGTTGGCGTTACAGAACGGGCAATGTGGAGCGATGGAATCTTTTACAAGAATATGTTGGTGCGTGATGATGGTGTGTCCAATACGTAAACGTACAAAGGCTTGTAAGTCATTGCAGGAAGAAGATGGTGGGAAAAACACTTTGTTGCAACCGGAATTAAACACTTTGTAATGGTGATGAAAGTTTGTCCATTCGAGCTGTTTAGATAGGAACAATTGCTTAGTAATGAGACGGAATATATCTTTTTTATCAAGGATATTAAAAGACAAAATTGGTTCTTTTGCTGCCAGTTTTGCTCTACAGTCCGCTGCCTCATTGCCTTCTATTCCTATATGGCTAGGGACCCACATGATCTTCAGCGATTTTCTATTTTGTGCTAGTATACTGCGTATCATGTTCAGGAGCTGAGAGTTACAGTTGGTTTTCAGAAGGGCTTCAATTGTACTAAGACTGTCGGTACAGATGATAAACTTGTTCTTATTTCTGGTTGCAAATTGGGCTGCCTGTAATATTGCAGTGGCTTCTGCAGTGAATACCGCGCAAAACTGGTGCAGACGTCCGACAGATATGGTGTTGCCCAGATCATTTACAACTGCAAATGATGTACCTGAGTCAGATTTAGACCCATCCGTGTATAGAAAGTTCCAGTTTCTGGACTGAAGATTTGATCGAAATTCGTTAAAAAGTTGTCGAAAAATTATCGGCAGAGTGGTTTCCTTTGGGCGTCTTGTAAGTTGAAGCAGGAAGGAGGACTTGATAGATTCCCACGGTGGATGGACAATTGATTTTGATTTTAACTTCACTGTTGATATTGGGATGTCGAGTTTTGTAGCATATTCAATGCACCTGCTGATGGCTGATTTTTTCCTTAACGTTTTTTCCTTATTAGCAGGGAATTTACAACTTTGTTTGTAAGGTTGTTTTCACTGCAGGTTAACTTGGGAATAAGCCTCAAAGTGTTGAATATTGATCTTTCTTGGATAGTTGGTAGACCCGATTCTGCTAGGACACATTTTGTAGGCGATGTAGGAAACGCTCGGATGCTACGCCTGGCAGCACAGTGGTAAGATGAGTGTAAAAGTTTTAAATTTGTTTTTGAACAGTGCCCGTAAATCGCCAATCCGTAATCAATTTTGGACAAGATAAGTGCCTTAGTAATATTAATAAGAGTTGCTATATGAATATGACAGTGCTTGGAAGAAAGATATTTAATTACATTAAGTCTACGAGCTAAGTTACTTTTAAGATATTTACAGTGATCTTTAAAAGTTAATTTTTTATCAAAAATAAGTCCTAAGATCTTAAGATTAGCACAATTTTCAATAACAATATTATTAAATGATAAATTAATAGAAGTACAGTGTTTTTTGTTACAAATGTGAAGAGTTTTACACTTGCTATATGAAATACTAGCTCCTGACGTTTTTGACCAAGTGGAAATATCTGATAGAACTTCATTAAATTTGACATGTACATGTTCCAAATCCTTACATTTTGTAAATAAGAGCACGTCATCAGCGTAAATAACGTGGGATATGCATTTGTAATTAAGAAATATGTTATTTAATTCCTCAAAAGCTATTACAAATAAAATAACAGAAAGAGGCGAACCTTGCGGTATGCCATTGTAAAGGTTGTGTAATTCAGAAAATATGTGGTTTGCTTTTACACAAAATGTGCGGTTTGTTAAAAAAGCTTTGACGAAGTTATAAATTTTTATGCCAACTTTCCACTTCGATAATTGACGAAGCACGATATGGACTCCAATTCTGTCGAAGGCCTTTTCAAAATCTAGGCTTAGAACGGTAGTGTGGTTTTTTGTGGCAAGAGCCGTGACAGCATAGTTTTCGAAAAAAAGGAGGGCATCCATAGTGCTGTGCCCACGTTTGAAAGCTACTTGATGAGGACTGATGAAGTTGTTTGATTGTGCAAACCACATAATACGCTTGGCTATGATTTTTTCCATTATTTTACCTACACAAGGCAATAGCGATATCGGTCTATAACCGGATAGGACTGTAGCCGAATGATTAGGTTTTGGAATTGGGATAACGGTTGCATGTTTTAGGATTTGAGGATAAATACCTTTATCAAAGATATTGTTGTAAAGGAGGATGAGCCTTTTTTTTAATGCTGGCGATAAATTTTTCAGCATTGGGTACGAAATTTTATCTTTTCCAGGTGTCTTGCCTGTCATAGACGAAATGGTCAGGTCAAATTCGAAAGAAGTGATAGGTTCTTCAATTTGTTTTGCAGATTTTGAGAGGGAGTGATCTACAATGCAAACGTTCAATGTTTGAAGTTTTTGAGAAATAAAAAGTGGATCAAAGTTGGAGTCATGGGAATATGAAGACCAGGAAGAAGCCAGAAAATTACTGATTTCCGCTGGGGAATAAATGGGACCGTTGCTTGTTTCTAACAGTTTAATTGTGGGTGGATTGTAATTGCCAGCAAGTAATTTAATTTTGCTCCAGATTTCTTTAGGGTTGGATGTTGGATTTATTGAATCTGTTAGTTTTTCTAGAGATCTCCTTTTGGCTTCTTTTGATTTCTTTTTAAAAAGCGCATTGGCTTTTTTGTATAACATAAGATTGGCTTCGGAACGACTTCTTTTAAAACTATACCATAAACGTTTCCTCTCTTCATTTAGGGAAGATAAGTCTGCGCTCCAATATGGCACAACGTGTTTAAGGGGTTTGTAGTGGGTTTGAGGTATAGACGCGTGTGCGGCAGACCGTATGATTTTCTGTATGGTTGCAGTTTCCTTATTAACATTATTGGATAGTGGGAAACTTAATAGGTACTCTTCAGATGATTTCTGAAAAGAAGACCAGTTTGCATTTTCAGTTTTAAACTTAGGGGTAGGTAAACAACTTTTGGAAAGTGGTGTAGACATTTTAGTTAAAAGTGGAAAATGATCGCTTCCGTATAAATAATTAATTGTTGAGCAGGAAAATTTTGGGGCAATGTTAGCTGAGCAAATTGAGAGATCAATGTGTGTAAATGTTTTATGAGAGGAAAAATGTGTTGGGACGCCATCATTCAAAATAATTAAGTTTTCGGAAAGGATTAGGTCTTCGAGAGTTCTCCCTCTTTGATTTGTGGTTTCAGAGCCCCAGAGGGTACTCCAGGCGTTGAAATCTCCTAGAAGAAGAAGGGGGTTAGAAAACATTGAAGTTATGTCTAGAATGTGTTTATGGTTAAAAGACTGTTGCGGTGGTATATAGAGAGAAATGATTGTGAAAGTAAAGCCCAGATTGATTTCAATGGCTATGGTAGCGATCGGGGATTGGATGGGAATTAATTTGTGCGATATGTCCTTTTTTATCAATACTGCAATGCCTTGCTTTTTAGAGATATTATGGCGCAAGTTGTGGAAATAACTATTGTATTGTTTTGGAACAGGTGCATGGGTGTTGTAGGGAAGGTGAGTTTCCTGAAGGGAGATAAAAGAAGGGGAGTACTGTTTAATTATGAGCTGCAAATCATTGTAGTTATTGAAGAAGCCTTTCATGTTCCATTGGAGAATATCAAATGTCATTGATTAAAGTAAATGAGGAAAAAGGTTAAAAAGAATCAGAAAGGTCGTCAATATCAAGGTTGTTCGAGTTATTTGGTGTTATGTAGTATTCGTTATTTTCAATCAAAGTTTGTGTGAGTTTGGCAATGGGAGAAACGTAAATTGATGAATTGGACATACAAACATCTGAGGTAGAAGATGAGGTGCATGGCAAAGGGACAGAGGTTTCAGTTATAACTTTACTATTTGTGTTGTTGTTGGATGAAACAGAATTACCGATACTTAACGTATCAGTGTTGTTATGCAAGGGTTGTGTTTTTGGTGGTAGTATTGAATTTGATTTGGGTGTGCTCATTGTTGGTTGAATTTTAGATGTTGGTTGAATTTTAGATGTTGGTTGATTATTAGAACTTTGTAAAAGAACTTCAGAGTAGGAGATGAGGTTTTGTGGAAGCTGTGTTTTATAGATTTGCCTGGCTTCACGAATTGAACACTTCTTCTGGGTTTTTATTTTTAAGATCTCTTTTTGCTGAACGAATTTTTTGCAATTGTTTGAGTTAGATGGGTGATTTTCTGTGCAGTTAGCGCATTGGATGCGAGTGCAATTATCTCCAGTGTGGGGAGGGAGGTTACAGTTTACACAGACTGGGCTGTTATTACAGCGTTTCATTGTATGCCCTAGTAGTTGGCAGGACTTGCAACGCATAGGGTTTGGAATGTATTCCCTTACTTGAGCTTGGTGCCAGGAGATCTGGATAGTCTTGGGAAGGTTATAGAGATCAAATGTTAGGAGTACCACTCCACTCGGTTGAGGTTTACTATCAACAATTCTGGTAAATTTATGAATACTCACAACACCTTGGGAGCTTAATTCATTCACGATCTCTTCATCAGAGACATTTTTGAGAAAGGGTGCGTATACTGTGCCTTTGACAAAATTTAAGTTTTCGTGAAATTTGCACTTAATCGGACATAACCCAACTAATTCCTTGGCAGAAATAAATTTGTCAGCAATGATTTTGTTTTTAACGAGCAACAGTAAGCTGCCGTCACGGAGTTCCGATATACTTTCAATATCTTTGCTTATGAGATAAAGCGATTTTTGCACCGCAAAGCATGAAAAATTAGATAATGTTTTGTCAGTGTTCACGGAAGAAACCACAACATATTTTGGGTTTGGAAGGGTAGTTATGGGGATCGGGAGTTCAGGAAAATCAGATAGGGGTTTTTGAGAACGTTTTTTTTTAGCACGGGGACTGACGGCAAGCGGAGCGAACCGATTGTCCCCGAAATTGGGAGCCCCAGAGGGCATATTAACACAATTTAATAAGTTCTAGTGTGTACAATATATGCAACACGTGGGAAAGTATGTAAAAATTAACAATGAACAACTGGTGTATAAACACACGTATAACGGTATAAGGCAAAAGCAAATAGGAAACTAGATCGCACTAAAGAAAAGCAACCGCACTCAAAGAGAGATAGTCGGAGACTGCGCCTTAACATTATTTTACTACCTTCCCTAAGAAGCAGAAGAATGGTGCTTAATGTCATTGATAACTTTCAATGATAACTTCAACATGATTAATTTTTCTGATTCGGTAGACGTCTTAAAACGGAAAATTATATTACATTTAAATAATTAAATCAATTTAACTTCATCCTATTATACCTAACGCAGTTTTATTACAATGTAATATCGGTAATTGAGATTGTTCTGTTTCTCCTTTTTGTCTCGAAATTATGTTTTATAAAGTAAGCTCCATCAAATATGAATCGTTTTTAAAACTTACTTTTTAATTATTCATTATTTTAATTTTAAATCGAATTGTGATTTACGTGCTCACGTGGCTTCCTGATTTGAAATTAGACTGAACTCACACTATCACTTGGATTGGTGTGCCAGAGTATATCTCTTTTCCACACAAGTTTATGCCTGCGTTGGCCCAAATGCATATCCAACTAATTGGGATTTTGATTTGGCGGATATGAGATTTCTCATTTCCACGTAGGTCCTTGGGTTGGACAATGGCCGCAAACCAGTTAAAATGTATAGTGTTGTGGATTGTTTTTGAAATCAGGATTGTTTTTCGAGTACCTTAAATTGATAATCAATATAATTTAATTCGATGTTGCTTATTTATATAGAATTAAATATACTTAAATAATACGCGTTTGTTATATATTAAATTTTTAAATTCCGCTGAAAAGCCAATTAATGTGCTTAGTGAAAAATCCTAATTGCCAATAGGGGGTATGTTTAGTACGTAGGTGCATTCTGTCTGTCCCGGCTGATCCGGGCAGGATCTAGAGTGTACATCGTGCATGCGTATAGGTCGGGTATACGTATCTTTGGAAGATTCATACCTCCGGGCGAATCCAAAAAAAAGGTCGCTATATAGTCGAGAAAACGACACTCACAATAGCATCGCTAACCGATAATCGCTTAATAGTCATTTATCGACTGCCAATTGACACTCGCAATAGGGCTGATTATGTCCCACCACCCTATTTTTGTCCGTATAAATCAAGTACAAATCTAAACAGAACGCGACGTGATAACTGCGATTCCCATGTTTGTCCAATTTATCTTTTTACTCTATGTAAAAAAAGATCTCAAACTAACAGCCCTATTCTGGCAAATTAACAAATTGTTAACCAGTATTTTGAATATTTCTATGTGCTTGTTGTAATTTTTTTATTTCAAAACAAAATTTGAAGCTCAAAAAAAAAATTTGATAAAAATTGTCAACTTCTTTTCAGTTAGTGACAATTTCATTAAAAAATTTTGTTTTTTGAGCTTTAAATTTTGTATTGAAAACAACAAACACATAGAAATAATCAAAATAGTGGTTAACAATTTGTTAATTTGCCAGAACAGGGCTGTTAATGTAGTTGGTGAATAACAATCATATTTTTGTTTTTAACTTTTTGTTAATTATTTTAATTTTATAGTTCTAATGTGGCAAAAAATATGGAACATTCCTTATTGAGTTTTTTTTTCAAATAAATATTTTACTATGCCATGAATATAAACCGTGTTTTCAGAGGTATTTAACTTAAATATTTGCTTGTAATTATAGTATCAAATTGACACTAAACGTTTTTCACTTTACAACAAATCAAATGCGTTTTAAGGTTAAACATTACTTTATTAATCATGTAATAAGTTCTGCAATAGTAATATTATTAAAAACAATGTAGTGTTAGCATACCTTTATTAAAACGATTAAAGTATTGAAGTCAGCTTTAAACGTAAACTTGTGTTTCCGAATATGAACAAAAGCATCTTTATAGTGCGAGTTACTTCCGCACAACATAGCAAGAATATGTAGACAAAGACACGTTATGCTGCCGAAGTCTTCGAATTCGTTACATGTATTTCTAGAAACTAAAATATATTGCAGAATATTTATATAAAAAATCAATAGTTTAATTATTTTATACATACCACTGAAAATTAAAGTTTTGCCCACAAAACTTATTAATTCTTCCAGGGGTTGTGCTTCAAGATAATTGAGAAAAGTAGTATTTGAAGTAAACTTTAAGAAACAGGATTTAATACGATGTAAGATATCTAATACGTCGCTTCGATCAATACATTTTGGATCATTATTTTTAAGTTGAAACTGCAATCAATAATTTAAATAAACAAAATTAGTGTTCGGTTGCATAAAATATTAAATAAACACTTTTTAAAATTTTTGACCATTTAATATTAAATTTTAATTAAATTAACTATTAATATTAAATTAAACATGTCAGTTTTTATCAAATTATTTACATTTTATTTCCGATATTTCTTTTTTCACTGAAAAACATCTTCAGGGAAATAAAATAAAAGTACAGAATATTTAAAAAGTTTTAGAATATATCATACATATAAAATAATAATCCTACAAAAATATTAGGCTGGATCGAAAAAATCATTCATAAAGTCGTTCATAAATATTTGTTGCCTCATTGTAATACCCTTTAAGAAAGGATTTCGCGATGTGTTAACCAGAGAACTGCAATGAGTATCCGAAAGAAGTCGGAATTTGATTATCCGATATACTCAAATCCGATACTCAAATCATACCCGAGTGTCGTGATGTTCTCAACTCTATCCACACTCAATAAAATGTATAAAATACTTAAAAAAATAGACATTCGCCTCATTAGCATTTTTTCGGGTATAAGTACATTATCATATCCGAGAGCGGCGTGACCCGAACCGTTGAGTGCGTTGAGTAAGTTTATTACAAAGGCGCTCGATCCTAATGTATTTTGAGTGTACTCTGAGTACTGCTATTTCTCTGCCAACATCTCTTAGCGTTATTTAGTAAAAGGTAAGGTTTTAATGAAATAAAATGATATTAAAAATGCAACCTAATTTTTGGATTGCCTTATTTAAATTTTTTTTTTTAATTTGAAAATTTCAGTGTTTTTTAATTGTTTTCAACGCACAATAGATCGCGGCTGCTCGTTATTTGTTTGCATGTTTTTTTGCGTATGCACTTTTCGTAAGCACTTGTCTGCAGGCCATGTGAGCTCTCATTTTTTTTGTTTTGTCTCGAAAACTCGTTCTTGGTATTTTATTGTTGAACTCTAGGGAGAAGAAAACAACAACAACGCTTGTGATTTTGGTTTGTTAGACATAAACAAAAAGAAAACAAAGGCCGGCGCACGTGTCTGTTTGCTTCTTGTGCGTAAACAAGTGCAATAGAAGTTAAATTTTAATTATGCGCATGTGATTTTTCAACTTAAGGCAGGCCCGTAGACAAGGGGAATTTTAGGGGTTAAAACCCCCCTTATTGTCTAGAAAGTATAAAAATCTAATATATTAGCATTAAGGAAACGCAACATCGTAAACAGTAGCAAACCACTTCAATTTTGAACTGAATTGAGACATATGCTTTCAGATCATATATAATAGGGCTATTCCCAGTTACGGGCAAATAGCTTTGCAAATGTATGCCCTACCAAATATTTGCCATCAACTGTGAGCACACTTTTTAGAACACTGTTGCAAACAAAACTCACAGCTGTTTTGGAGGAAAAAAAAAACAACACGAACAGTATTTGTGGTGTTTTTCATTACTATTTATCAAAGTGCATTATTTATCACAGTCAGTTCGATATCAGAGTCTGTTAATTTTGTTTTATTAGCGGCGTTTGGCTAAAATGTGACAGCTGATTGATTGGCAAACAAGTTTTGCCCATGCTCGACTGTTTGCAATGCGATTTTAGTGTTGCAAATTTGACACAGTCGGGCAAATGCAAATCTGTACATTTTGTTGTTGTGTTGAAAATATTTGCCATCATATTTTGCAAATGCCACGATGCCACGCTATTTGCCCGTAATCGGGAATAGCCCTAATATAAAGACTTCGGCATAGATTGCGATTTTATGTTCGGGCAGGGTTACGATGGTGCAGCTGTCATGAATGGTATACTACAAGGAGCACAAGCGTATGTAGTAGAAGAAGAGCTATAGGACGCTGTTATTAAAGCTTAAGACAGAGCAACCAAATTTTGAAATACCCCAATGTCGCCTCTCGCATTTCAACTTATAAGACCAATAAAAACTTTTGATTTTCAAATTGCTATTTATGTGGTCGCAGTTCCAACTAAATACATTTGTGATCAAGATTGTCCATTCACATTCTTTGTTGCTTTTTCCCAAAATTTAGTAACTAGTCAATTGAAATGTTTAAAAGTTATATTTCACTTTGGTTACGTTGTAGAGTTGCTATTTTAAAATATTTAAAATTACTATATAAATTAGTACTGAATTTTTATAAAACGAAAATTAGAAATATTTTTTAAATTATTGAAAACATTTTAAATAATAAATATACTTTTTTAAATTTCTTATGATTTCTTTTATTTTTGTGTTTCAAATGCCCAAAACAGGCACTTTAAGGAGTTTTTAAAAAACATCAAGTTTTAACAGATATAACTTTTTGATCCAAGTTTTTTTTTGTAATTTTTTTTCACAAAATAGCTAAAGACTATGCTATATCACCCTGTTATGTAATTTTTTTATTTTGCATTTTCGTATTTTTGGGGATTGAGTAAGCAACGTGATCGGACAATTTTTTGTATTTGATGAGTGTCTGTTCAAAAGAGCTTATTTCAACATTGTATGAAGTTGAAGAAAACTGAAAAAAGTCTAGTTTTTGTTGTGCTTACAATTCTGAGACCAACGCTAATATATGACGTAAGCATGGATAAAAAAAATTTAATGGTTTTAAAGTTATAGAGATTTCAAATTTAAAAATATGTCCTTTTGTGCAGTCACTGAAGAAATAGGCATATTTGATAAGGTTTTTAAGCAGTTTATAAAATTACACAACAAAAAAATATACATAAGAAGTTTTCACAGACATAATTAATTCACTAAACACACAAGTGCTCTATGTCGGGCCCTTAAATGGAAATTAGTCCCTTTCGTTCAAATATATTCAAAAGCAATTTTTCAATATGCATATTTACAGCCCTATTCTGGCAAATTAACAGATTGTTAACTAGAATTTTGAATACTTCTATGTGTTTGTTGTTTTCAATACAAAATTTAAAGCTCAAAAAACAAAATTTTTTAATGAAATTGTCAATAACTGAAAAGCAGTTGACAATTTTTATCAACATTTTTTATTTTTGAGCTTCAAATTTTGATTTGAAATAAAAAAATTACAACAAAAACATAGAAATATTAAAAATACTGATTAAAAATTTGTTAATTTGCCAGAACAGGGCTGTTAGGCTCTTTTGAACAAAAAATTGGAAAAATGTACAATTCTCTTAATTTTTTTTTGTGCAAATGAAAGGATTAAATATTTTAAGTGCTAATTTTTTATCCGAATATTTGTATTAGTAATTTTTAAAATAGCTAAAGACTTTTTTAAAAATAGTAAATTTATCCAATAACTTTTTTAAAATTTTACTTTTTTTTAATTTTTTCGTAAAATACTCAAACTCAATTAGCAAAATTTTTCATTTCTAGTAAAAAAATTTTTAACGACCATGTTATTTTACGTAATCGCATAATTTTTGTAATTGTATAAAGTATTGCATCAGGAAATATTTCAAAAACATTTCATTGTACTTTTTTCAAATCTGAATTTTTACGATTTTGAAAATGAAAACAAGAAAATGAAATTTTTTTCGTAAAGTAAAATATCACAACTCTGGTAATTTTTTATCTTATTTTTGTGTTTTAACGCTCATTTTAAGGAGCAATTAAATAAAAACGAAGCGCATACCAGTTTTTTACAAAATTAGGTTTTATGAGCAAAGAATGGAGAAAAATGTATAAAGTCCATAAATTTGTGCGTTGTTTCCATGTAAAAAAGAAATCAAAATTAGTGTAACTAATACACACTTGCATTATTATTATTTGCGTGGATGATACAAAAAATTTTAAAATCAAAATTAAAACTACGTTATTAGGTTTTTTTTTCAATTCATATAATTGAAAATACTTATTTTTCGAGTTATTATCGCCAAAGTATTCTCCATAGTAATGCTCAAATCAAGTTGATGACGTTGCTTGTTTGTTTGAATGGTGGCATTTCATTTACATTTTTTTTTTAATTTTAAAAGCATTGCACAATTTATAGCATAGTAAATTTTTGTAATAAATAAGAAATTTGTTAAGTTTTAAGGACTATGTTTCGTTTTTTTGGTGATGACATGTGTATCAGAATTTGATGTGATTTCCATTAGATTTTGACAAACTGTACAAACTGCTTATTTCAGATAAAAATTAAAGCGGTCTATAGGTTTTATTAAACATTGAAAATAGTTTCGTTTAAACATGTTTAAGTTGTAAACAAAATAAGTTTATACTTTAACTTTTTTTCCAACACAATTCAAACGTGTAAATTTCTCATAATATTAAGAAAAAAATATTAGTGTGAGTGTATTAGTAAAAAAGTTTGACATTTAAATAAAAAAACACAAGTTTTTGTTTTAAAAATCTGTAGTTTTTTTAGTTTTACATTGTTTAAAAAAATTGAGAATTGATTTAAAAGTAAATTTTTCTTTGTTTTATTTTATATATAGTTTTTAAAAATTTATTACACACTCAATATTTAAGAAAATTTTACTTGTTTTAGCGCAAAGGAAGTTTTTTTTCTAAATGTAAATTTTTCTTAAAAAAAATAATTTTTCCTTGAGAGAAATAATTAAAACTTTGTTTTGAAATTTATTTTTTTTTATCAAAGAAAAAATTCCATTTGAAAAAAAACAAAAAAATTCCTTAGAGCTAAAACAAGTAAAATTTTCTTTATTATTGAGTAATTTATTTTTATATTACTATGCTTTTTTTTCAGTGTACATTAAAATGATTCATTAAGTTTAACTTTTAATGCTTTTCAATACGAAACAAATTATAAAAATAAAGTGGGTGACCAAATTATTAAAAAAGTATACATTAAGTGTTCATTCAACTCAACTCAATTCTTAGGGTTACATTGTACTAGGGGATGCAATTTTCAACAAAAATTTTAAATTTTAAAAAAATTAAAAAATTTAAAAGAAAATGTTTTAAAATACTAGGTTTAGTAAGAAATAGTAAGAATACCGGAATATCACGTGATACAACCAAAGTTTTTGTATTTTTTAATTTTGTTTGCATAAAAAGTAATGGTGTAGTGAAAGAAAAATGACAATTCCCCAATTCGTTTCTGAATTATACTCTCAAATATTCTTTAAACCAGCGCTGGGCGCCTCATAGCTTACTGAGCGCTCTCTGAGAGTAACTTTTCACATGTACATAAAACTCACAACAGAAGAGAATATAATTCAGTCGTTCGTTGACGGTAATGCTGTGAAGACCTATGTCGGAAATTTTATGTACACTTTTAAAAACCAACTTTTTGGTTTGTAGATCCATAATTCGTATGCATATATTTTTTATTTTATTAAGGTTTAATATAATTCATACATATTGCCTATTAAGAGTTTTTGCATAATTTTTTTCATATTATTTGTATTCATTGATTTTTTGATACCAAATTTTTTGATTATAATTTAATACATCAAGATTTTATAATATTAAAATAAAAACAAAACAACAAAAAAAAAAACAAACCAAAATGTTTGAATCTGAATTGGAATGTGGTTTCTTTTCCACAGAGAATCTTTCTGGTGAAGCCGAATGTTTAATTTGCCACTGCAAGCAAACTTATATAATTTATTTACTTAGAATAAAATGATCGAGCTTTGATAATGACAAAGAAGAAAAAATTAACAATACCGATGACTTTAAATAAAAACATCAAATAAAAAATAAACTCATATAACAGTATGTGTTTGGGGTATAAACAAACAATCTTGCTAATCTAGATAATTGTGACAACTATTTCGCTCGGTGTGCGCTATTCGATAGCGCACCAATACTAACAAGACAAAATAAAATGTGACTGTGTTAGAATGCCCAGCCCTGCTTTAAACCAGTGTCGGGCACATTTTAATTTCCCAAACACACGTGTTTGGAAACAAAATGCTGCTTGTGCGACGTCGACACATGTACACCAGGGATGATAATTCCAAAATTCGGTTTGGTACTTAGCGGACTTCAAAAAGTACTAAAAGTACTGAAAAAGGAAATAAAATAAAAATTTTAAGTTTTATATTTTTATTAGTTAAAAAAAATAAAACAAATACAACAAAGTTTTAAGTTTCTGAAATTAACAAATTAGAAAATATATATAAGAAACATAAATTAATTTTTTAATTATAAATATATTGTATTTTATGCAAGATTTTAATTAGTAACGAAATTACTTGATAATAAAAAAAATTTAAGTTTATATCAGATATGCATTTTTTAATCTAATAATTCTTCAATATCAATGTTTTTTTTTTATAATACATCTTGAGAAATTTTAATGTTATAGCAGTACGCTCTATATGGTTTTAAAAGGGTATTTTGTTTGTATTAATCTTGAAAGGCTGCTTACTTGAAGCCTATTTCGACATTTTGTTTTGATTAAATTTTGATATGAAAAAATACGTTTAACGTTAGCCGAGGAAAAAGGTATGCAAAGTAATCATTCGATAATTTTATAGGTGTATATATTAGTACACATAAGTTAATAATTTTCATTTTTAATTGCACCAATTTTAGCCCTAAACTCTGCCATCTTAAAATTTTTTAATTAATTTTTATTAGTACTGTTTTTAGACAATACTTGTAAAAAGTACTGAAATGATCGCGGGGGTAATGCGGTACTTTTTAAAAGCAAAATGTACCGAATTCAGTACTTTAGTACTGAATTTATCATCCTTGATGTACACTATAAGCTTCTTCGTGTGGCTTTCAATCGTATGCGTTCGGCTGTAGCCTTGTTTTGATTTTTGCTAAGCAAATCAAGTCAGTTGATGTTGAGCACTTGTAGCAAGGTGCGCAATTTTACAAATTTACGCAAGAAAATATTTGCAACTTCTCTAGCGTAAATTGCGTTTTTTTCAACGTAACGTTCATAAGCCTTAAACTCGCTCGCATTAACTTGCACATACTTACAGATCGATTCTGTCGCGGTAACGCTAATCTTATTACCGAAGAAATTCACCTTACGGTAACTTTTACACCCTTTTGGTATTCTGCAACCTAGCGTTACCGATGAATATTGTTACCATCTCTTTAGGTGGTAACAAGCAAAACAGCTGGCATTTGTATAGCTTGCAGCTGCTCTGAGTGGCTGCGCACAAAATTAACATATAACTGCAGCTGTGCTGGCGTAGTTCGTCTTATTTCCTGTTAAGAAAAGCAAATATTATTTTAAAGTTAGCAAAATTCAATTAATTCTTTGCACTTACTTCTCTTTTTACTTTTTTTTTTTTTGTTTCACCACACTCTCACCCAGAACTGCGAGTGCTTTATTTCAATGAGGTGAGTTTACAACGTTTGACAGCGTTACCGAGTGCACAGAATACCGATTACTAAGACCGGTAACGATTTTCGGTAACAAGATTACTATTACCGGTAAAGCACAGAATCGATCTGTTAATAAATTGGCGCCACCGAGTAGACGGACGCAAAACACATCTGCATCGATGAACTTCCAGCTTTAAACTGACGAAACCCAAGCAGGGTTGCCAGTTTGGTAATTAATTACCAAATTTGGTAGATAATTTTTGACTTGGTAATTTGGTAAATTTTTTATAGTTTTGGTAACTTCTTTCCTTTAGTTTTTCCAAAAAATTCAAAATAATTAGTTTGCAAGATTTGCATAAAAAATTTAATTGAATATTACATTAAACATTTTTTAGTGCAGCATAAACTTTATGTTTTGTATTGAACATTTCTCTAAGTTTTCCGAACGCATCATCTGAAAATATTGCGAATCATGTCAGAATATTCCAATTTTGAAATTTAACGTTAACAAAGAAGTCTCTTATAAAAACGAAGCTACAAAACAAGCTGGGTTTTAATACAATAAATAGCATAATAATGATTTCAAAGGAACTTTGCGAAATGAGAGACAAACCTAATTATGTGTGGTCACCAGAAGAAGATTTTTAGATTTAAAATTGAGATTTTTTTCGCCATCAGCTCTAGTTTAGGAGTTACAAGCAAAAATGTAAAAACCTGTTATTTTCTAACAGAATAATATCTTTAAACTGCATTAGTCAATTTCTATCGTATTTGACAGCTTTGATTAGGAAATATTCAGCCCTATCATGCTTAATTTTTCATGCGGAATCGGAAAAGGGAGTTTTTATTTTTAAGATAAAGCTCTAGAACATTTTGGACATTTTTAAGTTATTTTTTCCTGAACATTTTTCTTCTTGTGAAGTTTCATGAATGTTCTTGAGGTTTATCTTAATTATGAAAACTGTCTTTTTCAATTCCACTTGAAAAGTTATTCATAATACGGCTGATAAGGTCTAAACATTTTTGTAAACAAATTTTTTTCAGCTTTTGTTTTGAAGATAATGGCCTTGAAAATTTTAATACTTTTTCATAATAAACATATTTGCTACCGTGAAATGTCTGAATCATAAAAATATCTTTTGTCTTTGCAGTTTAAGCATTCATTTGACCTTTGCAGATATTGTGGATAATTCCAGATATATTTTGAAATAACGAAAATTGATTACATGAAAAATTTATAGGAAAAATTTCTAAAGTAACTTACTAAAAAATGAGGGGTTTCCAGCCGCTTAAAATTGCTTTGAATAAAATTACAATAATAAAATTTTCGTTTCTATCACAATATGTTTTTCTAAAACGTAAAAAGATATCAGCAAAATCTTTAAATACTTTGCAAGAGTTTGCGCTTAGGAGCAGTTATTGGAAAAAGAACTGTATATCATATTTTTTCATAACTTCTTAACTTGAGGTGATGGAGAAAAAGTTTCCTTTTATTTAAAATCAGTGCCCGTAGTTAGAATTGATATCCTATAAAACAAACGAACTGTGTAGTTTTTAATTTTTAGTTATTAAAAAATGATTAAAATTTAAACTTGAGGAAACCGATAGTGCGGTATATTTTTTTTAGTTCCTACTTATTTCAAATAAAAAAGATAAGGATCTCATTTTTATACTATTAATTTACAATTTTTTGTTTTGTTTTGTGACAAAAAAAAATTACGTTTACCTGAATTTACTACTAATTTGTGATTTTTATATTAATAAATTTTAAACAAGAAAAAGTTGTACTTTTTCTATATATGTTTTTATCTAATTCAAATAAAAAAGATATACGTCTCATTTCAATAAGTATATAAGTTTATGAATTTTACTTATTTTGTGATTTTTAGTTACGAAAAATAAAAAATTTTTAGCAAGAAAAATGTAATACTTAATAATATAACTAAATTTATTTTACCACAATTTCTGTTTATTAATTTTAAGTTTTTTAATATTGAATACATTTTTTTATTAACAAAAATTATAATTTTTTTGATTTTTTTACTTTAAAAAAACGTTTGTTTATTTAATTAGTTTTTATTTAATTTTGGTAACTTTTTGATAAAATTTTGGTAACTAAATTATTTTACAAGTTGCAACCCTGACGCCAAGTTGCTCTTCATTTTTCTCTGCTTCACACACAAGCAAAGAATATGATATGTGTGTGCCCATCACTGCTTCCCTCCAGTACTGGGAATCACTCATGACTTTCAACGTTCATGATTTCATGCATGAATTGTAGCTAGCGAATATTAGTACCCGAGGTAATGCAGCAGGTAATGTAAAATCATTCTTTTCATTTTTTCTTTCACATAAAATCGCAAAAAACAATTTGATGAGAAAAGAAGAGGAACAGTGAGTACAACTTCCTAGCAACAATGGTATTACTATTGTGTTTATTTGCATGACGGTCATTAATAAGATTGTTTTACTGTAAAAAAAGAGGAATCTGCAAGACACGCGACAAAAATTTACCGTTTTAATGCTGTTTGTTGTGGTTTTGTAGCAAATTTTAAATTTATGAACTTTGGCTAAGCGTTTCTCCCTTCAGTATTGTTTCGCGAGTGTAATAATTTATATAAGCAGTTATTTGGTATCGTGCACATAAACTTTGAAGTACAATATTCACCACATATTTCAAATTTGCTAAGATCGGATAAAAACAACGCCTACCTCTCATATATCTCATATATCTAATATATCTAAAAATGACACAAAAATTAATGTCATGATTAAAAATTTGCTCATAAACTTTGACTTTAACAAAATGGTAAGCTAATGTAATGACTTGAAATTTTGCATATGAACTTTGATCTCAAATATTCACCATATATTTCAAATTTGTAAAAATAGTATAAAAACCACGCCTACCTCCTAAACAAAGTAACTATAAGAAAACGGTTAAGTTTCTAAAAATTTCGCAAAAATTAATTTAATAAATTAAAATAATGAACATAGGCTAAGAATATTAAAATTCAAAATTTGGCAAAATTGATATAAAATCGACCAGTCTCCAAGACATCATCAAAGTAGCATAACTTTTATAAATTCCACAAAAATGTGTGTATTAACAGCTTATATAACACATAATCTTCCATATTTTAAACGTGTTCCGCATTTGAGTTTTCGCAAAATGGATGAACACCACAACCGTAATCAGGAGTGACGTCATCAAAAATATACTGTATAGCTAGGAATATACTGTGGGGTATCTAAACTTACCAATCGAAGACAATTCCTTGCTAGTTTTTATTTAAATTAGGGGAATGTGTTTTTAACAATTCAGTTCATAAACCTTATAAAAAAATTACGAAGTCTTTTATTAATTTTCAATAAATCACAAAGTTTTTTATAATCACAAAAAGGAACACAAGTGATCTTATATTATTCATAAAATGGTATCAATAAAATCTATAAACAAATCATATAAACATAATGTTTAGAGATCTTTTTATAATTATAAAACAAAAATTTCTATAAACGTTCGAGTTTCATTCGTTACCTTAATATAGAAAGGCCACTAACATTTTTTTAAAGTCGGTTCTTCGCAGATGCCTTTATGTCAACTACCAATCTGACACAATCCGGCCGAAAATTTTTTTTAAAATGTTAGTCAGGGCCTATGTTCTATGTTAAGGATACGAAAGAAGTTCATGGGAAAATCTTTCAGCCAAGCAAGTCTTCACTTTCATTCAAATTTTAGAAATTTTTTCATTTGATATATTACTTCTGATATCAATATTGTGGTATTTACTTCACTAGATTTCAAAAATATTTTGCTTAAATTAAATAAATTGTTGCAATCTGCAGTCTGTTTCTGTAATTGGTTTTTATTAAACTTTAAAAAATAAAATATTCTTAAAGTTTTTTCTAAATGACCTCTATATAACAACTAGAATTTGTATTTAAAATCAAGTATGATTTAAACTATCAAACATTTAGAATTTGTATTTAAATCATATAAAGTCAACATAATAAAATATTCTTTTAACATTTGCTGTCGAATGAGAAATTTAAAGAATTCTTTAAGCAATTTTATATAAATTGGATAAAAACCACTCTTTAAAATCGATTTTTATGTATTTTACAGAGTGCCAAAATTCAGATCTAGATACATTTTTTAATTCTTTTAAATCGTTTGCTTACTCAGAGTTCTAAATTCTGTGTTTATTATAGAGTGAAATAAAATGTACCGAAAACGCTTTGGTAGTAGGAGAGGAGGAAAAATATTAAATTGTACCAAAAAAATAAAATTGCACCGAAATTATCAACCCTGACACTGAGCTTGCTTGCAATAATCGGCGAGTACTTGTTATTTACCGATCGTATCTGTGTAAAAACACGAAGTGTTGCTTCCCTCGCGAGGGTTCTAGGTGGTCGACACTGCTCTAAAGTATCAATTTCTATTAATATTTTTTATCTTATATATAGCATATATTTTTTCTTATCAATGAAATCCTTATTTTCTTCGAAAGTAAAAGAGGAAATGTTCCAAACTTATAGATACAGGTAGATAAATAAATTATATGTACAAAAATTATATGCCATTTCCATAATTGCAAAAATGTAAATATACGTTTTTAATGTTTAATTCAATAAGGATAACCTAACACACACATTATTATCATAGAAACGAAATATTTTAAAGGACTTTTTATGTGTAAAAACTACGAATTTGAGTTATTTATATTTGTCAAATTTCAGCAATTTGATATGAATTATTTATGTTGTATTAGAACTTTTCAAACTTTCACTTATAAAATGTAATCAAATAATTTATAAATTATTCCACTCTGAACAGCTATGCGTTGTTAGTGTGTTAAGTTCTTATGAGTGTTTTGATATTTATTAACGTACATAATACAACATAACATAGCAGCACAATGTTTGTCCAGATATGCACTTAAAAAAGACCATGATTTTTTCTATGTTGTATACTATAAGACAAATTGTCTACTGGGTATTTTTACTGATGATTGAAAGTACTCATATACAGTGTTGCCGCGGCATATAAGTTTGGCAACTTTCAATGCAGCAATAGATCTGTGGTTCTAATAAGTCGTGTAACCAAAAATGTATTTTAATTTTTATATTACTCAGAACCTTTGAAATGTTTTAAATCTGTGTCGACAAGGAATAATCGCTAAAGTCCAGTTAAGTCAATGTTGAGCTAATGATACAGATGTGTTCCAGGCGTATAGTTCCGTACACACACAAAATCGGGAGATTACAGCGTGATTCCAGCCAAAATGATCACACAAAAAGCAAATTGTCTTTCATGCAACTTATATGGAGATAGAAAACTTTAAAGCAAAATTTCTCGAAACATTGAAATTACACTTTAGCTGTTATTCCTTGTCGACACAGAAATATCTACCAACCCCGTAACTTGTGATTTTTTATTAATAAAGGGCAGTTTTTAGATTTTGAAGCTGCAAATCAAAAATAATTTGGTACTTGTTAGAACTCATTCCCAAAACGATTCATCATGAATAATTTTTCACGCGTAATCGAAACAGGTAGTTTTCGTTTTTTAAGATAAAGCTCAAGACCATTTTGGAAATGATGAATAAAATTGAAATTTGGAAAAAATTTCCAAAATGTTCTTGAGCTTTATCTTTAAAATTAAAACTACCTTTTCTGATAACACGTGAAAAATTATCAATGAAATGGCTGAATAAGTTTGACGTTACCAAATGGCATCTGCTAAGCTAAGGCACGGTGAAAAGCTTGAAAATTTGCTAAGAAGCTGATAAGTCTTTTCCCATACAAAATTTTGACAGGACTTAACAAATTTGTAAAGTTTAGCAAGTTAGCAGGATTTAACAAGTGTACAACAAACACCACTTCTATTCCTCAACAATAAATCACCTTTTTGTTACTTTACTTTCCCGAAAATCCGGGCTCCCTTAAGACTCCGAGCCCAGGGGGAACACCCTGGATTAACACTGAGTGTAAAATACACGATGTTTTTGAAATAGAACTTTGATTCTAGTTCCAGCGATAGCCACAGATGTTTGAATTAGCATATTAAAATTTCAGATGATTCAAGGGAAAACACCCCGTTCCCCCCTCTCGGTGTCCCTGAGTGTAAAATACACGATGTTTTTGAAATAAAACTTTGATTTTAGTTCCAGCGATAGCCCCAGATGTTTGGAATAGCATATTTAAACTTCAGTTGATTCGGCTGAATCGCTTTTGTTTTTTCTACAACATTATTACCACGTTTATCCGGCACGTTAAAGCGCATTCTCGTACATCGTACACCTAAGCACTGAATCGGCTTCAGTGAAAACGATTGTGGAAGCGTATTGAAAATTTAAAGCAATGAATGAATGCAAAACAGCTGATTTTCGGAACGGTTTAAAAATAAATTCTTGTTTATGCACACTTTCTAAGCGGCTTGTAAATTTTAAAACCGATTTGAAGTTCGATTTTATTAAATCGCTTTGAAATTTTCAATACGGTTTGAAGTTCAGTTTATGCAACGGTTTCAATCAAATCGATTTCTTTCAAATCGACTTGAAGCGTCGGATAAACGTGGTATATGCCGGGAAAAGTAGTTTCGAGATAAATGATTACACTGGCTTACAAAAAAACAAAAGTCCATGTACATTCAAAGCCACTATTTTTTCTTATAGATTATAGTCTGCTTAACTCGAAAATCACATTTAAAAAATTTTTATGGATAGTTTTTCGAGATATGAATTTTTTTTTCGGAAGTAGCTTCATATATCAGACTATTACCCTAATTCTGGTGATTCACAACTGTAAATTCATTGACAAGCTAGTCATAGCAAGAAATAATCAATTAATTAAACAAAAAAAATTTCAACAAAGGGATTTGAAGTCTCAGCTGACTTGAAGTGACTTTAATGCAATAAATTGCCACAAAAATGAATGCGAGACTGCAATCAAATTATTAAAAATTATTTCTGATTTCAAATGTTTAATTCAGAAGAACAGTTTGGTGTTATCTTTTATTTTGGCATTCCGCGATCCAAATGTCAAAAAACTTCAGTTCACTAAAGTATTGTTTACTTTACATTTTTATTTCAAAATATATGTAATTGCTTGAAGATTAACGTAAAAAGAAAGCTTATTTTCTGTTTTATTTAAAAAAAAAATATTAAAATATATATGCTATATAATTAGAGCAGTCCGTCAGGTTACCGAACAACACCCAGCTATGTGGCATTCACAGACTCGGTGCGGCTTATAAGCGGCCCAATAACCCGATCCACGAAGTTGCAGGAGGCCGAGGTATTTCTGGGAACAACGGTGAACGATGCAACTCATCACAGTCATGGCATAATAACCAGGTAGATGCAATTCGGAGAGCAAAAAACGAAAGAGCAAAACATTGGCGTAGCTATAATGTCACTATTGACAATTTATTTTTATTCGTTCAGCCATAGGGATGTATAATTTACTTGTTACCATATAAATCAATTGAGTACCCAGATTTTATGTATGAACATGTAAAAAAACAAAAATATTAAAAATTTAATAAAATGACCCGTGTTTTAAGATATAATACAGAGTTAATTGTAGTTTGGCCTTAAATGAAGTAAATTAAAGTTTACTTTTAATATAATTTTCCTTCGACTACTTATTTCGATTGTTTAGTAACCAATTTATTTGTGTAGCTATGTACAGCTGCTTTAAACTGTAATAATATATTTTGACAAGTGAAATTGCTGTTGAAAAACATAAAATTTATTTAATGAAAGCGGCGATTGTTTGCTAATTTTATCGTGCTGGAACGGAAGCTAACAATTGAAGAATTGTTTTAGAATTATCGCGTTTAGAAGAAGTTATAAGCAGTCCAGAAAAGCCATTGTCAAACCTGAATTGTCGATAAACATTTGCAGTTACCGCAATTTAATAATCAAGCTTAACTGTTTAGGAGTACATGCTATTCACGTTGAAGCCCACCAAAATGAAACCGGAAGTGCTAAATTCAAGAAACAATCTTAAAATAATTTTGTGTAATGTGTTGCAAGTAACTGTGCTCTGTGTAATTTTCAAATTATGTTGAAAATGTAATTAATAATTTGCTGGGATTTTGAAAAAATAAATTAAATGAATTGTCCTTAAGATTCAGCTACGTTTTTAATTCGATTCGATCGGCAATAATTACTGCGGCAATAAGGCATGCGATATTACTGCATTAAAAGCAACAAACCTTTGCATTTATTTGTCATAAAATTTTATCCAATAGAAAATAAAAATTGATAATGTTTTCAAAACAGCTCATTTTGACATTAAAACTACGCCTTTGTTATTGTTTTGTTGTCGGAGAGAGCGTATTTCTAGTGCATCTACCTGGTTATTCAGCCAGGATCACAGTTCCTGTTTATGACTCACAGCGTCAAGCCACAAAATACGCTGGTCTCAACGTGCTCAGTAGTTTTAACGAAGCCACGGCAGCAGGCTTTGTATATGGTCTGGCGAACGCATTGTTTTAAAATTAATATTTTGACTTCTAATCAGAAATTTTCATTTGATTTTACTTGTTTTTTCTTTTGCTTTGACTTTTGGCGATCCATTTTTTGTTGTTGATTTTTGATAAAGAGCATACAAAGATAACAATTTCATGGTAACTAAAACAATTCATCCTTGCTCCTAGCTCAAAAATTATATATAAAAGAATGCGCACTCAGAGTGTCAAAAATTAAATCTACTGCGCAGCCTACATCACACGAGAAAATACATGCAAACAAAAAACACATACACAACAAGCAAAATTAAGCAAATGAATTTGATTGGCTTATTGGGAAACAAACAAACCATGGCAGCATGGTAGAACTAGTAAAGGTATATGCATTTCTGACTGCTCTCTTTTTCTCATAGCCAGAATTGTCAAACTCAAGCATTTTGCTATTCTTGCCTATTTTTGCTTTCTTATCGCATTCTCATCGTTTTCAGATTTTGTATGAGCTGTCAACTTCGTTTTGACAGTTCCGGCAGTCTGTCTCTCCGAAATGCATATACCTTCTCTAATTCTACTATGCATGGCAGAAGAATAAGGAAAGCGGAATTCAGAGAGCAAAAAAACGAAAGAGAGCACAAATTGGCGTAGCTACGAGTATAATGTCACTGTTGCCATTTTATGTTTATTCGTTCAGCCATAGGGATGTATAATTCACTTGTAACCGTATAAATCAATTGTGTACAGCTATTTGGTGTTAACATCTAAAAAAACCTGAACAAAAATCTGAAAAATTTAATAAAATGAGCCGTGTTTTAAGATATAATACAGAATTAACTGTAGTTTGGCTTTGAACGAACCAAATAAAAGTTTTATTTTAATATACTTTTTATTCGACTACTTACTTCGATTGTTAAGTAACTGTTTTGTCTGTGTAATTTGTTTGAGTCGCTAAGTAAAGGCCCAACCAAAATAGACGAAACGAGACGATAGCATTTTGACGAACGTCTGCACTCGTTACGGATGTTTACGGATTTAACCCAAAATGAAACGAATTGCTCAACTCGTCTGAAACAGCTGATCAGTAGGCAATCGAGTATTATTTATTTATTTATACTGTGCATTTTGTAATTTTTAATAAAGATTTGTGAAAAATGAGTGAAATAATGGCGAAATTGAAACAAATTGATGAAAATAAAATAAAAACGCACTCTGCACAGCTGTTGTTGACGAGTTGCTACGCTAGCAGTTCGGTTCTTACGGAATAATACGTCTTGTCAAACTGTTTCGTTTAGTTTTGTTCAGTTACGTTTGCTCATTTTGGGTAACAGCATTAAAATGCATTTAACCGAACACTTACGTTTTTACTCGTTACGGAGCAAAACGTCTATTTTGGTTGGGCCTTAAGGCTGCTTTGAAGTGTCAAAATCTATGTTGACAACATAAGTTGCTTCTGGAAAACATGAAATTTTTTTTAAATAATTTTTGAATGCAAAAAATTGTTGGATTGTTTGAATGAATGGCAAGTACTATTGACATTATAGCTAAGCCTTTATTATTGTTTTGTTTGTCGTAGAGAGCGTATTTCTAGTGCACCTACCTCATAATTCTGCCATGAAAGAAACAGTAAAACTGCTGTCAAAACAACTCGAGCAAAGTAGTTAATATATGTGCAAATTAGTAAAAACAGGAGAAAACACCCTACGAAACTACGAAAAGATTTTTTTAACAGTACTGAAAAATATATTTAATTTGTTGTGGACATGCGTTTTTTTAATATTTATTTCTTAGCAATAAACCAAGTTCGAATAAGAAAATTACGATATTTTAAAATCTTTACGCCCTATAAATAAATTGTGACGTTTTTTAGCTTGTTTCGAATTCAAAGGAGTGACTACTTTTCGCTTGTTCTTTTTCTATTTCAAGCTTGAAATTTTTTTTAAGAAACGCTTGAAACAAGAACGGAAGCATACCTATTATCTGTTTTAAGCAGATACATTCATTTTAATACTGAAAAAATAGTGGATTTCATTCCTGCAAACTATTGCTAAAAATAAAAAAGTATGTGTGTGGCTGCCACGAACGGCAGAAGTGAAACCTTTCGAAAACTGTATAAATTTTTAGTACAATGACTTTTTCATGAAATATCGTGACCCACTGCAAAAATTGTTCCTAGCTTTGTACTAAATTTCAGTGCCCTTATATCAATATTATTCGAGTGTTTTTCTGATATTGAAGCGCCCCTTTGTCCAATAACTCCTACTTTATTAACTGTAATTTGACATAATTGGGCACACCCCTGTACTAAATTTCAGTATTGGGTACTAACATTATTCAAATAACACCCTTTGTCAAATAACACCCACTTTCTTGACCGTAATTTGTAATATTTGTGACTACTTCTGAGCAAAATTTTAGTACCCTAGTTTAAAAATTACTCGATAGTGTTTTTATAATATTGACAAGCCCCTTTGTCGAATAACGCCCACTTTCTTGATCGTAATTTTTAATAATTGTGCCTACCCCTGTACTAAATTTCAGTACAATAAATATATTATAGTGTTTTTCTAATATTACCACGCCCCTTTGTTGAATATCTCCCAATTTCTCATCGGGCAAGTGCTTTAGGATTCATCGATGTACATACATTAAAAGAAAAATTAGCTTACACCCAAACAAAAAACGCATTACCAGATATGTTTTTTAGAAGAGCTCAAAAATCAACCAAAATTATCATGTTGACAAAAAATGTGGATATGGATGTGTTGGTCTTAACTTAAGCTCTGCCACAAAGATTTTAAAAGCTGAGGCAAGTGCAAATTAGTAGGTTGCTTTATATAAAAAGGGCAAAAAATCATAATATTTTTAAGTAGGGTTTTTCATAAACAAATTTAAAAATAATTATGCAAACATAACATTTTCAAGTATTCTTAACGCAGAATATTTATTAAGATCCGTACACGTCTGTGCGCAGCTAAGAATACACGCAACCCTACACAGAGAAAGCTAGACGTCGACAAACTGCAATCGAAACAGACAGCCGATGCTTTCGCCATTCGACTCTCACTCTTGCTTCAAAGCACTCCTCTAATCAATGATATATGCGCGCAGTGGACACACATTTCCAACTCCATGCGTGCGTCTACTGAAGAGGTGATTGTCTACCACCACCCTCGCCGAAACCAGTGGTACGACCAGGAGTGTCGCGACGCCACTGCAGAGAATGACGCCGCCTACAAAGCCACCCTGCAGTCGGTTGTAACGCGCGCTGTTAAGGAGCGATACAAAGAGAAAAGGAGGGAAGAGAGACATATTTTCAGGTGGGAAAAAAAGAGGCAGAAAAGCGCGAGCAGGAGAAGATTGAGATGTATGGTGACAGGAATGACGATAGTTTTAAAACCGGGGCCTCTTCCTGCAAGGATGAAAACGGGAATCTAGTGACAGATGTCCAGAGTACTCTGACGTTATGGAGGGAACACTTCTATAAGCTTCTAAATGGCGACGCCAATAGAGATGATATTCCGGAAACCCCAATTGCGGATGACAGCGTCGAGGTTCCGCTGCCCGACTATGATGAAGTTCTGACAGCTATAGCTCGGCTTAAAAATAACAAAGCCGCGGGAGCTGATGGCTTACCTGCTGAGCTGTTTAAGAACGAAGGCGAATCTCTACTTAAATGCATTCACGAGCTTCTATACAAAATATGGTCGAAAGAATGCATTCCGAACGATTGGAATCTCAGTGTGCTCTGCCCAATCCACAAAAAAGGCGATCCCACTATCTGTGCCAATTACCGTGGGATAAGCCTTCTTAATATCGCATATAAGGTCCTGTCGAGTGTTTTATGTGAAAGATTGAAGCCCATTGTAAACGAACTGATCGGACCTTATCAGTGTGGCTTCAGACCTGGAAAGTCCACAATTGACCAGATTTTCACGCTACGACAAATCTTGAAGAAGACTCAAGAAAAACGAGTCAACACCCACCATCTTTTTGTCGACTACAAAGCCGCCTTCGACAGCCCAATAAGGAAGCACCTGTACTTCACCATGTCTGAATTTGGTATTCCTGCAAAACTAATACGACTTTGCAGGATGACACTGAGCAACACCAGCAGCGCAGTTAAAATCGGGAAGGACCTCTCCCCACCATTTGTTACCAAACGAGGTTTCAGACAAGGTGATTCCTTATCGTGCGACTTTTTCAACCTTATGATGGAAAAGATCATCCGAGCTGCTGATCACAATATTCTACAAGAGTGTTATGCTACTTGCGTATGCTGATGACATTGATATCATTGGCCATAATATTCGCGAAGTCAGTGCAGCATTTTCCAGATTAGAAAGGGAGTCAAGTCGAATGGGTCTGGTCTGGCAGTGAATGCAGATAAAACGAAATTCTTGGTGTCAACAATCAAACAGTCCCAGCGTTTTGGAACCCACGTTACAGTTGACAATACCTCCTTCGAAGTTGTGAAGGACTTCGTTTATCTGGGAAACTCAACCAACGACATCAGCATTGAGATCAAACGAAGAATAACTCTTGCCAACAGGTGTTACTTTGGGCTCAGTTGGCAATTGAGAAGCAGAGCCCTTTCTCGGCGAACGAAAATCACGCTCTATAAATAGCTCATCATGCCCGTCCTACTTTATGCATCACAAACCTGGACGCTGAGCAGTTCAGATGAAAAGACTTTAGGAGCATTCGAGAGAAAGATTCTTCGTAAGATCTACGGACCAATCTGCGTCAATGGCGAGTACCGAATACGGTACGAGCTGTACGCTGACATCGACATAGTCAAGCGCATTAAAATCGAGCGGCTTCGCTGGATTGGTCATGTTCAGCGCATGAAAGACGATGCTCCAGTGAAGAAAACATTCGATTCGGTACCCAGCGGCAGTCAACGCAGAAGAGGTCGACCGCATCTTCGTTGGAAAGACCAAGTAGAGGACAACCTGACGAAGCTTGGAATTTCCAACTGGCGCCAGCAAGCGAAAGACAGAAATGGCTTGCTCAAATTCTTAGATGAGGCCAAGACCGACATACGGTTGTAGCGCCAACTTAGTAAGTAAGAATATTTATTAAAGTAACAATATTCACCAAAAGTTTGGTATTAAATTCTGAAATTTCAACTTTTATCCTTTTTTTGCAAAAGGATTCAACATTTTTTTATTTTACGAGTGTCATCTGTATTTACCAATCACCGTTGATGAGAAGACGAAGTTTTACCACAAAAATTTTGATAATTATTTTTATTTTTGGTCTTAAATGAGGAAGATAGTAAAAAAAAACAAAATATTTTCATTGCTGTATAAGAAATGTAACGTTTTGGACGCAAGACTAACAAGATGGGTCACTAATTAACGGGCATGAGTAACGCCAACCAAAAACAGGACAAACTGACAAAATTTTTAAGATTTTACAGGATTT
Organism: Dichetophora obliterata; assembly: GCA_963920525.1. Taxonomy (NCBI): domain Eukaryota; kingdom Metazoa; phylum Arthropoda; class Insecta; order Diptera; family Sciomyzidae; genus Dichetophora; species Dichetophora obliterata. The sequence goes on from OY986439.1 coordinate 140,120,613, forward strand.
ACATGACGTCTCGCAAAAAACAGTACATTTTCGCAGGACGCATTTAAAGTCGAAAAATTATTGTTACCTATTTGTATGTTCAAAGATTTAAAATAAGCATTTTCATTGATAATATTATCAAATTCATTATTTAATTTAGGAATATTAAAATCTATTACATATTGATATTCAATAGCATAAGCTTTAAATATCAATTAATGTTAGGTATTTGAATTTAATATGTAACTTGCTCTTTATGCAGAACACCTCACTATCACTATTTGTGTTTTCCAGCAATGAATATTCTTTAAGTTGATTGCTTAACACACACTTTCGCTTCGACATTTCGACAAGTTTAAAAAATGAAATGCACAGACACTTTTAACAGGGTCTGAAAAAAGGGAAACTTTTTACGTATTACTAAAAAAGTGTGAATAATAAACAAAGTGGACTAAATTTCGAACATGGCATATTAGGTAATTTTAACTATTTTGCTGGCCAAAATTCATTTTTTTACTTGTGCAAATCGGTTTTTTTTATTTTGCCCATAAAACCAATTGGACAAAACATACATGCTCATACTCCGTTTCTATGTAAAATTATTTGTCATTAACAGAGTCGATGTCAAACATACAACTTTTTTAAAAGTTTTTTAAAAATTAAATAAAGTTCATAATATGAAAAGTCTAAGTACGTGTATTCTAAAGAAAAACTGTTTCGTTTACAACTAAAAAATGGAGAAAAATACTGATGGCTAGTACTTTATTTATCAATTAAAAAATTTAAATATATTAATAATTTGCAGGGACCGAGTATAACTGTTATTTTGCAATTTTCATATGAAAAAGGCTTAAAGAAAAAGTGGCCGGACTTTTTTAAATATATCATTATTATCGTAAAAGCAGCAGCTTCGCGAATATTAAATGCCTTTTAAATTTTTGGCTGTTACTATAAAAATTAAAATTAACTGTTATTTTTTGCCTTTTATTTTCCGGACAAAAATAACTGTTACTTTTGACTTTTATTTTTTTAAGTCAAAAATAACAGTTATTTTGTGCCTTTTATTTTTTCGGTCAAAAATATCAGGCATTTAGTATTTTTTCAAAGGCCGAATAAAAAGCTTTAAAAACTAAAAAGTTTTATAGCTCAAAATGTGCGCGCTAATGAGACGATAAAAATTGCACAAATTTTTTTTTGCCGTTCAAGTGGCCTTTAAAAAATTCAAATTGCCTGATATTTTTGACCGAAAAAATAAGAGGTACCAAATAACTGTTATTTTTGACAAAAAAAAATAAAAGTAAAATGTAACAGTTATTTTTGCCCAAAAAAATAAAAGGCATTAAATAACTATTATTTTTGTCGGAAAAAATAAAAGTTAAGTGATAACTGTTAATATCTGACTTTTTTGATAAAAACCATAACCGGTACGGTCCCTGATAATTTGTGATCGCTTGTAGTGCAGTGTGTAGTTAGTGTAACGCACAAAGTTTAAATATAAGATTTAACTTTGCTTGGACTTTTAAAAAAATGGCCACCAATGGCCAGCATAAAATCATAACAACTATTAATGGCGTTCAAAACTTTTTTGAAGTAAGCATATCTTAAACCGCGGTTTTTAGTGGGTATTAAATAACTTTGTATTTTCTTAGGCAACTATCGAATTTTGAACTATATCAAAAATGGAGAAATAAAGAAGCAAAGCAGATAACAGCAGTAAATATTTACATATTGCAAATAATTGAAAGTGATCATATTTTTCTTTAAACAAAGTTTTACAAGAAAAATCACGACACTTTTGTCGAAAATTTGAAAAAAAGAATGGAAAAAATTGAAAAAGTTGATACGTTTCAAAAGAAATATGATACTCGTACTTGGCTACCATTCAAAAAACATTCAAAACCATTACCTGTGCCTAGCAAAGTAAAAGGTGGCAACGATAATTTTCAAATAAAACGAATAACAACGAAGACAACAGCAGTCAGTCAGTCGGTCGAAACTCGAGTAACGAGAAGATGCGTTTTTTAACTCTTGGCAACGTAATAAAATTTGAGTTTGTTTCAATTCAAATAAAAAATAACATTTTCGTTTCGGTAATGATTAATTTAACTTTTGTTAATAAAATCAACTTTATAATTATTCAAAAACTAATTTTCAAATAAATACTCTTTTAACTCAGAAGTGGGATGCAATCCATCTAAAGGTGTTTGTGCTCGCGCCGGTGAAAAAAATATGTTAAATAAGAAATATATTAAAGAAATGTTGATGTGAAAATTTGCATAAAAAACGGCCATAAATGGTAAATATTAGTGCAAAAACGTAAAGTTTTAGTAAAGAAAAACGTTGTTCTCGAAATTTCAAAAAGTGAACAGAGCGTCGTGGGGAAATCGAACGAAAACGAAGTCTGGTAACAAAATTCCCTGCGATATAAACGGACTTGAACGAAACAAAAAAAGAAAACAAGTAACAAGAGCAGCGTAACGGATAACGAGCAGAAAGTAAAGGTAAAGAAAATGCAACGAAGTTGGTAAAAAGATAAAATACGCGAATAAAAGACAAAACGAGTAATATACGGTAACGAAAATAAAGGAGTGCGTGCAGAAAACAAAATAACGAAAACAACAAACAAGACGGTTGCAAAGTGTCTACGACGAGACAAAAATAAAACAAATACGTAAATAATATTAATTTCAGCGTAAAAAGCAAAAATAAAACATTAATTAGCAGCAACCGCAACATGGTTAAGCTAGCGTCGATGAATATTCAGCAGCGCAAGGATTTGCTACGCGAATATGAAGTGCTTCCTTCAGTACAAGATCGAATAAAAGAATTGAAGAACATGATGGCTGACCTTGTAAGCGCTATTTCAAGCGTGCAGAGCGTTTCAGAAAATTTAGAACCACCTCGTGTTAGCACTCCAGCCACAGCTACTCATCATGAACTTTCAAACGTTTCGGTGGCGCGTAATAAGTATTCGGTTAAAGAAATTTCAGAAACGATTCCTGGGGCCCTACTCTGTAATGCGATTCGAAAAATAATGCGATTTGAAAACAAAATGCGATCCGAATTTAAACTCGCACTCTGTAACTCTTTCGCTTGAGTGAGAGTGTTGCTTGCTAAATTTTCCTGGAAGTTTGTCCGTAATTTGGCATCATTAGACGAATCGTATGAAAATTTATCCAAAATTTGGCATCACTTTTTATTAAACGTTAAAAAACTGTCAGGAAAATATAGACAAAGAAATTTTTAGCAAAACAAACAAAAAATAAGTTCAAAAGCTTAAAAAATTAAATATAAAAAATGACTTTGTGGTTACATGGTGATGACGAGCAGCAAGAACGGTTGCAGCGGCGAATTATAAGGGATCACTGTAATGTGATGGCTATCAGTGATTAGAGGTAATTAAGAAATAATGTATATTGCCGTCCGCTAAGCGTTAAACTATTAATTTTTGATTTTTTATTTTTCAGTTTTGTTAAAAATGTTCGCCTTAACAAAGAAGAATTTATATACGTTTTTGCAGTTGCCGTCTTTAATTGCCCCTTGGCCAAGTCAGGATGTTCCTGGAAGAAATCCATCAACAATTCAAATTGCCGCGGCTTTTTGCTGATATTTTTGCAAGATTCCCTGTGTAAAAATTAAATGGTTAAAACACATTAAATCATGTTAATATTTGTAAAAACTTACATTTTTATTTATATATCGCTTCTTGATTCAATTATGTTGATAAATTTAATTTATTTTTTACTTCTGCTAAAGAAAAAGAGCTGTCGAATGAAAATTCCGAAATTCGAGTGACTTTGACACTCGCATTCGCGTTGCCAAGTGCCGAAAATGCGAAAAGGGATAAATTAAAATGCGAAAGTCGGAAAATAAAATGCGAACTTTTTAAGAATTTTTAGGCGTCGTAAACCACATTTTTATATAAAAAAATAATTAAAGCGACAAAATGAGCTCCATGATGAATTGCATTTAATCTCTAATACTGCGTCTACTTTTGTCTTCGGCTATCTTTGTTTATCATATGATGATGTATGGAATGGAATACTTGATCTAAAACATTCGTCTCAAACTGATATCGATGGTATTTCTCCTCTTTTTATTAAGAATTGTGCTGCCTCCCTACTGTATCCGATTAAGGTTATTTTTAATAAATCTCTAGCTTCAGGAGTTTTTCTAGATGACTGGAAAATTGACTCAATTGAACCTATTATTAAAAGTGGTAATAAAAGTGATGTTTTGAATTATAGACCAATCTCTACATTATCGACTATTTCTAAATTATTTGAGGGTATTGTTAAAAACAAAATGCACTTCGTCATCAAGAATTTAATATGTCCTCAACAGCATGGTTTTGTTGCAGGTCGATCAACCGTAACAAATCTAATAATATTTACAGAAGACTGTGTCTCTGCATTTCAAAGTGGAAATCAAGTTGAAACGATTTATACTGATTTTTCAAAAGCGTTCGACAACGATTCGACAGCGTGTCTCATAGAATCCTACTTTCAAAATTGGCTCATATCGGTTTTCACTCTAAATTTTTAGCCTGGTGAAAGTCATATTTAAACAATAGACTTTTTCATGTTGTAGTTGAAAATATTCAATCTTTCGCTTTTAAAGCAACATCTGGTGTTCCTCATGGCAGCATTTTAGGTCCACTGCTTTTCTTGTTATTTATAAATGACATAAGCAGATGTTTCGGATGACGCGGATGACTTAAAAGTCTATTCTATCATCTGTAACTCTCAAGATGAAATAAACTTACAATCTGATATTAAAAACCTTCTGGATTGGTGTTATAATAATAAGCTTTTTCTATATATCGACAAGTGCTTCTTTATTAAATTTGCGAAAACTCTTAATGTGTCTTATTATTTATATAACATTGAGGGCTCTATATTAAAAAAAAGTTGATGAAATTACTGATATTGGTGTTATATTGGATTCTAGATTCACTTTTGTCAGCCATCTTAACTATATTATATCTAAATCTTACTCTGTGTTAGCTTTTGTAATGCGTAATAGTTCTGATTTCTCTGATCCATTTACTCTGAATTTAATATATTTTTCTTTTGTTCGTACAAAATTAGAGTATGCTATTGTTATCTGGAGACCTTTTTATTTAACACATATACATCGCTTGGAGCGCATTCAAAAGAGATTTACTCGCTTTGCAGTTCGTCAATTAAATCTTCAGCTTTCAAATCTAAAAACGCTACATTGTAGAGGTACCATATTGTCATTATTATTCATATATGATATTGTTAGTGGTTCAATAGATTCTCCTGCACTTTTGTAGTTAATACATTTCAATGTACCTATCAGAAACTTGAGAAATTTTGTACCGTTTTTTATAAGTATCAAAAAAACTAATTATGCATTAAATGCCCCCATTTCGAGAGCTTTCACTGAAATAAACGTAATCCCAAATTCTTTTTCGTTATATTTTTTTCCTTAATATATCATTAAAAAGTATCTTAACAACATTTACTATTAGATTTAGTATATTTTTAAGTTATGAATTGTCAGTATGGAATTAGTTATTCTTTGACTTAATTAAATAAATAAATAAATAAATAAATAAATAAATAAATAAAAATGTTTTTTTATTTAATATTGCTTTTAATATGTATATATATTAAGTTTTTTTAGGCAACAAAAACAAGTGCCAAAAATTCACATTGCAAACAATTTAATTAAAGTCTGTTGTAAATCTAATGTAATTTAAAATAAAATAGATTTAATAATAAATGCAAACAAATGGTTATGTACAAAGAAATTAAAGTGACAAAAGGAAAAACAAAAACAAAACAACAAAAATGCCTTTGACTAAATCATTGATATAATTGAAGTAGTTAGCTGAAGTGCTTTTTAAATTGTAAACATAACTGAGGTTACAATCTATCAACATCACAAGCTTTTTGCCTCCCAAAAGCATATACTTCTAAAATTTGTCGGTTACTGCTGTTTATAAATTTTTTTGTTTAAATACTTTGTTGCTTACGACCTTTAGACATTTGCGTTTTCTGCTTAACTATGACAAGTATGACCATAACACTTTGAGGAAAAGTATTGACTTGCATAAGAAGTGTTATAGTGGTATTAACTCAATTTTAAGAAAATTGTGGGTTACGACAGTTTGTCACGCGATCGACGATATGTACCAATGATTCCACCGGTCTTTAAAGCGCATCAAACGGTGACTTTTTTGGATGTAATGTTGTTTTGAGAATAACTTGTGGATAAACATCGCTCCAAATGCGGCAATTCGGTTTATTTACATAGCCATTTAAACAAAAATGTGCTTCATCACTGAACAAAATTTTCAAATTAAATTATGGATCAATGGCAATTTTTCCTTCATTCCATTCATCAAATGAACGGGACGAACGATGACCGTATGGAAAAATTGTCAAACAAAACTAATCTGAAAACAACCGAGAAATGCCAAATTGATTGTCACAGAAAACAGTGTAGCCAATTTCAAGTTCTTCGCCTCTAAAAAAATACCCTTACAAATCGCGAAAAAGTCAATATTTTTAATTAAGGGTTAAGAGAAAAGGCGCTATGGGTTGAAAGAAAATAAGAGGGGGGTGTCTGATTTGAGAAAAAATGCTCCATGAAGAGTAATTAATAGTTAAAGCTATTAATACATTATTTATTATAGTAGACGACCGTTTTTATTTACAGTTAATCCTTTAACCAAATCCTTTAACTAGTTTTTTACGTACCTCAAGATGACTAAGAAAAAATCCAATACGTTTGATTAGAGGGCATTGAGAATAGTTATCCTTCGAAAATACTTTATACTTGAACAACCTGTCCATTAGACACACTAATTTTTGTAAATGTGACAAATCAAGCAATATATCGCTGGGTGATGTTTCCTTGGTTGTGGAGAAGTTAAGTTGACGCATTATAAGTTCATAGTTGTTTTGAAAGAGACAATTTTTAATTTCATTATCACAATTTTTGTGACCCATGCCATGCAGAAAGCGCATTTCACTTCCGTGTTCTTCTATGCAAATATATTTTCGGTTGTACTTGTAAAGCAATAGCATTAGGTTGTGGCTATCATGACCTTCGATCTTTGAACCTTTGAAATGTTCGCTTTCGGTTAAAAAATTAATGACAGCTATTGCAATAGTATCCGCAATCAGATCAAAATCGATAGGTTCAATATTAAAAAGAATACTTTTTGCATCGATTTTACCATTAGGCTCACATATCCAATTTAGCACACAACCTACTAGATCCGATGTTTTGTCTAGACCAAGGCAATCGGCATTTAACAATATTTGACGCACAGTAACGATGCATTCCGTACGTCTCATAGTCTTGTTTATAAGAAATGACTGCAGCAGCGTGTTAATTTCTTTAAGCGATAGTTTTTTGTGTATAATAAGGCTCTGAATAATCAATTGCTTTTCGTTTATAACATCACTTTTTGAAGAAGTGTCGGTCAATACAAACTCTACAATTTTAGTCCATATCTGATCACAGAAGTAAGTTGAAATGTTTTTTTTTTTTAGGTCTTTTTCGTAGCGTAGTACAGATAATATACAAAGCTTCAAATTTTTAAGATTATCTGCGTTAGCAAAAACGCACAAGATTTGGAATATTGTTTCTAATACTTGTTGGTAGTTGTCACTGTTTATAAGAGCATGATGACTATTTAATAATTCTGCAAAAATTGCCAACCTGCAGAAGATTAATATTTTTCACCATGTTTTTAATAAAAAAAAATGAACTTACCAAGTTTCATTAAATGTCGCTACCTGAGTTTGCACAAACCCTAAAATGATTTCCATATTATCTGTCATCTTTTGTAGTTTTCTTTTTGACTCCATAGAATCCTCCGGATCTTCCACATTCGACTTATTGTAAAAATATGTCTATATAGGCAAAATAAAAAAGTTTTGTTTTACTTGATATAATACATCCATACATACAAATAGACTAGTATTATCGCCTGCGGTCGAAATTCGACTGACTGTCCGTAAGGCAGTGAACAAAAATTAACACTTGCTTAGCGTATGTTAAGACACTGTAGCGTAGATTTGAGAAAACAAAACATTTAAGATGCTAATATTAAGTGAAGCATGAGTCCAAATGTATATCGCCCATTTCAGATTGAGGTGACTTATCAGTCGCACTGACCATCTCCGATTTGGCTCAAATTTTGTTCCTACATTAGTTTATTGCTTAGAAAACCAAATCCGAAGTTATACATTTATAGAACCATTTTTCAAGTCCAAAATAGGGTGTATTTTGAAACGACGCAGCTCAGTCAATTTTAATATGATTTTCGTAAATAAGGTATCATTGAAAAGGTTATTTCGTCTTTTTTACTCGAAAAATATAAAACTTTTGGCAAAATTTCAGGAAGTTGGACCATTCTTAATTTTAAAGTTTAATGCCATGCCAACAATAGACGCTATAATTTTTTTTAGTTTTTTATTTTGGTTTTTTGTACGTTTCAATACCTTTCGAACGATATAAAATTAAAGTGTGCTCTTGAAGGGTTCAGAAATTATGGCGTTAAACGTGCAGTGTTAAAGAATTTTCAATACAAATTCAACTAGTGTTACGTTTGGAACTGTGTTTAAAAATATTTGAGAATCCTAACTAAATATTCGAAACACAGGTTTTGGCTTTTAAGCGAGCCGCGCTGTGTATAAAGGCCACAAGGCCGATTTGGGAATATAAAAAGAAGGCAATGCTGCCGGTGTGACTTTCATGTGTATAATCATTATTTATTTTAAATTTAATTTTCTTTTATAACAATTTGTTACAATTTTTCTAATTCTACGACAAACCCATTTTCCAGTCACATTTCCAACATATTTAATTAGACCAATCATTAATTGATGTAACCAAATATGCAGACTTGCATTTTGTGTCTTCCGCGAAAATGCAATACTAAATATTTGGTCACATGCAATGACCCACATGTGCAAGTTGCAATAAGATCGCCTCTTTGTTAATACTAGAAGTGGCTGCTTGCGCTTAGCCAACATTCGTGATTCATTAATAATCACTATTTCTTTTATTGTTTACGTTCATGCCGTTTTATTGTTTTAACTTATGTTGCACTACTCAGCTTGATCATATTGCAATCACATATGCTCAGTGTTTCAAGGTTTGTTTACGTTGATGACCTTGCCTGTGACTAGGTGTTCTGTTTGTTATTATTATTCGTTTGTTTTTATTTGCTTTTGGGTTGTACACACAACACCCTTACCCTTTAAAAAAAATGATTTTGATACCATAAATGACAAAATTATTTTTAGAATATTACATACATACATTTAAGTTTAGCATTATTTTTACATGTTCCTTGCTTTAATTAAGTTGTTATTATGGACTTCTTTTTCTTTATTATCTATTATTATTATACTGCTCGGCCCGTTTTGAGATATGATTTCAAAAAAACCTTTAAAAAGTTTATCCAATTTTTTCTTATTTCCTATTTTTAAATATACATAATCTCCTATCCTAAAATTTGCTTTATTTACATAGTTTTGTTTTTCAGATATATTTTGCTTACTTCTAATAAATGTGCTTTTGCATAAGTTTTCGCATATTTTAACTTAAGTTTTAATTCGCTAATATAATTTTCAACATTGTAAAATTTTTCTTGATTGTTTATAATTTCACATGGTAGAGCACATAACTTTCCATATACTAGTTCAAATGGTGTGTAGTGTGTTGTACTATGTGGAGTTGTATTGTATGAATATGTGTAGTAAGGCAAAAATTCATCCCAATTATCCTTTCTGTCCAATATCATTAGGAAATCGTTTAAAACTCTATGATTTCTTTCTATCGTACCTAAAGTTTCATGATGATACGGTGTAGAAGTTACCTTATCTATGTTCAACAATTTGCAAATGTTTATTAATAATTCATTTTTGAATTCCGTGCCTTTGTCTGTTTTTAGATTTCCAAAACAACCATATTTTAATATGAATTTTTCTACTATTGTTTTTGCTACACTAACTGCATCTTTTGTAACTAGGGGGAATGCTTCTACAAATTTTGTGAGTTCACATTGGATTGTAAGTATGTATCTGTATGAATTGGATGGTCTAACAGGACCTACTGTATCTATTGTTACAACATCATTTGATCTGTCACCATTAATTTTTCTTTTGTGTATTTAGTTATTTTTACTTGGTTACACACTTTGCACTTGTTAATATATTCTCTAACCATTTTATTCATCCCTTTCCAAACGTATCTTTGTTTTAACTTTGCTATGCATCTTCTTATACTTTTTTATTAAATCTTTAATTTCTTCTACATTCTATTCTTCATTCTATTCTTTTTGGAGCAGTATATAATAATATGTCTAGACAATTCCTCTTTTTATCTTCTTGAATGTCATCAAATATTTTTTTAAATCTGTGCACAGATATCTCTTCAAATATTCTATCATCATCCGCTAGCGCTAGTTTATACAAATGTTCATGCTCTGTATAAGATAACAATTTATTCAAAATCAATTTTAACTCTGATAATGTCTTATGATTGTATCTAACATGCAACATATTTCTGAATTCATATATTTCACAATTTTGGCCTTTCTTAATTTCTTTCATATGTTAAAATTTTAACTTTTTTACTCCTCTAGTATCAGATATCGATATACACCCCATATATTAAGATGATCAGTCTCCAATGGAGACGTGTCCCGGGGTATTTCTATTGCTGTATCACTTGTTTCTTTATTCTTCATTGCTCTTGTTAGCACATTTATATTATTGATTGGTACCATTTCTTTTATTATTTCTCAGAAATTAATTTTATTCTAGATAACGCATCAGCGTTCGTATTCATGCTACCTTGTTTGAATATGATATCAAAATCATAATCCATTAAATCTATCCTTATTCTAGTTAACCTTGATGATGGATCTTTATGCGTGAATAAACTTACTAAAGGTCTATGATCTGCATACACTTTAAATCTTCTACCATACATATATGGTCTGAAATGTTTTATTCCCCAATGTATGGCTAACAGCTCTTTCTCTAATACCGCTTTATTTAACTCATGCTTGTTAAGGGACTTACTTGCAAATGCTATTGGTTTATCACTACCTATTTCTTCTTGAGAAAGAATTACTCCTAAAGCAAAGTTTGATGCATCTGTGGTTAGTATGAAAGGTTTTGAAAAATCCGGATAACTTAATATAGGTGGTGACATGAGTTTTCGTTTTAAAAGTTCAAAAGATTGTCGGCAACTTTGCGACCAACTGAAAATTACATGCTTCTTTAACAATTGATTTAATGGTTTTGCTATATCAGCAAAATTCTGAATAAAACGCCTGTAATAATTACAGAAAGCTACGAACCTACGTACTTCATCCGCATCTTTTGGTGTCGGGTAGTTTTTTATCACATCATATTTGCTTGGATCTGTAGTCACACCTGAAGATGTCCAAGATACATAACTTCTGGTCTCAGAAACTTGCATTTACCTGGATTTAACTTTAAATTATATCTACGTAACCTTTTAAAAACTTCTGACAGATTCTTGTTATGTTCCTTTAAACTAGATCCAAAGATTATTATATCATCGACACATAAAAATGCTGAATCTTGTAGACCACTTAGTGCAAGTGAAGGCATTCTTTGAAAACTATTTGTTGAAATTTTTAAACCAAATGGCAAACGTTTGAATTGGTAGTGACCTGATTCAGTTGAAAATGCTGTAAATGAACTTGTCATATCTAAAGTGGAAAAAAACTTTGCTTTGCCTAATTTATCAAGAACATCTTCTATTCTAGTTAAAGGGAAGTTGTCATCCACGACTTTCTTGTTTAATGCTCTATAGTCAACTACTTGTCTCCATTTCTTATTTTCCCCTGTACTTTTCTTCGGAACTATTAATAAAGGTGAGTTATATGGGCTAACTGAAGGTTCAACAATATCTTCATCTAAAAGTTTATGTACTTGATTTTCTATTTCTTGTAAATTAGCATGTGGAGTCCTATAGTTTTTAATGTACACAGGTGATTTATCTATTGTTGAAATTTTCTGTTCATAATAATTATTTTTAGTCAAAATCTCCACTTCTAAGTGAAAAATACCTTGATAAACTTTGCAAATTTCTAATATTGTTTCTTTTACTGTATTATCTAGATTATCAATATTAATTTCTTTTTGTAATTCTTGGAATCTGTTCTCATCTGGCAGGATGTTTTTAAAATGTAATATCTCATAGTTTTTCATATTCTCTATCCCCAGTATTAATCTTGATAGCAAAACTTCATTATTAGTTGTATTCAAAAATTTCACGTGTTTTATTCCTGTCGCTGGAATTATAGTATCTGCTACAAATACTCCTTTTCTAATTTCTTTACCACAAACTACACTTTTTTCATCTACATCTATGTCTACAGCCATTACTGTCTCTGCTCTCGGAGGGATTCTTATGTTTTTTATAGTTTTCATTTGCATATTCATTGGTATTACTAAATTCTCATCATCAGTTGTTATTTCTAGTGTATACGTCTCATAATCTATTTCACAATTATAATCTATTAGAAAATCTCTACCTAAAATTCCGTCTGTTCCTAAGTTTGTATTATCGTCTATAATATGAAATGTATGCAGTATATTATCATCTTCCCATAATAACTTTATTTGTGAAATTTCTAATGAAGTCGTCACCTCATTAGTTATCCCGTTTATATAACATATTTCACTACTGTCAACATTATTATTTACTACCTTACTCTTTAATAGAGAAATGTCTACTGCAGTATCTATAAGCAATGTAACTATACTATTTCCTATCTTAACTGTAACATAATTTGTAATTTCATTATACTGACTTATTTTAATAATTTTGCTGTAAAATTTTATTTTTCTTATCATTTAAGAATTTCCCGGTCTTTGACCACCGGGGGCATTCCAGTTTCCTTGGTTGCCTCTTCTGTTATCATTAAAATTTATACTATTATTATTATTTCTATTAAATCTTCGATTATTATTTTCTCTGAAATGAGTATTATTTCTACCTCTATTATTATCGTATCCTACGTTATTATTGTAATTCCTGTTAATATTATGATTTCTAACAAAATTTCCATTATTTGCAAAATTATTTTGTCTAAATTGTCCTCTGTTTGTATTATAATTGCCTCTACCTCTGTGAAATTTATTAAAATACATTATTCGATTATTTGTATTGGGTTCTATTTCTGAAGCTATCCTAATGGCTTCTGCTAGCTTCACAGGTCTTGCTGCCATTACAATAGATCTACATGGTTCAACTAAACCATTCTTGAATGTTGTCAAACCAATTTGATCATTCAACTTTACTATTATCTCTCGATTTGTTTCACCCTGCTCACTAATCTGTAGCTCATTTAGTGACACTAGTAAATTTTCTATATTTGACCCGAATACAGTAGCACTCAAACTAACTTGATTTATTCGTGCTAGCTCACTATGAAGTTTTGAGGGAGTCTTATTAGATCTATATGCTTGCTGAAGCGTTCTTTTAAATTCTTCAAGAGTAGTTGGTTTGTTTTCTGTTAAAATTTTTTTTCTTTACTTTTTCAGATAGTTTCGTGGCCAGAATAAATTTTATCAATGTTTGCTTTTGTTGATCATCCTTCAAGGTATCATGAAGAATTCAATTAGACCAATGTAATTGTTGAAATCACGAAAATCCCCTTGGAATTCAGGAACCAACTTAGACACAGTAATCAAATCAAATGAGGCCATGTTACTTCTTTATTATTTTCTTTTAATTCTTTACTTTCAAATTTTTTAGGTTTTAAAAAAATTTAATTTTTTCTATTATTAAATCAAAATTTACTTCCTTCTGTCGCTCTTTAATCCTGAATCTTATTTTCTATAAATCTCGTAACTTATCTCTTATGTATTCTGTCGTGTAAGTTATCTTTTTCAGTTTAGTCAATATTTGCGTTGCATAGTCTATTTCCATCAAAATCTGTTATTTATTCAACCATGTTACATTTAAGACATATTACTCCAATATCTCTATTCTTTAACCCTCTTGCTCCAATAGTCACTCTACACACAGTACATTTGAAACAGTTATAATGAAAACTTTTAGCTTTATAACTTAGATACCTAACTTTTCCAATGTCCACTATTTTCTTATTACATTTATCACAATATTTATTAAATAATATCCCAAAACATACTTGGTAAAAACATCTAGTCGCAAATTCTACCATATTTCCTTTAAGTATTTGTTTTATATGTATATAGATTTATTTATTAAAAAAAAATTTATATATTTTTTTAACAGTGCTAGTTATTGTGCTATTTAAATTTATGTTCTTAATGATCTGTTTTTTTACATAAGTTTTAAAATGCCTATTTATAAAGTAAATTATTACAATTACTATGAAAGTAATTGATACAATCCCTATAATATTATTCATGCTGTATACGTTGCTGCTACTGCTGCTGCTGTTGTTGTTATTGTTGTTGTTGTTGTTCATGGTTATTTTTGTTTGTTCCTTGGCTTTCGGGAGTACAATCGCCCATACCATTTTTTTTATCCAGTGAGCTTTACAACCGCATCGACTGTAAATTTTTCAATTGTTGTACGAAATTGCGTTTCTCAGATCCTTTCGATACATGGATCATCCTGTATAGGTTGTCCAGTTCCCTTCGACGCCATACTTACTTGCCACCTCTAGTCTTCTTTCTCTTCTGTGGTTGCTGATCTTGCTGTTCTTTGAATCGCTGCTCTTTGAATCGATGCTGCCTCTGACGATATTCCTCGATCGTCAACTTCTTGGGTCCGGCAGTGACTGGTGTCGGCACATAAACCGGCGCTTGTTGAGAGGTCTCAATCACAGATTCTGGGATGTACTCTTCCTCCACAAAAAGTCCTGGGTGGTTCAGTTGCTGGAACAATTCATCCAGCTCTTCGCTGGAGTACTGGGACAGCTGGCTTTAAACTCCACGTATAAGCAGTTGAGTGCTGCTCAATCAGTAGATTCCACACAAAAAAATTGCCTAGGCTCGAGTCCGCAGTATCGACATGTTACGTTTGGAACTGTGTTTAAAAATATTTGAGAATCCTAACTAAATATTCGAAACAAAGGTTTTGGCTTTTAAGCGAGCCGCGCTGTGTATAAAGGCCAAAAGGCCGATTTGGGAATATAAAAACAAGGCAATAACAATTTGTTACAATTTTTCTTATTCTAAGACACACCCATTTTCCAGTCACATTTTCAACATATTTAATTAGACCAATCATTCATTGATGTAACCAAATATGCAGACTTGCATTTTGTGTCTTCCGCGAAAATGCAATACTAAATATTTGGTCACATGCAATGACCCACATGTGCAAGTTGCAATAAGATCGCCTCTTTGTTAATACTAGAAGTGGCTGCTTGCGCTTAGCCAACATTCGTGATTCATTAATAATCACTATTTCTTTTATTGTTTACGTTACGTTCTTTTATTGTTTACGCCGTTTTATTGTTTTAACTTATGTTGCACTACTCAGCTTGATCATATTGCAATCACATGTGCTCAGTGTTTCAAGGTTTGTTTACGCTGATGACCTTGCTTGTGACTAGGTGGTCTGTTTGTTATTATTATTTGTTTGTTTTTATTTGCTTTTGGGTTGTACACACAACACTAGCTATCAAAGATTTACAGCAAACATGCTCAGCAAGTAGTCTATTTCGACCGCTTTTCCCGCCATACAAAATGTTTTCTATTATAAACTTGTGTTTTGCAAAAACTAAAACACGTACACGCAAAAACACAAGCTTCTGTAAGCGATTTTTTTTCATTTCTGTTTTGTTTAAAATAAAGAAAGATTAAATTAGAATATATCTGTGTAGTTTTGACAAAACAACTTAAATCTATCTGAAATTCATTGACAAAATCCATTAAGTTGATATGAAATTCATATAGAGTTAAGTTGTTTTGTCAAAACTCCACAGATATGTATGTTTTATGAAATAAAAAGTTTTGAAATAATGGCATAGCATAATCTTTTGCGGAATAATATAATATAATACAATATAATATAATATAATATAATATAATAAAATAAAATAAAATATAATATAATATAATATATAATATATAATATATAATATATAATATATAATATATAATATATAATATATAATATATAATATATAATATATAATATATAATATATAATATATAATATATAATATATAATATATAATATATAATATATAATATATAATATATAATATATAATATATAATATATAATATATAATATATAATATATAATATATAATATATAATATATAATATATAATATATAATATACAATATATAATATATAATATATAATATATAATATATAATATATAATATATAATATATAATATATAATATATAATATATAATATATAATATATAATATATAATATATAATATATAATATATAATATATAATATATAATATATAATATATAATATATAATATATAATATATAATATATAATATATAATATATAATATATAATATATAATATATAATATATAATATATAATATATAATATATAATATATAATATATAATATATAATATATAATATATAATATATAATATATAATATATAATATATAATATATAATATATAATATATAATATATAATATATAATATATAATATATAATATATAATATATAATATATAATATATAATATATAATATATAATATATAATATATAATATATAATATATAATATATAATATATAATATATAATATATAATATATAATATATAATATATAATATATAATATATAATATATAATATATAATATATAATATATAATATATAATATATAATATATAATATATAATATATAATATATAATATATAATATATAATATATAATATATAATATATAATATATAATATATAATATATAAAATATAATATATAATATATAATATATAATATATAATATATAATATATAATATATAATATATAATATATAATATATAATATATAATATATAATATATAATATATAATATATAATATATAATATATAATATATAATATATAATATATAATATATAATATATAATATATAATATATAATATATAATATATAATATATAATATATAATATATAATATATAATATATAATATATAATATATAATATATAATATATAATATATAATATATAATATATAATATATAATATATAATATATAATATATAATATATAATATATAATATATAATATATAATATATAATATATAATATATAATATATAATATATAATATATAATATATAATATATAATATATAATATATAATATATAATATATAATATATAATATATAATATATAATATATAATATATAATATATAATATATAATATATAATATATAATATATAATATATAATATATAATATATAATATATAATATATAATATATAATATATATTGGGGGTTGGAATTAGTTTTAAAGGTTTTCTAAGAGATGGCGTAACTATCAATAGATCGCATCGGGCACACCTGTGACTATATTCATTCCAAAGCACATTGTCTAAGCTTTATTTTTCAGTATGTGTCATTCCACTGAAGTGTAAACAACATATATTTTTTTCTCTGTGAACATGTCGACTTTCGTTCCAACAAAACGCAATTTGCGGGAAGGTTTACTTTTGTGCTTCCATTTGAAGAAAAAAGCGGTTGAAGCACAACGCACGCTTACTGAGGCTTACGGGGACTATGCTCCATCGATTTCTACTTGTGAGTACTGGTTCCGTCGGTTTAAAAGTGGTGATTTTGATACGGAAGACAAAGAGCGTCCGGGCCAGTCGAATAAGTTTGAAGATGATGAATTGGAGGCTTTGCTCGATGAAGACCCGTGTCAAACCCTTCAAGAATTGTCAGAATCATTGGGAGTCGACTTATCAACGGTCGGCAAACGCTTGAAGGCCATGGGAATGATTCAAAAGCAAGGAAATTGGGTGCCGTACCAGTTGAAGCCGAGAGACGTTGAACGGCGATTTTGCATGTGCGAACAACTGCTTCAACGGCATAAAAGGAAGAGTTTTTTGCATCGTATTGTCACTGGCGATGCAAAATGGATCCATTACGATAATTCTAAGCGAAAAAAATCGTGGGGACCACCCGGCCATGCATCGACATCGAGGGCCAAGCCGAATATTCATGGCGCCAAGCTTATGCTGTGTATTTGGTGGGATCAGAAGGGTGTCGTGTACTATGAGCTGCTAAAACCTAACGAAACCATCACTGGGGAACGCTACCAACAACAATTGATGCAATTGAGCCGAGCATTAAAGGTTAAACGGCCGGAATATGCCAAAAGACACGACAAAGTGGTTTTTCAACATGACAACGCACGGCCACATGTTGCAAGAACCGTCAAGGAAACGTTGGAGGCGCTGAATTGGGATGTGCTACCCCACCCGCCTTATAGCCCAGACATAGCCCCTTCCGACTACCACCTATTCCGATCGATGACGCATGGCTTGGCTGAGCAGCGCTTCACTTCTTACGAGGATACCAAAAAATGGGTCGATTCGTGGATTGCCTCAAAAGACGAATCGTTCTTCCGGCACGGAATCCATATGCTGCCAGAAAGATGGGAAAATGTTGTAGCTAACGATGGACAATACTTTGAATAATATACATTGTACCGTTGTTTCTAAATAAATGCTCAAAAACCGAAAAAAAACCTTTAAAATTAATTCCAACCCCCAATAATATATAATATATAATATATAATATATAATATATAATATATAATATATAATATATAATATATAATATATAATATATAATATATAATATATAATATATAATATATAATATATAATATATAATATATAATATATAATATATAATATATAATATATAATATATAATATATAATATATAATATATAATATATAATATATAATATTTAATATATAATATATAATATATAATATATAATATATAATATATAATATATAATATATAATATATAATATATAATATTTAATATATAATATATAATATATAATATATAATATATAATATATAATATATAATATATAATATATAATATATAATATATAATATATAATATATAATATATAATATATAATATATAATATATAATATATAATATATAATATATAATATATAATATATAATATATAATATATAATATATAATATATAATATATAATATATAATATATAATATATAATATATAATATATAATATATAATATATAATATATAATATATAATATATAATATATAATATATAATATATAATATATAATATATAATATATAATATATAATATATAATATATAATATATAATATATAATATATAATATATAATATATAATATATAATATATAATATATAATATATAATATATAATATATAATATATAATATAATATAATATAATATAATATAATATAATATAATATAATATAATCTATATATATAAAAATGGTGTAAAAAATGTATAGTAAAACATCAATTGAGAATGGCTGGGCCGATTTGTCTAAAATTTTTTTTCAGTTGTTTATAATTGCCAGGAGAAGGTTTTTACGAAGGAAAATTTTGGAAAAACCCTCCGGGAAAGTCCGATAGGTGGCGTTGGGGTGGACTTATATCGAAAATTTGAATTTATGGACCAATTTAACTGAAATTCAGAATGTATGTTTGTTTAATCATAAGAAAATAATTTGTGTATAAATGGACCCGATAGGTGGCGCTGGGGTGGACTTATATCGAAAATTTGAATTTATGGACCAATTTAACTGAAATTCAGAATGTATGTTTGTTTAATCATAAGAAAATAATTTGTGTATAAATGGACCCGATAGGTGGCGCTGGGGTGGACTTATATCGAAAATTTGAATTTATGGACCAATTTAACTGAAATTCAGAATGTATGTTTGTTTAATCATAAGAAAATAATTTGTGTATAAATGGACACGGTAGGTGGCGCTGGGGTGGACTTATTTCGAAAATTCAATGGCGTGAAAAGTGATTTTGGTATTGCCACAATTTTGAAATGCAATCCTGGTACGAGGGGGGTAGCGAAGCACACCGGGTTCAGCTAGTATAATATAATATAATATAATATAATATAATATA
The DNA here is from genome assembly GCA_963920525.1 of Dichetophora obliterata. NCBI lineage: Eukaryota > Metazoa > Arthropoda > Insecta > Diptera > Sciomyzidae > Dichetophora > Dichetophora obliterata. Next base: position 140,140,746 of record OY986439.1, read on the forward strand.
ATATAATATAATATAATATAATATATAATATATAATATATAATATATAATATATAATATATAATATATAATATATAATATATAATATATAATATATAATATATAATATATAATATATAATATATAATATATAATATATAATATATAATATATAATATATAATATATAATATATAATATATAATATATAATATATAATATATAATATATAATATATAATATATAATATATAATATATAATATATAATATATAATATATAATATATAATATATAATATATAATATATAATATATAATATATAATATATAATATATAATATATAATATATAATATATAATATATAATATATAATATATAATATATAATATATAATATATAATATATAATATATAATATATAATATATAATATATAATATATAATATATAATATATAATATATAATATATAATATATAATATATAATATATAATATATAATATATAATATGTAATATAAGTTAAATAAATTGTTTATTAAATTTGTTTTTTAAAAAGCATCAGAGCGAACTCTGATGACTTTCTTTATTTTTTGAATTCTCAACTTAGACTAATTTAAAAAATATTCTTAAGTTAACTTATTACCTAAAGCTTCGCTGCTATTCCGCTGCTGTTGTTGTTGTAACTATTGGTTGCTTTCTTATGAGTTCTCCTGCATCAGCATAAATATTTTCCAACGCAACATGATTGCGAAATTAAGTGGAGCGGTCGATAACTTTAAATTGCGAAGCGCAGTATGATTGAAATGGATTATGAAATATGTGTAATTAAGCTTAATTTAATGAGGGCGGTTATTGACCGACAGTTTGCGTCGTTAACTACATTGGGTATGTTTGTCGTTAACTCTTCCCTCTTAAGAATGTTTGTCCCCAAACATTAATAGTAAGGGAGATCATTTAATTTTGGTATAACAATATTAGTGAAAATTGGTTCAGTATTAGGGCTATTATCAATTTTACTCTCTTGTGTAGTGTTGTAAACTATAACTTTATCTTTAGTTCTAAAAATAAATTTAAAGGTAGATATAAATAAGATAAAGATAATAATCAGGATGATGGTTGAAAATTTTTTAACAGTTGCCACGGTCTCTAGGTATTCTATTTTATTTGTATTATTAAGATGCAATTGACTTAACATTTCTAATGAAAGCAGCTTAATATATTGCTTTTCTAGAGGAGTTTTCTGAACGATTTAAGCTGAGGCTTCCATATCGGGAGCTTCAAAATTTCGATAAAGTTTATTATCAATTTAAATTGACTCGTTACGAAAGATGACTAAGTATGTTCCTTTAATTGACTGATTATTTAGTAGCCCGTTAAAGTCGTTTAATAAGATTATACCTGATTCTAATTGTTCTATTGATGGTATATGAAAAGCATCAGAAATATTACATGATGGGTGGGATCCATCCAAAAGTGGTGAAATACAGGTAGAGTTAACAATGTTGCTCAAGTCGTTTCTTTTACAAAGAGTAATATTGTTAATTAGAGTACAATTTTTCTTAATAGCTAATATTTCTTCTTTATTTTTTATAATGTCCTTAAATTCTAGATTGACAATTTTATTATCTTTCTTTATAGGTTTAATTAGTATTCGGTTATAACTTTCTTCCGAAGTGAGGGGAATGTAAATTATATAAAGCAAAGTTGAGTTTTTATATAATACTTTTACATTAGCAAATTCTAGCGCTTCTTCGATTGACGTAAAGGGAAATTTTCCTTCTTGCAATGTTTGAATAACTAGATTTATTTCTTTTTTGTTCAAAATGACTGAATTTATTACATTATTTTTTGCCCATTGCATGGCATATTTTATGTTCTGTAATTCTTCTTTAGCTAATCTTAACCTAGTTTGCAGACTTATTATAGCGGCATTGCCAATAGAATCATGGCTTTTAATAGCTCTGTTTATTTCGTTAGTGGCTTTGGTTAAATCATTAATTCTTTTAGTAAAACCTTCGTTAATAATTACTTGCTTGTTATTGTTAGCATTAAGTTGATTAAGATCGTTTTTCAAGAGTTCAAAATCGTCATGATCTGGCGATCCAGCGACGTATTTCCACGCGGTGCCTAACACATTGATTGCTCTTTTCTTTCTGGTTTCGTTTGGTATATGCAGTGACTCTAGCATCTCTTCGGCTTGAATCATTTCATGTTTTAGTGATGGTATAAACATGTTTTCAGAATGGATACTCTTGTTGAGAAATGTCTGTGTTTCTGTAAGGAAGTTGTGGTATTCGTTAAGCTTTATTATGTGCACAATTTTTAATGTGCCGTCCTGTATTTTGGCTATTCCATTAGACAATGTAACCAGATGGGAAAGAGTATAGTTAAGGATTTGAATTTCGGCGTGGGAGAAGGATTGATGGAAGAGGAGGGATCTGAAAAGATAATTAGGTTTTGTTTTTATAGTACCATTACTTATTAGTATTTTGCCTGTAAATATATTTTTTTGTATACATAGATTTATTTTTCGTTCCTCTCTATTTTTTTTGGTTTTCTATTTAGTTAATTTCTTATATGGCTCTTATGGACTAATCTTCCTGTTCCTGTGAGAACTGTTGTCGAATTATTTTGTTTAACTATTTCTTTTTTAAATCTAGCACTTGTTTTAGTTCCGAGTCTTTGGTTAATTTTTACGAAAATGGTATCACCTTGCCTGTACTCTTTTAACGGCTGTCTTGTTTTATTATGGAACTGCAGATCTTTTATTTGTTTTTCTTTAATTTTTTTAATATTTTCTAATCTGGCTTGTTCAACTTGTTCTGGGCTGGTGCTTACTGTTCTACCAAAAAATACTTCAATCGGTTTTTTCATTGTTGTCGAATGGATAGAATAGTTGTATTCGTAAACGGAAGTGTCTAATATTTCTTCGAAAGTTCTATGAGGGTGTTCTTGCTTCATACATCTCATTATTTCTGTTAAAGTGGAATAAAAGCGTTCCACTTGTCCGTTGATTGAGCTTTTATATGGAGGAGTTTGGTAAATTTCTATGTTTAGTTGGTCTTTTAGCATTGAAGTTATTGTGGCTGAATTAAAAGTTTTCTCATTGTCTATTACAAGAATTTTAGGAACACCGAATGAGAAAAGAAGTTCTCTTAAAGGTTCCTTGACGTCTACTATTGCTTTGCTTTTAATGCTTTTAACGCATGCGTACTTAGGAAACTTGTCTAAGGCTGTTAGAGTGTTCTTATTTTCTGTTTGGTAGATATCGACGTGAAGTATATGACCGGGATATTGAGGGATCGGAGTTGGTAGCAATTTAGGATTGTTTGGATGACGTTCGTACTTACTTTCTTTGCAGATTACGCATTCTTTTATAAGTTTTTTAATTTTGCTAGCCATGGCGGGAAAATAAAAAGTTTCAAGTATTTGTAATTTGTTTTCTCTTGCGTTTCTATGAGCGCGCTTATGGACCTTCAACATTATTTCAGTTTGTTCTTGTTCACTTTTAATGTCTTCGACCTGTTTATTTGTAAATCTAACCTTGTAATTTCGAAAGTGTTCTGGAAATATTTCCTGTATTATGCCCATAACTGGTTCAGAAGTTTTAATGCAGTTTATTATTGATGTATATAGGTGTTTTTTTAAAATAGCTACTACGGTGTGTCTATCGTAGTGTGGTTGATATATTGTATGCCTATGATAGGTAGGAAAAACAATTTCGAATTTGTAATCTGGTGTTGAGTTTATCTCGAGAAAAATTTGGTTCTTAAATGCATTTATTGGGGCATCTACATACGGTATTAGATTGTGCGAAGAGCTGTCGTCGCTATGTGTAGCGATAGACAATGTATGAACTTCATTTTCTGTAGGTATTCTTGAGAGTGCTTCAGCTACTAAGTTTGCTTTGCCAGGCTTATAAAGAAGCTCATAATCATATTCTTCAAGGATTGCCTTCCAGCGCTTCATTTTGCTGTTGTTGTTTTTATTGCTTAAAGCATAAATGAGAGGCTGGTGGTCGGTATAGATTTTTACTTTCACTGAGCCATACAGGTAATTCCGGAATGAGTTTAGTGCCCAAATAATCGCGAGAAGTTCTTTCTCATTGGCAGCGTTATGTTCTTCTGCCTTATTAAGCGTTCTTGAAATGAATGCAATAGGTTTGTCATTTTGTGACAGAACTGCACCTAATGCGAATTTAGAGGCGTCGGTTGTTAGTTCTAAATCTTTTGTGAAATCGGGGTATGCCAATATTATATCTTCCGACACTAATGAGTTTTTTATTTTATTAAATGCTTCTACAGCTTCAGTATTAAAGGTAATTGTAACAGAAGAATATTTCTTTTTTGAAATGCGTCCATCTTCCCCTCTTAAGATTGTTGTCAAGGGTTTAGCTAGTTTAGCATAATCCCTAACAAATCTTCGGTAGTAGCCTGACAAACCTAAGAATGATCGTAGTTCTTTAAGAGTATTAGGCTGTGGAAAATCAGCTATTGCATTGACTTTGGCAGGATTTGTTCTGATTCCATTAGCTGAAACAATGTACCTTAAGAATTCGACTTGTCTTTGGAGAAATTTACACTTGTCTAATTGCACTTTTAAGTTCGCATCTTCCAATATTTTAAAAATTTTTTGAATATTGTCTAAATGCTCATGCTCCGTTTTGCTAAAGATGATGATATCATCTATATAAACGTAACAAATCTTGCTGATATACTCGTGCAATATATCGTCGAGGGCCCGCTGAAATATTGATGGCGCATTTTTAAGGCCGAAGGGCAGACGTGTAAATTCGTATTTACCGTTGCAAACAGAAAACGCTGTTTTCTCAAAATCTTTTGGTTTTAATGGGATTTGGTGACAGGCTGTTTTTAAATCTAGTACTGAGAAATAAGAGTTTTCGCCTAATTGAGACGTAACGTTATTAATATCTGGTATAGGGTACCGATCTGAAATAGTTACAGAATTTAGTTTTCTATAATCTATAACCATCCTATATTGCTTATTACCTTCTGAGTCTGGTTTTTTGCTAACAACCCAAACTGGTGAATTATAAGGAAACGTGAAGGTTTGATGATGCCATCCTGTAATAGTTTAGCAATTTGTTTTTCAATTACAGATTTTAATGATACTGGAAATGATTTTTGTGGTACGTAAACGGGTTGTGAGGATAACATTGTCGGACGTTGGTAGGATAAAAAGTGAGGATTAGGTGTGAATTGCGGTTGTTGGTAATGGGGATAGATACGTGGTGGTAATAGTGGGGGTTGGTTTTTTGGGTTATTTCTTTTCTCGATAAAGTTATTACTCTGAGCATAATTTGCTCGGTATTTTTGATTTTTGAGTTTCAAACATAAGTATAGGGCTTGCAGAAGGTTCGCTGGCTCTCTCATTCCAAAAAGCTTGGGGAGGTCGCCATTCAGGCCTCTGATAAATGTATCAAGAGCCTTATCCCTATAAGTTTGTGTTAGGAGACATAAAGATTCGTTTGATGAGTTTAAGCATCCGAGTTTATTTAAAATTAAAGATAAATGTTTATAGACGCGTTGATAGAATTCTTGCACAGATAATTTGTCTTGTACAAGCGAAGTCATTTGGTATTCGAGAGTTGAGAGATCTCTCTTATCTGCATAATGTAATGACAGGCATTTAGAAATAGCCGTCCAATCTAGAGGCGTGTTATAGGATTCTAGAGCTATGTCGGCCTCTCCTACTATCTTGTTTCTAATCGTATTCAAAATACCGTAATATTTAGGAGTGCCTTTAGTTCTCTCGTATATTTGCAATACACGCTCTACGCTTTTCCTTCATGAGTTGAACTCACCTTGCTTCCCTGAGAACACTCGTAGACATTTCACAATGTCTGGAATTTTAGCGAGGTCACCAAGTTCGTTCCTATATTCCTCATTGATAACTTGGTCACTAACTGTGCTAGGACAAGCATTAGGATTAAGAGCTGCCTGTACCAAAATTGGAACATGCTGCCTTAACATCTGAGCAGTGATTTCGGAAATTATTGGCGCTAGTTCACCCATTGAAATCATTCTCTGCTGAGGTTCAGCACCATTAGGGTTATTAAGGACTGGAGGACGAATCAGATTATTCGGATTTGACATTTTTCTCTTGATTGGAAGTAAGCTTTATTAAACGAATTAATGAATTTGATTTTTTTGTACAAAGTTGGCTTTAGAGCTTCTTTTGACTTAGTTCCCTTTTTGAAAATTTTAATTTAAATTTGGTTATAAATATAATCTTATACCTCTGTATTTTTGTAAATATTTAATTAGGATTCTGCAACTTTCTTAAAATAAATTTCTTTTTTTTCACAACATTAATTGCATCATTATTTTTTGTTTGTATTTAACTTTTTCTATTATTTGAACTAGCTTATAACAATTTGTTTGGTTTTTATATCTGTCACTTAATTCAATACATTTGTATTTAATTGACTTACAATATAATAATGTTGACGAGCTGCATAGTGGTGTCTTCTTGAGATGTTTGCGCTGCTTGTTTCAGTTTGTGCAATTTTCCCAGATTTCTTTTAAGTTGGTTATTGATGATTTTGATTTGGTTTTTCTGATTAATCTCAGGTTTTTGCTCCTTTTGGTGTTGGCAGACGGGCTAGCACGTAATGCTTCCTTTTTACCGTAGTTACTGGGGGGCCTTTATCTGTACTTGATGTTCGCACTACTTAAGGGCGTCTTTATTTAAAATTACGCGGGGCGTTTTTTGGCAAATTTTTTTTTCTGCTGCGCTACTTAAGGGCTTTTGCAAAAAGGATACGCGTATTCGTTTTTTTCTTTAAAAATTTCGCGTGGCTTTTTCGGCACTTTTTTCCTTATTGCTGCACTACTTCAGGGCTTTTGCAAAAAGGATACGCGTATTCGTTTTTTCTTTAAAAATTTCGCGTGGCTTTTTCGGCACTTTTTTTCCTTGTTGCTGCACTACTTCAGGGCTTTTGCAAATAAGGATACGCGATTTTTTTTTAAAAAGTTTTAAGTTTGCTAGGGCGCCAGTTAAATAAATTGTTTATTAAATTTGTTTTTAAAAAAGCATCAGAGCGAACTCTGATAACTTTCTTTATTTTTTGAATTCTCAACTTAGACTAATTTACAAAATATTCTTAAGTTAACTTATTACCTAAAGCTTCGCTGCTATTCCGCTGCTGTTGTTGTTGTAACTATTGGTTGCTTTCTTATGAGTTCTCCTGCATCAGCATAAATATTTTCCAACGCAACATGATTGCGAAATTAAGTGGAGCGAATCGACCCATTTTTTGGTATCCTCGTAAGAAGTGAAGCGCTGCTCAGCCAAGCCATGCGTCATCGATCTGAATAGGTGGTAGTCGGAAGGGGCTATGTCTGGGCTATAAGGCGGGTGGGGTAGCACATCCCAATTCAGCGCCTCCAACGTTTCCTTGACGGTTCTTGCAACATGTGGCCGTGCGTTTTCATGTTGAAAAACCACTTTGTCGTGTCTTTTGGCATATTCCGGCCGTTTAACCTTTAATGCTCGGCTCAATTGCATCAATTGTTGTTGGTAGCGTTCCCCAGTGATGGTTTCGTTAGGTTTTAGCAGCTCATAGTACACGACACCCTTCTGATCCCACCAAATACACAGCATAAGCTTGGCGCCATGAATATTCGGCTTGGCCCTCGATGTTGATGCATGGCAGGGTGGTCCCCACGATTTTTTTCGCTTAGGATTATCGTAATGGATCCACTTTTCATCGCCAGTGACAATACGATGCAAAAAACTCTTCCTTTTATGCCGTTGAAGCAGTTGTTCGCACATGCAAAATCGCCGTTCAACGTCTCTCGGCTTCAACTGGTACGGCACCCAATTTCCTTGCTTTTGAATCATTCCCATGGCCTTCAAGCGTTTGCCGACCGTTGATAAGTCGACTCCCAATGATTCTGACAATTCTTGAAGGGTTTGACACGGGTCTTCATCGAGCAAAGCCTCCAATTCCTCATCTTCAAACTTTTTCGGCTGGCCCGGACGCTCTTTGTCTTCCGTATCAAAATCACCACTATTAAACCGACGGAACCAGTACTCACAAGTAGAAATCGATGGAGCATAGTCCCCGTAAGCCTTAGTAAGCGTGCGTTGTGCTTCAACCGCTTTTTTCTTCAAATGGAAGCACAAAAGTAAACCTTCCCGCAAATTGCGTTTTGTTGGAACGAAAGTCGACATGTTCACAGAGAAAAAAATATATGTTGTTTACACTTCAGTGGAATGACACATACTGAAAAATGAAGCTTAGACAATGTGCTTTGAAATGAATATAGTCACAGGTGTGCCCGATGCGATCTATTGATAGTTACGCCATCTCTTAGAAAACCTTTAAAACTAATTCCAACCCCCAATAACAAAAAGGTAAGTATTAATGTAACAAAAGGTAAGTATCAATGTAACGAAAAGGTAAAATAGGATATAGAGATTTACTCTATGTGGTGATGTAACAGAGCACCACATATATATATAGAAATGTGAATGCCGCGGCTGCCATGGTACAAGAAATTATTTTATTGGGAATGCGGTTTTTCATACCCAATAAGATGAGAAGCATTAAACTAAAAGATCACTCATGGTTTAATGAGACTTGCAGGATTGCAGTCTGGTTCAAAGAGGAAGCCTTTCAGAATTGGCGTTCTAACAAGAATACCGACACTAAAATACTTCGCATCGAGGCAAGGAATCGCTGTAATGCAATTCTAAAACGCGAAAAGTTTCTGCACGAAGCTCGCATTCAAGAACAGGTTCTTCTCTGCCCCAAAGGGAGCAAAAATTTTTGGTCATTTGTTAAAAGAGTGAAGAATCAGACATCATCATCGATTCCAGCTCTTTTAAATGATAATCTTTTATTGGCTAGATTGTTAGCACAAAATTCCACTCTCTCGGATAGCAATCAGCCACTGCCCTTTGTTGAGGGTGGATCTTCTATAATGCAGGAGATATACTTTCGAACGAGAGCAGTTAAAAGGGCCCTTTCAAATCTCAACGTAAACAAAGCCTCTGGTCCTGATAACATACCGCCAATTGTGCTTAAAATGCGTGCTTCTTCGCTGGCTCGGCCTTTGCGCAACCTTTTCAACATCTCCTACAGAACAGGAATATTTACATCTTGTTGGAAGGTGGCAAATGTCCAGCCGGTACCTAAAAAGGGTGATGCCACGAATCCTGCAAACTACCGACCCATTGCGATATGCTCTACGCTTTCCAAAGTTATGGAGAGCGTAATAAACTTCAACGTAATGAACTATCTGGAGCACAACCAACTGCTCAGTGATCGGCAATATGGTTTCCGTAAGGCTGGATATTTCAAAAGCGTTAGACCGAGTGTGGCATAAAGCGCTCGTGTCAAAACTTGCTGCATATGGTTTTGGTGGTAACTTTGCTCGATGGATCACGTGTTTTCTCAAGGACAGAACGATACGAGTCGTAGTTGACGGTATTTCGTCCGAGAAGCATGCCATCAACGCAGGAGTACCACAGGGTTCAGTTCTATCGCCAACCTTGTTTCTGGTTTTTACCAACGACCTTCTGTCGTTGACGCATAACCCAATACATTCGTTTGCGGACGACAGCAGCATTTGTCATTCATATTCATTCAAAAAACGCCCAAGCTCTATGGAGATTGAGAGAAAAAGGCAAAATATGAATGACACACTCCTTAATGATCTAAAAAAATCTCCGAGTGGGGTCTTGCTAATAGAATAGAGTTCAATGCAAGCAAGACCCAGTGTTGTCTGTTAACCCACAAGCGAGTGAATTGCCCTTTAGCTCCTCTCAGTATGAATGGTGTGGATCTTGTGGAATCAGCCGCTCTTGACGTTCTGGGCATATCGATCCAATCTGATCTTCGTTGGAATGATCATATTTCCGATGTGTCGAAAGAAGCGGCAAGTGCCTAGGTTTTCTAAAACGGTGCAAAAAATATTTCACTTCAGCTGATCTTCGCATGACCTATACCTCATATATTAGGCCGAAAATGGAGTAATATTCGCACATTTGGGCAGGAGCTTTAAGATCTTATTTGGAGCTTCTGGACCGAATTCAACGTCGTGCGATATATTTGATAGGAGATGAAAGTATTTCATCCTCTCTCAACTCTCTCAAGTGTTCAAGGGAGATACATGGCCTGACGCCACCAGCTCGTGTGTTTCCCATGTCCACTCGGGCAGCTGTCCAAGCCCACCTCTTTACCATTGCATCGATGCCTAATAGAACCTCGCATTACCACGATAATTCGTTCTTTAGTCGCACGGTTAAGGTGTGGAACAGTCTCCCTGCGAGCGTGTTTCCCGGCATTTTTGAGCTGTGCAAATTCAAAACAAATCTTCACCGACACTACTCCATCTATCCACCCTCCAACTAACTATCACCCATCTTCCGAATCAACACAATGCTTACACATTAAAAGGGGGCATCCCCTGAGCGTTGGTTCAGTCTAAAAAAAAAATTATAGTAGGAACTGAGATAGATTGTGTGATTAGGAGAAAAAAATAATTGGAAGTAAAAAAATCAAGAAAAGTTTGCAAAAAAAATCAACAAACAGACAGATATATAATTATTTTGGATCGGACAAGAAACACCAAAGATATAACGAAAAAACCAAAATAGCAGGCACCATTTAAAAATAAATTTTTTTTTCGAAAATGTCATACGATTGAGATGGTGTCAAAAATAGGTTTACATTTCTTCCATACAAGGTGATACGATCTAAGGCAGGGTCTATAAAAAAGAAAAAAAAATAATTCCGCGTATTTAAAACCACGTCTCGCGTCAAACATTACATGGCGATCCTGCCTAACACGGACAAAGGATTGATGCGAACGAAAGACCAAATTCTGTTTTCTTCTTCTTCGATCCAGAGATTTTTGCCAACGGAAAAAGCAAGTGCCAGAGTACGTACTCTGAATTATTTTTGTGTACAGATCAAAAATTAATGTAAAAACTCAATTTCATTATATCAGCCTATTCTAATGTATATCGTTCAAATCGAAGTCTAACAGCCTTATTCATAACATTCATTTATTTAAAGGCTGCGTAACTTTAAACCAGCTTTAAACAGCACATCATAAATATTTTTCCGGCTCGTGTAAGATCTGCGTAACTTAAACGCCGAAATTTGCGTTTAAAGGCTGCGAAAATATAGCCTTAAATTGTTTGTCGTCTTTTCGATTACGGTTGATGTATATGATATTTATATCATAGACATGCTCCATATGCGACCTTTTTAGACTTTTTTTCAGTAATAGATTCGCAAATGTACAAGAATTCTTCGTTTTTGTAAAAGAGTTTAGATTGTTTAGACACAAACCATACAAAATTAAGCAATGAATAAAAATGTGGTTATGAATAACAATTTCAGTAAGGTTGCGTAGAGGATGCTTAAGGCCTTGAAGAGTGCGTAGCTGAACAAGCGTTGAACGTTTTAAATGATTGTAAGAAGACATTACCCTGTAGTTTACAGTAGGGCTGCCAAAGCCCAGTTTTCCCGGACATGTCGCGGATTTGAGATCGGTGTCCGTGTCCCGGTGCACAGTAAAAAATGTCCCGGTTAAAAATATTGAAGAAAAAATTAAAAGTGTATCAGTAAAAACCGAACAAATTTTTTGTAAATGCGTGCAAATGAATGAAAATGGAATTATTTTTTTTAAATTTTTTCAAATTCTGAATTCCAAGAGCGAAAATAAACTTTTTTAAAATAGTACAATTTTTATTCGCTATTCCAGGGCACAAGGGAAATGAAGCGAGTATTTTCACTGGTCTTCTCGCAATTTAATAAGGAAGGAAACTATCTCAACATTACCACCTTGGAAAGCATTATGCAATGCAGTTTTAATTATTCTATGATGTGCACAGAATTTCATAAAAATATTAAAACTCAAAAGCATGTTCTTTATGAATCAAAAAGTCTGCAAAATATGGTCGGGTCAAACCTTTTTTTTTAATAAGTCCAAACAATATTTTTTTTACCTGATTGACTGAATTTATGTTTCTTTTTTTTTTTTTGTTATAAGATTTATAAATTATGTATGTATTACATACTATTTGTACCTGTGAGTTATTTTGATTTATGTTTTTTTAATAAACGGCAATTTATAATATTACTTTACAGATATAGGCCAAAGGGAAAGGAGAATTGTAAAGCCCATGGTAATACTTGTTGGTTCCGTTCGCCCCTGTCAATGACATCGATGTGTTAAAAGAACGTACAAAATACGAGGTGATCTACATGCCCCTACCACTGAGGGTATGTGAATTCGCATACCAAGTAGTAGGTCCAAGTTTCAACTTGAAATTACTGGGTAATTACGCTTTAAACAGTGTCAACATACATACAAAAATATAAAATATACTTACCAAATAAACTATTAACGCGGACATTTCAATAAAAACTACGAAACATCTTTTGGTTACCACATCACCATATCGATACAGCTGAGTTTGTCTCTCTTTAATTTCGATTTCCATAATTGTTTCAATTTTTTTCAGAGTTTTATTCCAGTGTTGGCTAAGAGTTGGATTTATTGGATTGCAATGACTGCTTTTAAGGTGAGGATAAATTGCTGTTAAAGATATAACAACAGTACTAAAAAATGTTTCCTAAAAGAATGTATTCTATTAGTGTTTATAGTAAAGTAAGAAAAACAATATTTCTTACCTTAACTTCGGTCCTCATTCGGAAGTTATAAAATCCACAAATAATAGGAAGCACTTCTTGGACATTAGTGCACACTGAGGTATGGTAATCGAGGGAAAGCTATTAAAAATACAAATATTTTAGAATATTTTCAATTACAGCCGTTATTTACATAAAGGGCAAACATTATTTTACATTTACATTAAGACATTATTTTACAAATCGGTCCTTAATATTCGCTACTTCTTGAAATATCCTCAGATTTAAGTACGTATTATTGAACAAAATGCACGTGTTTCAAAAAATATCTGCTTCGCCAATTTTTTTAAATAACAGTGAGTTTGAAGTGCCAAAATTCAAATAGAAAACCATATTTTAAATAATCATGACTTTTGCACAGAGTTTGTTAAGGACTTGTTTTTACTTAATCAATAGTTTTAAAAATATTAATATTAGTAACAATATTTTAATTTATTTTTATTTTTTCTCCGTGTTAATAAAAAAGAATAGAAAAAATACTACTTAATTAAGCATTATATCTTTTAAAAAACTATTTTATTTGGCTTTTTCGTTTGTTTACATTAAGTTTTTACTAGCATTATATTACTCTGGCAAAATTGGTGTGTATGTGTCTAACTTTTTGTTTTTGCTTATTTACTCTTTAACGTGACAAACGTTCGTGCAGATTACGTACGGGTGAACACATATATTTATTCATTTCATCTGTTGTCAAATGGCAATTAAAAAAAAGATTCTTATTGAAAAATTAACAATAAGTCCGATAGATCATTCTATTGGAATCCTATGAAAAATCAATTGACATTTTTAAAATTGTCTGTAATAACAGTTAGTGGTATTAAATAAATTTATTGGTATTGCAGAAAGGTTGACAATTCAATTACCTTGCTCTGAACAATGCTTTGTGCAAAAGATATGACGACTTAAAAACCAGTACACTCTTCGATTTTTGATAACTTAAACAACATTTATTTTCCAAAATATTTGGAAAACACAAATTTATTTTGGTAAAATACGTACTTATTCGTTTTATTTCAATAAAACGTACATAAAATTGAAGGAAAACCCAAATTTTTCGACTATTTTTAATAAAAGAAAACATCCTGCTAGGAAAAATAAATAGGACAGATAGTGTCCAACGTGTTTGTTAAGTTTTATCAAAATTTTAACAGTTTTCAAAGAATGTTTATTTAAATTCTTGAAAAAAGGGTTAAAAGAATAACTAAAATAAAATAAAGAATAAACAAAAATGAACCATTTTATACTTTTTACAGTAGAAACAATAAAAAACAGGTTGGGTTGGGCAATATTAACCTTCGGGACGTTTACTAAATCCATAGACTTGAAATTTACGTAAATAATACAAAAACAATGCTTAAAAACGCTTTAAGTAAGTTATTTTTTATTTCTTCGACCTTAATTTTTAGGTTTTTATGTTCTTCAGGCTCTAGGTCTTCTTCAAAATTTATAGGAGACTTTTTTGTTTTTAACACATAACAGTATTAAGTATATTTATAAAAACAAACAAAAAATTTGTTATAAATTTTGAGCAAGACCTAGGGCCTCAAAAACAACTTAAAAAAGTTGTTTCTATATTTATATATTACACCATACGACAGCACTTTTCACACACGAAGTAAACCATAAACCATATACACGTAAAAATAAACACAAAGGAAAGTAAAACTGCGTGCTCACTTTGTCTCTATAACTTCAAAAGGACTTTTAAGTTACAAAAAGGAATAGTTTAAAAAAATTTATTAAAATAGTTAATGAATTGTGATCTATTATTTTAATTATTACATGAATTTAATTGAGAGTTTTAGATCAAGTAAGTTTTTAAGAAGGCAACAACAACAACAACTCTGTATAGAGTTAATCACTTAGCTGACTAGACAGTCTGTTTCGGAAATCGCTACATTTCCTCTTTAGTAGTCTTCGAGTGATTAAGCTATGACCAACTCACTGTTAAAACTCAAAATTCGTAAGAATTATTTACGATCTCATCGGCTACTTAATCATATGACATTTAAAGCAGTAAGCCTTTTATAGATCATAGCCATCAACTCTACCAAGTTTGCCATCTGTTCTAGTTCCTTCTTCATTTTGTTGTTATTGTTGTTGACTTCTTAAAAACTTATTTGATATTAAGCTCGCAATTAAATTCATGTAATAATTTATTAAAATTCTTTAAACCTACAAAGCATGACAATATGGTTATCAAATGAAGGAAGACAATCTATTTTATCAAAATAAAATTGTAAAAGTTTTTAGGTTTGGTATTAAAAGTAATGAAGCTTTTTCCTTCAAGCAAATTGAAAATTATTTTCATAACTTTTCAAATAAAACAAAAGTCAATTAAACTAATCTAAATACTTGGTATGGATATTAGACATGAATGCATTAATTTTATTTGCCTTAACGTATACTTTACTTCAGTGTACAACACTTCAAAGTAGCTTTCAAGCATGTGTGTAATAATTTCAACTTAACAAGAAACATAGGAGAGTATTGTACAACATTCTGTTTGATTTCAACAGAGTGTATAAGAGTTAACACAATCACCCAGCAACCAACAAATTTCTGAATAAACATCACTGAGACAGCGTCATAGCAGCGCTTCATCAGCAAGTTGCATTTGTTTGTTGAAGCCATTGCTATCTGACATCAATAAATAAATGCAATTGGACACGAGGCACTTGATCAGCGATTTGTGTATCGGTCATTCCATGTCAAATCGGACGCTTTTCAAAATTCACATTTCTGTATAAATTTGATACTTAGCACGTGGATAATACTTTAAAAAAGAAAAATATTTTCATATTTTTTTATAACTTTAAATTTTTTTTTTTGCAGTTATGCACAGTGAAAAATTATAGAGAAAAACAAAAATTGTCATTTGGACATGTACTCAAACAACTATATCTTCTAAGCCTTTAGTCCTACAAGAAAAAAATTTAGGACATATTGTAAAGATCTTAAATTGTTCTTTATTGTGGTGTCCTTTTTTACAAACACTTTAGAGAAAAGTTTTAAATTTTTTGACCACTAAAAAATTTCATTCCCATTTTTTCAAGGTCAGCACCACTATTTTGTTTGGCACTTTGAAAATATTATCGTGTTGAGGCATTCATTCTTAATGCATTCTCAAAATTTGATGTTGGAGAATCAATGTTTACTATTTTTAACGAAATTTTCAAAAACTGACTACACAATTTTTAAGTACAAAATGCTTTAATTTATAATTTAAAATGGAATTTTTAGTATTTTTTTCTAAACTAGGTACATATCGTCGCTGCGCCAACAAAAACAGTTATATGTTTTTCAGTAACTTTTCAGGAGAGCAAAAAACAAATTTTTTCAGAGCATTTTTGGTACTGCGAGCAATAACTGTTTTTGACCACTTCTAAATCATAAGAGGTATAAAAAACTGCAAATGCAGAAATGTGGGTAATAAATAGATAGCGCAAACAAAATATGCTATAAAAAAATTTACAAAAATCAAATAACTGTTTTTGTTGGCGCAGCGACGATATGTAAAGTCACATTGAAAACTTTTATCAACTCGTTAAAATATACCATTCCTCTGAAGACACTCTATTTTTAAAATTTGCCAAAAAAATTTTGTTGGTTATAATTCCATGATGTATACCTTTATTAATACTAAATTATATAAGATTGTTTTAACATTTTATGTATTCATAAGAATGAATGCGTCAATACGATAATATTTTCAAAGTGCCAAAAAAATAGTGGTGCTGACCTTGAAAAATGGGAATGAAATTTTTAGTGGTCAAAAAATTTAGAATTTTTCTCGAAAGTGTTTGCAAAAAAGGACACCACAATAAAGAGCAATTCAAGATCTTTAAAATATGTCCTCAATGTTTTTCTTGTAGGACTAATGGTTTGGAAGATATAGTTGTTTGAGTACATGTTCAAATGACAATTTTTGTGTTTCTTTATAATTTTTCACTGTGTATAACTGCAAAAATAAAATTAATATTTTTTGTTCTTAAAGCTTTATCGACGTGCAAAATTTTAAAAAAATCGGAATCGTCAAAATTAGTTTTTGGACAAAAGCGTCCGATTTGACATGGAATGACCGATATTCGTACGAGCTAGCTTGGCTTGTTTAAGAAAATTGAAGTTTAAATAATTTTATATTGTAAACCAGAGGGGTTTAGTTGCCACTAGAATTTAATAAGTTGCTTAAATAAATAAAAATTGAATCTAATTACTGGCGCCCGACGGGTATATGGAACCAACAACAGCTATCATCAAGCAACAAAAACAAAACAGAGATTCATAAACAGCTACGTCAACACCGACGGACACTGCAGTAATAAGAAAAAAGGCAACAACAATAAGAACTGAAACTCAAATATCAACTCAAATATTTGTGGAAAAATATCATCAAGCACAGAGATTTATAAACAGCTACGTCAACACCGACAGACACTGATGCAACAAAAAGACAACAACTGTTATAATAATATCATGTAAGTAAAGAGCTCTTAACATTTTAAAAATTTGTGAGGATGGAAGTCTTTCCACTCGTTTCCAGCCTACACGTCACGCTGGTATTTTTTTATTTTATTTTATAAAAGTCATGAATTAATTAATATACGTTTTGTGTATCTAAGCCATATGATAAGTAACTTTTTTTTAATTATACGTAATCAGGCCTAGGATAAGTTAGAGTCAGGAGTAATTAACTTTCGTATTCATTTAATCGCGTTAATAGGCAAAACGTAGCATTTGTACCTAGAAATTACATAGCTAAAAGTTAGCATGTGAACGACCGCTAGAATAGTAGGCTAACACTAGGCCATGGCGAATACCACGACCCAGAAATGGCGAAATCCTACCTCAGTCAAATTCACCACAGACGCTGGACACTCAAAACTAAGCTGGCTACAGATTCTGTGTGTAAGACAAAAATCATTCTCGCTACAGCCTAGGCTTGGGTAAGTCTAGTTTTATTCTAACTCTCCATTTACTGCACTACGTTGACCGACTGGTGCAAAAGTAATTTTTCTGTGAAAAATCTTGGTGATACCATGTTGAACGACTGATATTTGTAATATATTAGTATTTTTCTCTAAGTCTTTTTGACGCGCTCGCCCTTTAATACAAGTTATCATATATTTAAGGTTTTTTTTTCTAAGTCTTTTCGACGCACTCGCCCAATAGCATAGGCTGTCATGTGCTCAATATTTTTCTAAGTCTTGGTGATACCACGTTGCCCGACTGGTGGAGAAAGATTTTCTAAGTCTTTTCGACGTACTCGCCCGGTAACATAATTTATAATATATTAAATATTTTTCTTCTAAGGCTTGATGATACCACGTTGCCCGACTGGTGGAGCAAGATTTTCTAAGTCTTTTCGACGTACTCTCCCGGTAACATAATTGAAAATATATTAAACATTTTTTTCTAAGTCTTGGTGATACCACATTAAACGACTGGTAGAACAAGATTTTTCTAAGTCTTTTCGACGTACTCGCTCGGTAACATAATTTGTAATATATATACTAAATAATTTTTTTATTATTAGTCTTTTCGACGCACTCGCCGAATTAAAAATTAATTTAGAATAAATAAGATATTAAATATTTTCTTCCTAAGTCTTTTCGACGCACTCTCCCTGGAAGCCTAAAGCGCTGATTATAATAGACGGAACGGAACGGAGTCAAGTGTCATTGTGGCGGGACGAAACGGTTTCAAACGGAGTGGTGATTATAACAGCAACGAAATTTTTTTCTAAAAAAATCAAAATCCATCAATTCTTCTTTTCTTATTATTTTAAAACATGAATTCAATCAAATTTTATCAAAAATACTGAAAAAACAAATGCAGAATAAAATTAATAGTAGCATCTGTCAACATAAAGTTTTTGCTCAAAACGTAACGAAACGCAGCGGAAAAATCAAAAATCTGTAGATTTCAACGTCACATGCCGCTCCGTTCCGTCTTATTATAATCGAACTCATAAGAAACTCATGCAATAGATTGTAAAGTGATATTTCTCAACATTCTATAACGTTCCGTCCCGTCTATTATAATCAGCGCTTAAGTATAGTTAGCAAACATTTTTCTAAGCCCTGGTTGTACCATGTGGCTCGACTGGTGGAACGGGATTTGCTAAGTCTCTCTATGTACCTCGCACAACGGATTTCGCTACTGCCTTGTCCTCACTTCGCGTCGCTTGATGAGCGTTATGGTTTAACTATACGTCGTTGCGATACTTTCCCCGTAACACAGTGGTCCACCCGGTGCTACATGCGCTCCGAGAGGTCTTTAGGTTATTTCTTTGTATCTCGGCTGCTCCGCGTCACCTTCGAAATAGCTTTGCTCAATCTTGCCTTGCGCCACGAGGCGTCTTTAGGTCAATTTTTATGGGTCAATTTATGTGGGAGTGTTTAAGTGTGTATGTATTTTTGATTTTTGACATCAAACACATTCTTACGACCATTTGTTAATTTGTGAATTCATTTTAGGCCAAAAGTATATCTGTGTTAGTAGTCTTCGTGAACCACGTGTTCCAGGATGCGAGATATTGTGTAAGTGTTCAAAAATTTGTTTCCATAACGTTTGTGGAATGTATGGTCTTGTTTTTGAATCTGTTTGTTCACACCAGATTTTGACATTTAGTAAAGGTATGTGTTGTAACGAACCCTTTTTCGTCCGTTACTAGTTTGCTGAGGTAAGCTCAGTGAGTAAACCAAGGGTTCTTACAAAATAATTTATATTCTAACGATTCCAATATTTAAATGAGAAAGCCGGTGTTTTAAGTTTTCAACTGTAATAAAAATCTGGTTTTATTGTTATTTTTCAATTAATATTTTCTTATATTAGTTCAATAATTATTTACTTAATTGTACTGTAACATATATATATATATGTTATATATATATTATAACTTAATATAGATCTTATGTTTAATAGCTTCTGACTTCTATACTGAACGGTGGGTACACGTTCCTATAACTTCTATGCTGAACGATGGGTACTCGTTCCTATGACTTCTATGATGAACGGTGGGTACACGTTCCTATGATTTCTATGCTGAACGGTGGGTACACGTTCCTATTACTTCTATACTGAACGGTGGGTACACGTTCCTATGACTTCTATGCTGAACGGTGGGTACACGTTCCTATGACTTCTATGCTGAATGGTGGGTACACGTTCCTATGACTTCTATGCTGAACGGTGGGTACACGTTCCTATGACTTCTATGCTGAACGGTGGGTACACGTTCCTATGATTTCTATGCTGAACGGTGGAGACACGGTCCTATGACTTCTATGCTGAACGGTGGAGACACGTTCCTATAGCTTTTAACTGAACGGTGGGAAGACGTTCCTATAACTACTAGCTGAACGGTGGATACACGTTCCTATGACTTCTAACTACGTTTGAAAGGTGGAAACACTTTCGCTAGCTAGTCTCGACATGTGCACGCAGCCGCGCTTGCACCCAGACTTTTAAATCATTAAATAAGAAACTAACAATTCATTTAACTTCATTTCTAAATTAAGATTTATATCATTAAATACGAAATTCACAATTAATTTAACTTCATTTAAAATTAAATACATTTTACTAAATTTATTAACATTTATACTTCATTTTCATACAACTTCATTTCACTTATAATACATATTTACAAAGTTTGTGGGGCATAAATTGTGCAATAAATTTGTGTCCTTACACCCCCCTTTTCTTTCCTTGTCGGCAGTTACCTTCACTTGCTCGTCCTTGGCAATCCGGATTCGGTACGTTTTCCCATCTACGGCTCTTCGAAATGAGAATCGTTGTCGACCGGTCTTCTTCGCCAATGCTGCCTGAATTTCAGCAACTAACGCTTGGGGTAGCGGCCTTCCAGTTTCGTTGCTTACGTTGGGCATGTTGCATTCTGCTTCAGTTGGTGCAATTATTTCTAGCATTGCTTCCAGCTCGTGAATATAGTTGCCCATCTCGATGACGTCACTAGTTTCGGTTGGTGTGCTGTTGCTGAAAATACCCTCGATGAAGGCTGGCAGGTCACATTCGCCTGCTGTTGCGTCGACTTCGGGTTGCTGTTCACTTGCCATGAATTGCTGGTTGCCTACCTTGCATTTTGTGTCTTCATTTGTAGTGTAGGCGTCGTCTCTTGCGGTTGTGCTGCTAGGCCAGTCATCTTCGTCGCTTGAAATCTCAATGGTGGTTCCATTGGTCCAGAAATCTTCTACATGGAATTCTGTTGTGTCAGAATCAGAGTCGGTGCTGGCTATACTTCTGTCGGCACAGTTGTCGCTTGCGATGCTATGTTCTTCCTCAGAATCTGACAAGCATATCACTGCTGCAGCTACCTCTTCTGCGATCATATCGCGCTGTCGACTTTGTGTTGTTGGGCCATTGCTAACTGCTTGCGGTACAAGTTTTTTGTTTGCACCCGGCTTAACATGCAGACGCGGTACCTTAGCCTGAGGATTTTCTATGATTTCCTCATCATTGTTGCTAAAGCGGCGTATCAACCTGCGCTTATTTCTGAGTGCATCGTGATGCTGACGAAACTTATGCAGGCTTTGACTAAACTTGTCCATCGTGCTGTTGCCGTTGATTTGAAGATCATTTTGTCCGCGTCTTATTAACTTTGTCTCGGCTTTCTTTTCCACTTGAATCCCGTTGCGCCAGGAAAACTGTTTCCATATATTTTCCTGTGATTTGTTCGTGTTGAGTGTTCGTTGTCTCGATCTTATTTACTTGTGTTTATTTTCTGTCACAGCTGTTTGACACTTTTCCATGGTTGGGTATGTTCACCAAAAGTACTTCTGAGTTTTTTTATTATTCTTAACATATGTCATATGCTCCAGCACGAACTTGCCAACTGGTCGTACAAGTGGTCCTAAATTACTACATGCGTAACTATTATCCTTGTTTGGGCGGTTTGTTGAAAAAAGTTCGTTTTTGATGCTGTTGCTCACGCAAGCGTGTTGGCATGTGCCTGGCTACTTCGCTGTTTTGATTATGCTGCTGTTATGGCGCTGCTGTTATGCTTTTTATGACGCAGCTGTTACTGCGCTGCCATGCTGTTTGTTTGACGCAGCTGCTACTGAGCTGCCGTGCTGTTTTGTTGACGCTGTTTCTGCTGCGCTGCCGTGCTGTTTCGTTTACGCAGCTTCAACTGTGCTGCCGTGCTACTTTTGCTAACGCTGCTTCTACTGTGTTACCGTGCTGCTTTTGCTGATTCTGCTGTGCTGCTTTTGATGACGCTGTTTCTGCTGCGCTGCCGTGCTGTTTCATTTACGCAGCTTCTACTGTGCTCCTGTGATGCTTTTGTTAATGCAGCTGCTACTGTGCTCCTGTGATGCTTTTGATGACGCAGCTGCTACTGCGCTTCTGTGATGCTTTTGTTGACGCAGCTGCTACTGCGCTCCTGTGCTGCTTTTGTTGACGCAGCTGCTAATGCGCTGCTGTGATGCTTTTGTTGACGCAACTGCTACTGCGCTCCTGTGATGCTTTTGATGACGCAGCTGCTACTGCGCTGCTATGTTCTTGTGCTGCTTTTGGTGACGCAGGTGCTACTGCGATGGCAGTTTGTGACGCAGATGCTGCTGCGATGGCAGCTTGTGACTCTTCCTCTTCTCCATGGTATTCTTTAAGATCGCTTATATGACTGGTGCGCATTTTTGTTGCTGTAGGGCTTTGGATATGTACGATGACTGGTGAAATGAAGCCTATTACGGTGTATGGCCCATGATATTTTGGAGCAAACTTGGATGCAAAATTGTCGACAGCCTTCGAAAGGTGGTGTTCTTTTACAAGAACTTGGTCGCCAATTTGTGGCTCCATTTGCGTCGGCGCAAATTGTAGTATCTGGCCTGATCCTGAGCTGCGCGTTCCATGTTGCGGCGCACAATTTTAAAGATTTCTTGTAAATGTGATGCTTTCTCGGCAGGTGTCTAACTGATTTGTCCGGTGCCTAGGGTATGTTGATCGTAGAGGGCGTTGGGAAGCCTAGGCTCTCTTCCTTGGATCAAGAAGGCGGGACTGTATCCTGTGGAGTCAGATACGCTTGTGTTGATGGCGATCGTGACTTCTGGAAGTAACTCATCCCATGTACGGTGGTCGCTGCTGGTAAGTTGTGCTATTACTCTTTTGATGTTACGATTTGCTCGCTCGGTGGGATTTTTTTGTGGCGTATATGGTGCCGTGAACTGGTGTCTGATGCCCATTTCACTCAAGAACTTCTTGAAACCTTTTGACGTGAATTGCGTTCCATTGTCCGTAATAAGAACTTTTGGAATTCCAAAGCGCGCTAAAATACGATCTCTAAAAGCTTTCTTGAGGGTATCTGTGGTGGCTTTTCGAAGTGGTATTAGCTCGGCCCATTTTGAAAATTTGTCAAAGAAGACTAATAGCATGGAGTTGCCATGTTTTGACCTGGGCAATGGCCCGACGAAATCGGCACATTACATGCCCCATGGCTCTTCGGCGATCTGTGTAAGCATTTTCCCTGCGGCCCGCTGCTGGTTTGGCTTATTTTGTTGACATGAGGAGCATTTGCGTACATACCGGCTTATGTCGCGAAACATGCCTGGCCAGTAGTACCGGTTGGCTACTCTTGCGATGGTCTTGCGGATGCCCATGTGGCCGGCAGTTGGATCATCGTGATTTTGTTTAATTACCTGGTCTCGCTGGAAACTTGGTACACACATTTTCCAGGGTGCGCAATCGTCGTCATTTGTATTTGGTATATGGCGGTATAGCATTCCATTTTCTCTGATATTATCCGGATACTTCTCTGGATTTTGTTGAACTTCTGCTTCTCTCTTTGATAACCATTTGCAAACCTGGGCGTTCTCTGCAGAGGCGTCTGATGTTCGAAGCAGTTTTTCTCGCGGTTGTCGTGATAGCGCGTCGGCTATTTCGTTTAATTTTCCCTTTCGGTATTGAATGTCAAATTTATGTTGCTGTAGCTCCAGCGCCCACCTGGCTATTCGTCCTGAAGGACTTTCAATGGAATTTAACCATTTCAGGGAAAGATGGTCGGTGATGACCGTGAATTGGTACCCCTGTAGGTAGGGTCGCATCTTACGGATAGCCCACATGATGGCCAAGCATTCTTTTTCCGTGGCTGAATAATTTTTCTCTGCATTGTTTAGGTGCCGGCTGGCGTAAGTGATGACACGTTCTTGGTCCTCATGGTCCTGAGTGAGAACCGCACCTAGGCCGTAATCACTAGCATCTGTATGTAGCTTGAACTTCTTGGTGAAATCTGGACATGCTAGCACTGGAGCTTCGGTCAGTCTAGCTTTTAGTGTTTCGAACGCTTGCTGTTGTTCCTCTCCCCATTTCCAGTGCTTACCCTTCTTTAACAATCCTGTGAGTGGATGCACTACGTCTGAAAGTTCCGGTACAAAACGTCTATACCATGAGGCTATTCCAAGGCACCTGCGTAGCTACTTTACGTTGGTTGGTGGTTCAAGTTCTTGAATGGCGGCCACCTTGTCCAGGTCAGTGTGAATACCTTGGTCGCTGACGACGTGTCCTAGATACTTTAGCCTATCTTTAAAGAATTCGCATTTTTCTACGTTTATTTTTAAATTCGCCGCCTGGAGCCGCCGAAATACTTTCTGAAGATGTCTCATGTGTTCCCGAGACACATGTCCCGATGCGCACACATGTAGCGATGTCCCGATCACTATAATGTCGTCGATATAGGCAAACGCATGTGGCTCCATGTTGGGTCCTATGACCTGGTCTAGTGCACGTTGAAACGTCGCTGGTGCTGAGTGTTGCCCAAATGGCATAACGCGCCACTGGTAGAGCCCTCTATCTGGGACGGTTAATGCCGTGTACGGCTTACTACTCTCCTCCATAGTAATCTGCCAGTATCCATTTTTCAAGTCGAGCGTGCTTATATATTTGGCGCTTTTGAGCCTATCCAGGATATGGTGGATTCGCGGCAATGGGTACGCATCGGGGATAGATTTGGCATTGAGTTGCCTGTAGTCTACACAAAGTCTCCACTTTCCATTTTTCTTTTTGAGCAGAACAATGGGCGCACTATGTGGGCTGTTCGACGGCTCGATACATCCTTTGTTTATTAATTCATAAATTTCTTTGTTAATAATTCCATGTACTGCGGGGTTTCTTGGGAAGTACCTTTGCTTGATCGGGTGTCCATCTTTCATGATGATCCGATGCGTGGTGATATGTGACAATCCGGTAAGATCTTCGAATTTGTTCAGTTCTGCTTTTAAAAACTCTTCGATTTTTGATTCGTCGGTTGGACCTTCCGTACCTAACTTGATTTTCCTGGTGCGTAGCCTCCTTGATGCTTCGTGTGGATCACCTGTACTTGATTACACTTCTTGTGCTCGTACGACTTTAGCTGCTTCTTGTGACTCACCCGTGCTTGATCTTATTTCTTCTGTTTGTGTGACCTTAGTTGCTTCTTGTGGACCACCCGTTTTTGATCCAATTACCTCTGTCCGTACAACCGTACAGAATGCCGTTTCTTGTTCTTTATTACCGCTCGTGTTTTCTTTGAGAGTGATCGCATAGTCTCCGCACTGTAACCTTGTTTCCATTTTTACCAGAAAGTCCATACCTAAAATAAGATCGTCGATCACGTCGTGTAGTATGATTAATTCTGTGTTGCACTGCTTTCCTCCGAGTTTTATGTTTAAAACTAGTTGCTGAGTAACCTCCTTCGTGGTCCCGTCAGCCATTCGTATTCGTGTATATATGTTTTCGAGTTTGCCTGCTTCCTTTATTTTACTTGCCAGTGATCTACTAATGAAACTCCGTGTTGCCCCAGTATCGATCGTCGCCTCAATCGTGTGGTTGCCTATTGTGACTAGAGCGACCACGTGGTTCCCGTTTTGCGTGATGTTGCTTAGTTGCGAGGACGCTGGTTCTGGGTATCCGTTTGTACTCGCCTGGGACGGTACCCTGGGTAGTTTCCCGATGATTTTCTGCAGCAGTTTCTCGTCAAAATTCCTCTTTTCCCGCACTCCCAGCAGAAAATTACAGAAGGGTTTCTGCACTCATATTTGTAGTGTCCATCCTGTCCACAATGTCGACATGCCGTCCGTGGGTTAATTGGGTACTCCGTTTCTTGTATAATTCTGCGGTGATGCTCTTCTCGCTGTCGTGGTATGGTTGATCTTGTCGGAGGTTCTTTTCGCAGGCTTTCGAAGCCTTCGGCGAGGCTCATCAGCTCTTCAAGATTCTCGAAGTCTTTTCTCTTTATATAGAGCTGATAGTCGTGGAGACTGTTTCGATATATGCGCTCTAGCTTGCCTTGCTCGGAAAAATCTGCATGTCGCATTAAATTTTGTAACTCGATGAGGTATTCCTTGAATTTTTCCCTTGGTCGCTGGTGTCTTTGTCGGATCTCATCTTCCAGATGCTCAAAATATTTCGATGGCAGGAAGAACCGTAAAAAATCCCTTATTGTTGCGGAACCATTTCAGCGCGTTATCTTTAAAAGTTCGGGCATTGTTCGGGGTAAGAGGTCCTTGTTTAACCCGTATACTTCGGCTAGCTCCTCTACTCTTTCAATAAATGCCAGTGGTTCTTTTCCGCCATCATATTTAAAAGACCACTTCCTGACCTGGTCTATTACCGTGGAATATGGTATTTGATGCGCTCTTGCGGGTTCTACGTATCCTGCATATCCTGCGTGCGCTGCTGCTGGTTGTTCGTATTACATTGTCAGGGGGTTGAAATCTTGTTGACCGCCTGTGTGTGTTACCGGCACATTTATTTTTGGTATCTCAGAATTTCTTGCCGGTGATGGTGTCCTCCCGTGTTTTGCCTCTAGTTCTGCAAGGCGTGGTTGAAGCTCCGGTTTCTGCCCTTGATCTGCAATGAAGGTCGCAAAATTCTTTCTTGCTTCTTGCACCGTTCCTGTACTGTCAAACCCAAATTCTTCTGCGTAGACTTGCAGCTCGTCTTTCCTTAAAAAGTACACCCAGGATGAATTGACCATTTTTCTCGAGTGTTGTTTTACGCTGATGTTTCTTCTTACTTTATCTTAGCTCTCTAGCTGTAGCTTTGTTAAGTGACTTTCGTGTTTTTCCTTTGTTTTTTTTAGAGTCCCTGCTCGGGCGCCATTTGTAACGAACCCTTTTTCGTCCGTTACTAGTTTGCTGAGGTAAGCTCAGTGAGTAAACCAAGGGTTCTTACAAAACAATTTATATTCTAACGATTCAAATATTTAAATGAGAAAGCCGGTGTTTTAAGTTTTCAACTGTAATAAAAATCTGGTTTTATTGTTATTTTTCATTAGTATTTTCTTATATTAGTTCAATAACTATTTACTTAATTATACTGTAACATATATATATGTGGTGCTCTGTTACATCACCACATAGAGTAAATCTCTACAGCCTATTTTACCTTTAGTTACATTAATACTTACCTGTTCGTTACATTGATACTTACCTTTAGTTACATTAATACTTACCTCTTAGAACAAGTAGGAGAAATTCGAACATTCCGAAAGGTGTTGTTATGGCTGTTTTGTGGATGTCGCTAGGAGCCATCGGTATCTGGTGATAGGCTCTGACCAGGTAAATTTTTGAATAAAAGTTTGTGTTGTGTAAGTTGGTGGAAAAGTCGTGTATATGTGGTAAAGGGTAACGGTCAGGTACAGTAATAGCGTTCAGTCGTCTGTAGTCGCCACATGGTCTCCAGTCATTTGGTTCGCGTTTGGCTACAAGGTGTAGTGGAGAAGAGGTTTTCGAGTCGGACGGTCTACAAATTCCTGACTTGACTAGAAAGTCGAATTCTTGTTTTGCAATTTTCAATTTTGATAGGTCTAAACGTCGTGGTCGTGTGAATAGTAACTGTCCTTCTGTAACTATGTGGTGTACTGTTTTGTGTTTGATTGGTGCAGTGCAATCTGGTTCTGTGAAGAGTGAAGGAAATTGTTTGAGTAGCTGTGTGTATTTATCGTCGAGTGTAAATAGTTTTGGTAATTGTGTTTCGGAATACCCCGAAATTGCGTTGACGGATAATTTTGTAAGGGGGTCAATGAGTTTTCTGTGTTTTAGATCTATAAATTTTGAGATCAGATTTTTTATAAATTTTTAATTTGGAGAATGGCAATACGGAAACTTCAGCGCCACTGTCGATTAAGAAATTTAAGTTATTGTCCTTGTCAAATATGAATAAACGGCGTGTTAGTGTTATAGAACTCCCATCATTAGCCGTTGCAATGATGGTGTTTCTTAGTTTAATGTGTTTGATGTATTGTGGTTTGGTGTGGATGCCGTTTGAACATACGCGCATGGTTGTTCGCATCGTCTGGCCGCTCTGCCAAATTTGTAGTGGTACCTACAAACATAGTTGGCCGGTCTTTGTTGTGACACTTCTCTTCTAGATGAACGACAACTGGAGTACCTTTGGAAGTTTGAGCTTTGTGATCGAGAACGTTCACTTCTCAGTTCTTGTGCCTCCAGTGTCAACTTATTTAAGTTTTTTTAAATTTTGGACGTGGTCTACGCGAAACGTTGGTACTTCTTCTGAGAATGAAGCTGGCTTTTTAGACATGGTAGAAATTTCACTACCAGTCATGACTTCCCATAAATCGTCTGCTAGTTTTAAGAGTACCTCTAGTTCTCTGTGTCCGGACCCGGTCAAGGCGATATTTAAACTTTTTGGCAACCTGCGTAACCATAATTTGTAAATTAAATCGCCACTAACTGTTGATCCAGCTAGTAGAAGAAGTGACCGATAGAACTGAGATGGCCTTTGGTCACCCATCTCAGAATCCGAAAGGATTTTATCAAATCGCTTGTTTTCGCTTAGTGAAAATCTATCGAGCAATGTCTTTTTAAGCCCTTCGTATGTGTTTTGTGTTGGCGGTTTTTGGATAAAGTCTAGCACAGTGACTATGACTTCTTGTGGTAATTCGTATTTAGTCTTATCAACTGTGATTCCTTTCGCTTGGAATTGTATTTCCGCATGTGCGAACCAAGCGTCTGGGCAACTCGTCCAGGATGTAGGTAATTTTACCGCAACCGTGTGTATTTGTATTGGCGGTGTGAGAGGGTTAGTCTCAAAGTCTATGAATGGTGTGTTATCTCCCTCTCCGGTGTGTGGAGTAAAGGGTGGGTGTGGAGTAAGGGGTGTGTGTGGGGGTGTTCGTAGCATTCT
Organism: Dichetophora obliterata; assembly: GCA_963920525.1. Lineage (NCBI taxonomy): Eukaryota > Metazoa > Arthropoda > Insecta > Diptera > Sciomyzidae > Dichetophora > Dichetophora obliterata. Next base: position 140,169,557 of record OY986439.1, read on the forward strand.
TCCCTCTAGATTTGCTTCTACTATTTTTTTAAGTTTGAAAATTCTAACTCTTCCCTTTTTTTTAGTGTACCTATGTCCCTAGTGTAGTGTAGTGCCTACGAAAGTGAGACGATAGGTTTCTTACGACCCTATCGTCTAAAATCCGTTTTAGAAGCAACGTTGTGTGCCTCGTGGTAATCTGAATTGATACGCAACCCGAAAAAAATTTTATAAATGTCAAAAAAATAAATATAGATTTTTACAACATATTAAGTTTTATGTAAAAATAATTTTTGTTGGTGCCGACGTTGTTGTTGTTGCTGCCGACGTTGTTGTTGTTCTTTTCGTTGTTGTTGTTGCTATAGCTGCTGTTATTGTTGTTGTTGCTCTTTTTGTTGTTGTTATAAAAGCTGTTGTTGTTGTTGTTGTTTTCTAGCAGTGACCTTCTCTGCTGCTGTTTTTGTTGTTAAGTAGTGGCCTCGTCTGCTGTTGTTGATTCAATGCTAGTTGGCCGATGAAGCCGGTGGGCTACGACTACGATTTGAAGATGTTTGTCGTGGCGGCAAGTTTGTTGGTGATTTATAGAGTAAGGATGAGGTGGAATTAAGCGAATTTGATTGAGAGTGCGTGGGTGATATTTGGCCTTTATAATCGTAAATATTCTGAGATTCTACATCGACGTAGTGCGGACTTTTAGTTTTGGCCAGTTATTCCTTAATGCGTGCCTTAAGTTTGGGATCTCTCTTAAGTTCTAGAGTGATCAGATCGTCAGATAAGCGTAGACATTTCAAAACCTCCTTCGTTGTATATCGATGTACATCAGTTTGGTTAACTTTGAGGAGGATAACGTCGTCAGCTAAGCTGCGCCGTTGCTATGTTCAGGTATTCCGAATTTTGGGTTCTTAACTGTATCGTCTTCGTCGTGGACGTTTACTTTATTGTAACCCGTCGTGTCTTCAGGTGATGCACCTTAATATCTTTGTTGTTCGAATGAATTTGTTCGGCTATGCAGGATCGCCAGTTTTGGTGCGAAGGTTTTTTATTTAAAATTAATTTTTATTTTAAAGACAATTTTTATTTTACGACTATTTTCTTTGAACAATTTTTCATAACTGAAATTTCCAAAATGAAAATTTCTGAATATATAATAAATGAATACAATTCAAAATGTTTTTTTATAACAAGTGTTTTATAGACAAGTGTAAGTATTTTCAATAATTGCTAAAATGATATAATACGTTATTAATGATAAATGTAAGTTAAGATAAAAATCAACTACTGGAGAGGTAAGTATTAATGTAACTAAAGGTAAGTATCAATGTAACGAACAGGTAAGTATTAATGTAACAAAAGGTAAAATAGAATGTAGAGATTTACTCTATATGGTGATGTAACAGAGCACCACATATATATTATAACTTAATATAGATCTTATGTTTAATAGCATCTGACTTCTATACTGAACGGTGGGTACACGTTCCTATGACTTCTATGCTGAACGGTGGGTACACGTTCCTACGACTTCTATGCTGAACGGTGGGTACACGTTCCTATGACTTCTATGCTGAACGGTGGTACACGTTCCTATGACTTCTATGCTGAACGGTGGGTACACGTTCCTATGACTTCTATGCTGAACGGTGGGTACACGTTCCTGTGACTTCTATGCTGAACGGTGGGTACAAGTTCCTATGATTTCTATGCTGAACGGTGGGTACACGTTCCTGTGACTTCTATGCTGAACGGTGGGTACAAGTTCCTGTGACTTCTATGCTGAACGGTGGGTACAAGTTCCTATGATTTCTATGCTGAACGGTGGGTACACGTTCCTATGATTTCTATGCTGAACGGTGGAGACACGTTTCTATGACTTCTATGCTGAACGGTGGAGACACGTTCCTATAACTACTAGCTGAACGGTGGAAACACGTTCCTATGACTTCTAACTACGTTTGAAAGGTGGAAACACTTTCGCTAGCTAGTCTCGACATGTGCACGCAGCCGCGCTTGCACCCAGACTGCCTTTGGTATGCCAGCGAGTTGTCTTATATATGTTCCCACTGTGTTCTGTTTCGCCGTTCATGTGTTTTGTTTTCCCTGCCTGTGTGTGTGTGACTGTGTACATGCCTTTGCTTGTTTGTATGTGTGTATTTATTATTTATTTGCCGAGTTATTATTAATTGATTGCATCTGTAATCTTATTTAAAATATTTAATACATTTCATATATTATATATTTAAATCATTAAATAAGACACTAACAATTCATTTAACTTCATTTCTAAATTAAGATTTATATCATTAAATACGAAATTCACAATTAATTTAACTTCATTTATAAATTAAATACATTTTACTAAATTTATTAACATTTATACTTCATTTTCATACAACTTCATTTCACTTATAATACATATTTACAAAGTTTGTGGGGCATAAATTGTGCAATAAATTTGTGTCCTTACAGTGTATATGTTCTAATTTGTACATATTTTTGCTAACTATGTCTTGTAATTCTGTATCTGTAGTTTGTTCTTTATGTAGTGTTTTAAAATTAATATATGTTGGTGTCAAAGCGTCAATTTTGGTTCGTGAAAGTGGGTCTGCTACTGCATTGTCTGTACCTTTAATATGTTTCATGTCATTTGTGAATTGTGAAATGTATTCTAGGTGTCTGGTTTGTCTTGGACTACGTTCTGTTTTCGTGTGAACGGCTAACGGTTTGTGATCTGTAACAATTGTGAAATTGTTGCCTTCGAGATGATGTTTGAAATGTTTAATATTGCGAGTAATTCTCGATCGAATGTACTGTATTTGGTTTCTGACTGTGTAAGCTTTTTCGAAAAGAAAGCTAGAGGTTCAAGTCTCTTGTTGTACTGTTGTTGTAGTACGCCACCGACTTAGGTGTTTGATGCATCTACAGCAATCGATAATTTTGCATTGCTATTAACATGGTTAAGTAGCGTTTGCGTTGCAAAACTATCTTTGATAGTGTAACAGTCAGTGTAATGTCAGTCCAAAGTTGAAATGTCTGACCCAGCTATAACTTCCCACAGGTTTTCTGCTAGTTTTATTTGGTCTTCGATTTCGTTATGGCTAGCTCCGGTAAGGGCAATATGTAGACTTTTAGGTAATTTTCTCAACCATAGTTTGTATACTAAATTATTATCTACTGTCGAACCAGATAGTAGTAATAATGATCGATAAAATTGAGATGGTTTTTAGTCGCCCAAACCTTTGTACTGATTGGTCAAAGGGGGTTTTCGAATAAAATCAAGTACTGTGACGATGACTTCTTTTGGAAGAGCTGTCACTATATATTCTTACTTGGTTTTGTCTACCGTAATCGCTTTTGATTGAAACTGAATTTCTGCATGCGCGAACCATGCATCTGGACAACTGGTCCATAATTGTGGTAATTACCGATAATTGTGGTACCGACGTCGCATGAATTTCAGTACTGGCTGAAGTATTGAAAGAATTGGTCACCAACTCTGTCTCTAAATTTATTAAGTGTGTGCGTGTATCACCTTCTGCGTGGTGAGTAATGTGTGGGGGTGTATGTTGTACTCATTTTAAAAAAAAATTAAATTAAAAGTGTTCCTATTTGCTTCCTATCTGTAAACCAGGTGCAGTGGAGTGCCTACGGTGTAAGACGATTGGTTTCCTACGTCCCAATCGTTTTACTACCGTTTAAGAAGCTTACCTTGTGATAAGCTAAGGTTAAAAATAAATACTAACATAAATTTAAAAATTGTTGTTGTTGGTGTTGCTGTTGTTGGTGTTGCTGCTGTTGGCGTCGCTGCTGTTGTTGACGTCGCTGTTGTTGTTAGCATCGCTGCCGATGTTAGCGTCACTGTTGTTGTTAGCGTCGCTACTGCTGTTAGCGCCGCTGTTGGCGTTGTTGACGTTGCTGCCGTTGTTGGCGTCGCTGCCGTTGTTGACGTAGGATGCAGTGTTGGTGTACGCAGTGACCGTGTCTGCTGCGCTTTGGTTCTTGTTGGAGCGTTGTTGGCTGTTGTTCTTGTTGTTGCAATTGTTGTTATTAATGTGCCTGTTATTATACAAGTGGTACAGCACTAGTGTTGAAGCGTGACGATTATGGTGTTATTACGATAAAGGTAGTATGTTGAGGTACGTCGTTTGGTATCTTTTATGGCTGAACGTTGTTTATAACTGCTTTTCAAGTTAGTGTTGCCGTGTGCAAGAAATTCTTGTATGTAAACCCTCATCCGTTCCTCGATAAATACATCTAATCGGTCCCATTGTATGCGCGCGCAAACACATATATTTTCAATTGCAAAAAAGCTAAAAAAAATTAACAACCATTTATGTTTTGTGATTTTTTATGTTTATTGTTAACTATCATATTAATACATTTGTACTTCATATCTTATTTACTTACTTAGTTGGCGCTACAACCGTATGTCGGTCTTGGCCTCATCTAAGAATTTGCGCCAGCCATTTCTGTCTTTCGCTTGCTGGCGCCAGTTGGAAATTCCAAGCTTCGTCAGGTTGTCCTCTACTTGGTCTTTCCAACGAAGATGCGGTCGTCCTCTTCTGCGTTGACCGCCGCTGGGTACCGAATCGAATGTTTTCTTCACTGGAGCATCGTCTTTCATGCGCTGAACATGACCAAGCCAGCGAAGCCGCTCGATTTTAATGCGCTTGACTATGTCGATGTCAGCGTACAGCTCATACAGTTCATCATTCCACCGTATTCGGTACTCGCCATTGACGCAGATTGGTCCGTAGATCTTACGAAGAATCTTTCTCTCGAATGCTCCTAAAGTCTTTTCATCTAAACTGCTCAGCGTCCAGGTTTGTGATGCATAAAGTAGGACGGGCATGATGAGCGATTTATAGAGCGTGATTTTCGTTCGTCGAGAGAGGGCTCTGCTTCTCAATTGCCTACTGAGCCCAAAGCAACACCTGTTGGCAAGAGTTATTCTTCGTTTGATCTCAATGCTGATGTCGTTGGTTGAATTAATGCTGGATCCCAGATAAACGAAGTTCTTCACAACCTCGAATGAGGTATTGTCAACGGTAACGTGGGTTCCAAGACACTGGGACTGTTTGTTTGTTGACACCAAGTATTTCGTCTTATCTGCATTCACTGACAGACCCATCCGACTTGACTCTCTTTCTAATCTGGAAAATGCTGCACTGACTTCGCGCGTATTATGGCCAATGATATCGATGTCATCAGCATACGCAAGCATGTCTGACTGTAACATGTCTGACTGTCTCAACCTGGCGAGGCCAGCATAATCTTTGTGAAATCGTCTCAAGTCGACTCAAACCTCCACGTGGTGTTTCCTGGGCAACGTCAAAACTGACAACCGTTAGTTTGGCGGCTAATCTGAGCGGCGGGCCTCCCTAGGCTTAAAATACGTTGTGCGTCGGGTTTGAAGCCCACCGTAAAAACCAATTTCAATGAAAACAAACAAGAATAGAAGAAAAAAAATTGAACTTCATAAAGGTAGATCAAAATGAAATTAATTAGAATATTACATATATTAGAAAAAAAAAATTTAATTTTTAACTTTTGTCAATTATTTGTACATTTTTCGCATAAATTTAAATTATGTTCAGCACAAATGAAATTTCTACACTTTCCACAGCGTGTAGCAAACAGATTTTTGTTATTTTTATATGTGCAGATGTAGCATCGGCCTCGTTTTGATGTACTTGGTAAATGGCGAATCTCCCGAATTCTTTGAATAACACTGGAAGCATCATTACTTTGAGGTTCTTTTTTACGTTTAGTAAAAAGGCGACGATGAATATTAGGTTCGTTTTATAATTTTTCCAATTCGGGAACTATGCAATGAACGTCACGAATGCACTCAACGCACTAACATCAAGCATGTTACAAAGTACTGCCATTGGCCACCGATTGACTTTTCGTTTGCATGTGTACGTAGCCACCATTTGATCTATAGTATCAACTCCACTCTTGGTTTTGTTTTAGTCTTCAATGATGTTAGGTTTCATCTTTTCACTATTCTCATTTATGCTGACAGCATTGTGGTATGTACTGAGCAATGTCACAAATCGATACCGGCGAGGAACATATGCCAACATAACTGCTTGCAATTTATGTTCATATACAACTTCTGTATGATAAATTGGCTTTTGACGCATGTCGAGTAGAACTGAAGGAATTTCAGTCCTATTTTTCCTTATTGTTCCCAAAATAGTCATGCGATTCTTATGTAAATCTTCTGCCAATTCATACGAAGTGAAAAAGTTGTCACACGTTACATTTCTGTCAGAAAGTCCTTCCACCAAATCCAAAACCACACGCCGTCCGAGATTACGTTCAGGAGTGGCATTACGATTCCGACCAACATAAATTTGTGTGTTGTATGCATACCAGCTTTTTGACAACTTTCAAATTATGATTCCATTTATCGTAGACATTTCGAATCGGTGCCAATTTGTCACGTACAGAAGTACTTGTAGATGCAGTGTTCGCCACACGTTGTTCGCGGTCATCAAATCGAATGCAACCATGGATACGCTTGAACATTTTCAAAGACATTGTTGCTCTAAATATTGGCCGACCAGTTTCGTCATTCCAGTTTAGTGACACATTCACCGTATGACCGATACACACCAGAAAGCAGCAACAATCCAAAGTATGCGTGCAGAGTGTCCAAATCAATGTTTTCCAATCGCCTTTGTACTTTCGCACACCATATAAATTCGTCATGTTCAAAATAATATTCTCAACCGGTTCAAGGAACATGTGAAATGCAGACGAAACATCAACTATAGTAGCAGCTGCTAATGCTTTTGGACCTGAATTATAACAAAAATTAAACATATAATGAACATAACAAAGAGGGTAGGTTTTTACCTGAAGTGAAATTTTCTGCACGTCAAAATGAATTTCTTCGATTTATTTCAAATGGTTGCGATGAATATTCAATTTTCTTATTTTTTGAAAAATATTTATTTTCAGGATTTGCTGCATTTTCTTCTGCTAAATTTTGCTCAAGTAGCTCAATGTCGTCTTCATCCGAATGCACGCTAACTTCACTTTCATCATTCTCCTCATCTGATAATGCAAAATCATCGTCACTATTGCACGGAGATTCGCCCGCTTCGCTTTCCAAATCAAAATCCATTTCCAGTTCATCTCGCTGCCTGCTTTCACTTGAAACTCTATCCATTTTTTATCAAATACTTCGAAACACAACAAAAATTTAAATAAATGCGCAAACAAACTTCACTTATGTGTGTTCCAGAACAAACTGAATTTTATAAAACAAAAAAATAAGAGCGTGCTATAAATCCACACACAAAAATAAGCGGCAATTTCAGGTACCTGCTTATGTGTATGCGCGCACATACACAGGAACCGATTCGTAACTATAACTGCACAGGCAAATACAGTAAGGGTACATATTCAAAAACGGGTTTTTTGGTTGTTCAGGCAAATTGTCAATTGTCAAATGGTCATTCCGCTGAACCGTTTTTATTTTATTCAGGGTTAAAGATCAAAATTGTATGCGTGAGCATACAGGGGGCCGATGAGGGTTAAAGTCGTGGTCACTCAAAGAATATTCTTCGGTGAAGTAGAATAAAAGCAACTAATGTGCAGGAAAATCTGTCGTCGATGATGATTGATAATGATGATACGCACAGGAAAAATTATGAAGATGTTTTCTATTGTCAATAGCTGCAGTTTAAATGTGGGCAATAAATATATATGGTGTCGTTGTTATGCGTGGCGGAACAATGCGGTTGGTGTTAAGTTTCGTTTTCCGATTGGTTATTTGGTTTAGGTTCGACCGTTGGATCGTCAGCTTATGCGATGTATTCGGTTGGATTCATTTGCAGGATCGCCAGTTGTAGTTCTGCATGCGCAATGAAATATTTTTATTATATATATAATTTTTATTTGATATTAATTTGAAAAAAACTGTTTTTGAGTAACAATTCAGATCAAATATTTTAGAATAATAATTTTTTTGATACAAACTATTGATTAATAATAATTGACATTTTTTTTAAAACAATTTTTTTATTAATATATATAGTAAAGTATATTTTTTATAATGTGTATTTGAATGAATGTAATCATGTATGTGTGTGTATGCTTTTGTATGTACCCAACGGGCCGGCATGTCAGCAGCTTCCTACAGGAACAAAACGTCAGCACTTATTTTTCTTGTTGTACAAATGAACAGTATATTGAGAGCGCTCAGTAACGGACACAAGAAAAAACGAACAAAAGAAAAAACGAATAAAAAAAAACCGAACAAAGAAAAAAAAACGCATGCAAAAAAACAGTTGATTGATACAATTGCGCGTGTGAGGTATCGCAAAATTCAATTGAAACCATTGCTGTAGTTATTTTTTCAGCCAAAATCTAGATTTTTCGGTAATGTATTAAAAATAAAAACGAACTGCTGACCCAAAGCTTTTAAATTTAGGCTTTTTGAAGCAGTATCGACGGTTGCAAATTCTAACCCTTATTTTGATGAAATAAAATATTGCTCTTTCTCTCTCTCTCCCTCTCAGCAAATCTCTTCTTGAGGTAGGCAAAATCAAAAAGAATTCGATGAACTGCTGACCCAAAGCTTTGCTCGGGAGGCCTTTTGAAGCAATTCATAGTCAGCTAAATTAAAGTGCTCTTTTCCAATGACATGCAATGTTAAAAATACAATGGTGTGTCATACATGGAGTCAGCGCTTTCAGCTGACTTGCAAGCACTCAAAAAGGCCTTTCGGAGTGCTTTTTTCCCCGTTGGGTAATTAGAACACTACACATTTAAATTCATTGTTGTTGAAATATTTGAGCAACATATTTTAATTCTATGAAATTCCAAAAAGATTTAGGAATTGATTTTATATTTACCTCAAAACCCATAATATATTGCTTATATAAGAATTTATTAAGAAAATTAAACTCTCTCATAAAATATACATATTTTGCTTTATGGTCAACATAATAGGTGGATTTAAACAACAAGATTTTTTGGCTAAACGCAAAATATTATTATCACAGATATGAGCTACTTGAGCTTTAAAATCATCAAAACCGATTGCGGCATTTTTTCCATTAAATAAAGAAAACAAATCGAAGTTACTAAAAATGTTTGATAAATTATTAAAATCACACAATTTAAAATTAATTACAATTTTAGATTGTGTAGATTGTATAAATTCAAAGAAATCAATTTTAAGAATAAGAGGAACATATCGGAATTTTAAGAATAAGTGGTGCATATCGGACGGACAAATCGGACACAAGCATTCTGATAAATGAAATGTTTGAAAATTTAAAATAAAGAATTAGTTTAATGTAAAAAACTTATGTAAAATTAAATGTAAAATATTATTTTTTTACTCGCTGTGAGTCTATATAATCAATTTTGGCCTTAATTAAATTAATTAAATGAAATAAAAAAAAAAATCATAATTAATATTACTTGAAAGAAAAATTAAATCTAAAATTTGTTAGGAACTGTGAACTGTTCGTCTGTTCTTTGATGGCTTATCATCTCGATCAATAGTCGCTGTCCAAACAAAAATTGAGTATTGACGCACTGATTGCAGTGTAATGCTGGTCAATTTCACATCGAGAAATTTCGAATATATAACCTGTTTTCGAACATCAGACTCTTCGCTCCTTTTCCGGTTAACTTGAAATCAAAGACCACGCGATCAGTCGTCAAAGCTAATTTTCTTTAATCTTTCACATCCCGTGCCTACTTATAAAAAAAGACTATATATAAAAACTTGAATCGACAAATCTAGTTTAACTGAAATTAACGTTTTCATTGGTGCTAAAATTAACCAGTTTATTTGATTTGATTGATTGCTGAAAATAAACCAAACTGCACATAATATTCAAAACCATATAACAGAAATACAAGGTAAATTTACGCCAGTGAGCAAATACGGAAATATAACCATTTATTTTATTACCTAGATTTATAATAATTCACTCTGAGACGAAAATAGTTTTGGGCCACTGTCTGGCTTTATAAGCATAGAGAAGAAGAAGTGAATAATTTTTATTATCTCGCAATTTTATTAACGGGCTCAACTTTCCGAACACGAGGTGCAGAGAGAGTCTCCAAATCATCAAAGGGTCACGATCGGCTATATGCACTGAACTTGCACTGGTCTAGTGCAAGATCAGTCTGTCTAATTTACAGCGTAGGAAGACTGCGCCCGATTTAACTTTCTGGCATTAAATTAAGTTCAACCAACAATTAAAGTTAACTCTTATTATAATTTTGCCTATAATTTTATCTATAATTTAAACTAAAACTAACAAAGAACTACTGAACTAAATTTAAACAAGAACTGAAGGAAACAATTACAAATTTAGAAATTTTAAGAAAATAATTACACTATGTAAAACCATAACCTATACGAACACACGAAAACGGAAAAAACGAAATAAACAAAAAGCAATAGTAAGTGTTAGTAAGTTGATGCATACATTCTAAATCTTAATGTTAAAT